>JAVUPR010000390.1:600000-1186197 GCA_036785695.1 Gentiana straminea | reverse complement strand
AAACAACGCATCGGTGAAAATGAATCAAGAAAGCAAAAAGCGAAGGCATTAAAGACAAGGACCGAAGAAAGTCATTTGGTAATACAATGTTACCTAGAAGTAATCGCCCATGGGAAAAAGACTTAAAAGCTTGAAAGAGTACTCAACCACCGACTACACAGCTTGGCAAAGCAGCTTGTAAATTCAAGAAAGACAAATACGGGAGCAAATAGTTGAACCGAAAGCGAGTCAAGCATATAAATTGACACAGAAGCGAAGAGTCGTGGAAAGAAGATATGATCTGTCGAGCACGTATATTGATAAGCAATTCGAATGAACTAGACTCAGTGCACAAAAATGCTTGTAATCTTGTTAATTCGGTGTTTTTATCCTTGGTACAAAGTCCTCTATTTATAGTGTCGTCCAACGCTCATCTTGCTTGTGAATTCGAATTGTATCAACGTCTATATTTTCGTATGTCGTGTCGCAAGACCGTCGTCGACATGTCATTTCTTCATCCAATAAAAATCCTTGATTTACAACGTTCGAATGTACTTTCAACATTGCTTGGATGGCTAACTAAAAATCGAGTTTCCCGATCGGGGCTTTATATCGAGCGTAGTGTCAATTTTCGCTTTATTAATCGACTTAGAAAGCATTAACTCGAAAGTTTCTACTCTTCTTCAAAATTTCAAGATTTCATTTATCTCGATATTATGTGACCGAATCGACAGCACCATTCCTTAAAAAAATCATCGAAGATACAAATTGTCCTTATGATGCTTGGGGTAGTCTTCTTCAAGATTCATAGTCCGTGCTCGTGCCATCACAGTACTTACCTCGCATCCTAATCTTATAGCCTCGGCTTAAAGTCTTCATAATTGAGTTTGAACCCCTAAAATCTTCATTAACCGAGTCTCGTGTCCTCGCCTCAAATAATGAGTCCGTTCTCACCTTCAGCATTTTTAGATAAGTCAACCGAGTTTGTGTCCTCAAAGAACTTACCTTCTTCATTTCCAACAGTGAACTTTAGTTCCAGTGTACATCTTCATCTTAATGTTACGTCTCATTTTCTAGATGATTTTCAGCTTTTTCAGCTTCTTACGACACTTCTATCTATTACGTATAGTTTGTCCGATATAACCTATACAATTATCGACTCTAGTAAACCAAATACATTCAAGCCTAGACATCTTTTAGCTTTCCACTATAACAACTAGTTTCAAGATATCATCATCGGGTGTAAACAAACATATTCTTGAATATGATGAATCATCATCAAAACTAAATTTTGTTCTCAACAATATTTGTTCACCCAATTTTATTTTGTCATTTTTTTTCAACTTTTTCAGTTTTATACTCTCTCCTATTTTTTATTTGTCGTAGAGAGAAGAATCACAATGTGCATTAAGAAAGTAATTAATATTTCTAAAATATAGTATTCTAAATGTATTTTTTTATTGATATGTAAATACTTTGTTGGTAAATGAGTTTTTAGTATTAGAAATGTTTTTTTTTAAAGATATAAATACTTTATTGGTAAGGACAAAAAAATAATAATAAAACGATTTATCGAAACGTAAAATTACAGATAAATAAACATATAAGAAATGTTGAAATGTGACAAGAAAAAAACGGAGGAAGTATCATATTTCTTCTTTATTATGTTATAAAAAGTGTATCTTTAATCTATTATCATTTTAACTACTACCTTCGTCCCATAAAAAGCTGTCATCATATCAGACTATTCACGCACATTAATAAATTCTATTAATGTGTTGTTTTAAGTAGAAATGTATTATATACCCCTATCTTATAATTAATATTTTCTTTCGAATATAAAACGAATATACAACAATAAATGTTAGATTGCGCGTATATTTGGAAACGAAAGCATTAAACGGCACGATTTGCTTTCAAATTAACACTTTTTACGTTGGACAAAACCCTTTTCAAACGTAGACACTTTTTATGTAGATCTTTGCTGTAATATCACTTTTGGATATTTGTTTATAAGTACTAACAGCTTGACTTAATTAAAAGCACTCGACACACTTTTAAATCTTAATTTGCTATAAAGACAAATATAATATGAACACCAAAAAATACCTATGTTTTCAATATATTAGTTAGACGCGTCAATAATATCAGTGTTCCGGTATCAAAATGATGTCTTTTATTTATGGACGCAGAGAGTATACAATTACAAGCATTAAGCCGATTCAAGGAGGGAAAAAAATTGACCTGAACGGCTAAATCTGGCGAAGAACTGAAATGGTTAAAGAGCTCAAGAACGGCAGCACCATCGGAATACCTCCTAAAAAGAGGAACTCCTTTTATCAAGATTCAAATGGTAGAATATTTTCATTGATTGTTTATGTTGATTTTACAAAGAGAGGAGAGTCTAATGTATAGTAGTACAAGACTTAACGAATAAGAAAACTAAAACGAGTCGAGTAGGGCTCGATACAACAAGTTATAATAACTATTTATTTATATCGCGCTAACACCCGATAACGCTCTAAATGGTACCAATAATTATACCTATATTCACCCCGAATTTACAAGAGAGGACAAATAGGCTCGTTATTATATGGAATATATGTTAAATGCTATGTGAGTGTTTCCGTGATCGATCGTAATTTCGTATCTATGATATTTTCCCGATTTTTTGGTACTCTGCTTTTGTCTCGTTTTTGAATGTTTTATAGGATGTGCCAAGTTTGGAGCATTGGAGAAAGGATCCGAACCAAAAGGAATGCATTGGGCCGAGTGATTGAAGTCCAAGAAGAAGCTCCGCCGGCGAAAAGGAAGAATAGAAGGCCCGGTAACCCGAGGTTTGTGCCCGCAAAACCGGTGACTTATTCAACACAAAATTTATTTTGCCGCATTGTCTAAGCTCGGTTAGGTTTTTGCAGTAGAGTCTTAAGTCGGTCATTGTATCTATATAAGGCCACAATTACAGATTATTGTATAATTTCTCATAAGCACTCAATTATATTCAATTTTATTATACAATTATTATGAAATAAAGTTTTCTTCAGCTTTGGAGAGTTGTTTTTGGTTTCCTTCCTTCTTCCATCATCTCTATCTTGAGTAGATTGAGCTAGATCTCTATTGTTGAAGGCATGAAGCTTTGAACGTTCCTTTTTGTCTTCAATATGGTAGATATGTTCGTATTTATGTGTTTTATTTTATCCGCATGTTTAACAACCCCATAATTTACTTATTTTAATCGTACCGAGCAATGTAGATCCGTAAATTAGAAAGCCGCCCCGGTAAACCGGCGGCCTATACCGTTTTACCGAGGCATATTTTAGAAAACCTAAACCGAGATTCACTACAACCTACGTTGATCGGCAGGAATAATTAAAACGAGTAATAGGTCCGGCCAATCTAATATTCGTAATTCGTAAATTAACATGAAGGACCACAAGTGAAGTGTTAATTAGACATTGTCTTGAATGGACCCTAGAACGTGTCGGTCTATGTCGACAATTGCCTAGGCGGGTTAGCTATACGAGTTAGCACTCAATATCGCAATTCTAGTTCTTTATGCGTATGGACTATTACGGACCAATTAAAGATTGTAGCTTGCGTATAGATTGTCCGATGCCATTGTCGGAGTAGATAGGGTTGTGAATTGCACCCTTAGCCGATAAACATGATAATAATCATTAAAAGCTCACGATTAATCTAAGGAAATTATATGGGGAAATAAACATAATGATTAACTAATCCAAGTTAGTAGATCGGTGAGGAGAGGGAGAGAATACCATGTTTGTTTTATTTTATGTTATTGTTGGTCAATGACCAAAGCCTCTATGTTGCTTCTTAGTTATGTTAGAATCGTTTATACTTATAGTTGCATTGTCTCTGGATCGACCTTGAATCGCATTTACTATTCTACGATGTACCTAGTATTCTTGCTAGTAATATCGATGTTAAGGACTTACACGCGATCAAGATTTTTGGCGCCGTTGCCGGGGACAATGGCCAATTTTAAATATAAACGTTTTAATTCTAATTAAGAAGTCGTTTTTATAATTTATTTTATTTTATTTTGAGTCTTGAGTCGTTCGTATCAAACCCGCACATGTTAAACTCGCCAAAAGAAAAATTCAGTGGCCGGTTTCCGAAGGTAACCACCGAGTTACCGAGGCCCGAAAAATCGATTTCTAGACAGCCCAGCTATTCTATGTTATTCCCTCGTTGATTTTAGTTAGTAGGTCCGCAACAATGCTTGGGATCACGCCCACCGCGGAAGTTGCTAACCTTTTCTTTGTTTTATTTTGTCTTTTTGTAGGTTGATCGTAACACTTCGTAGATACGATCCATTCGTAGTTGATAAAGAGCGAACAAGCCAAGCAATATGCCTACGACAATATTGAATATCACGCCGATTTCCATGTATCCTGGATTTGAAGAACGAGAGAATTATGAAGATGTAAAGCAACGGTTGGAAAAAGAGGAAAAAGAAATCAAGCAAGAGCCTGAAGATGACCTGAAGGAGTATAGCACGTATCGCCTGTGTGAGTTCCCTTGTGAATTAATTGATATATCATCTTCAGATTACGATTCTGACGATCCTGAAGAGGATCCCGACACGATGTTTTCTAAGCCCGACGATTACCCGTATATACACCGTGGTGAAGTTAAGAGACTCCGGCACGTTCGTACTCCCAATTTCGTTAATGGAATATCCGTAGGATTAGGTCTCCGCGACTCGCTCGAGTTGCAATATTTTACCTTTTTCCCTCTCGTCAAAAGATCAAACTTCCACCATATGAATCAAACCAGACCATGACATTCGTTGATAGAACTAGAGACATGCCCGCCGTCCGCTAGAGGGCGTGTACAATTAAGGCAGGAGGGTTCATGTATCCTATTGATTTTATGGTCATAGATGTACCCGAGGACCCGAGTGCCCCGGCCATGTTAGGGAGGCCTTTCTTAGCGACGAGTACGGCGGTTGTGGATTATGATAAAGGGGAGACTACTCTAAGATTGAATAATGATGTCGTATCTTTTAGGATCTTAGAACCCTTAGAAAACCGACCGGAGAGTTGTAAGATGACGTATGCTTCAGAAAGGTAAAAATTTTGAAAATCGAAGGGCATAAACATGAGAGGTTGTCATAGAAACCGTTGAGCAAGTGTTTATGAGATTAATGTCCGAGAGAAAGAGAAGAGAAAGACCACGACAAGATGCTCACGGAAGCTAGTCCTTCCGTGTTGCGTAGTGAACGAGTCGAGCTAAAAGTGGAAAACGTGGAGTCCTTGGGTTTAAATTCTAATTCTCGACATAGAGGCGTACCTAGCACACAAGCTAAAAGGGAAAGGCGTGCTAGAGGAGAGCTCAAAAAGGTTCTATAAAAGTGCAAACCTCTCGGAGCGAAAGTTTGGCGAGTTAAAGCTCCAACCCTTGATTGATCGGAGATCCGAAGAAAGTCGAGCCGGCGACTATAAACTCAAAACTAATTCTTCAAACCCTTAGGTAGTTTAGGATTGAATAAAAGTAGCCAAATGAAGGGACAAGATTTTTTTCATCCCGCCACAAACTTAGGCTTGAAACCGAATGGTTGTGGAAAGGTTTTTTTTACCTTCTTGCGGATTCTAGTAAAGTAGGTTAGGTTTTGAGTCGAAATAACAATTGAAGAGTGAAGGTCTAGTCAATTTGAGGTCGAATTGAGCGTAAAGGTTGAGTAAGAAGTGCAAGCAAAGCGTGCGCATAAAGAATCTAGGGAAAAGAACCCCCGGTATCTCGAGGGTAACCTCCGGGTTACCGAGGCTTGATTTTTAGATTTCGAACGTCAATTTACAAAGCTGAATTTTTGAGACATACGGGAGGACACACGTTGCACTAGTATACGGTCACGCCGTAAAACCGTCCCATTTTCCCTCTTTTCAAATTTTTTCATCCTTTCCCACACTCCACCATAACTCCACCTCAATCCCATCAATCATCTCCTCAAATCCCTCACCCTAATAACTTCTCTACCCACAATCCCACTAAAATCATCCACATTCACTCCATTCTTCCTATTTAAACCATCATTTCATCACCAATATCATCATTCTAATCATTTTCATCTCTTTCATTCACCAAACTTCTCTCATTTCTTCCTTCTTCATATATTTCGGCCACCATGACCACCACATCATCACCATATCACCACCAAATCACCACCATAACCAAACCAATTTTTTCCATTTTCCAAACCCTAAATACCCTTTTTCCAACTCTATTGCCGAGTTGTCCGGCTCGCCGCAACAAAGCTGAAGTGATGAGATTCTTCTTCTTCCACCATCGTAGTACAGCCCCGTAAGATTTCAAAAAATTCAGCCGGTAAACCGTACCTTACCTCCGGTTTACCGAGGTCTATTTTCCGTAAGAAAAGCTTCAGTATCGTGTTCGTACTCATTCGTGGATGGGTCTTAAGCGTCAATGGTCAGTCGTTCGTCCAAGTGGTGACCAGATCGTATATGGAGATGCCAATCCATTGATAGACGGGGTTGCACAATTCCATTCTTTAGCTATTTACGAGCCGTTCCGAGGCCATTGGAACGCAAGGCCGCTGGCTCAAGAACGAGGGGTAGATTTGGATGATCGCGGGTCGATATTGCCGGAGGCCTTACGTGCACAAGATTTATTGGATATGGCCGAAGCACCGGCCCGATTCAACGCCACGGTGGTAAGAGAGTTTTATGCTTACGTTTCACAGAACCCAGGAGCCACATTTGCTATGGTTCGCGGTGTTAAGGTTGATTTCTTTATCGACCAAATCAACGCTCATTTTGGGGTTAGAAATCCACCGCTGGGCCCAGTGTGAGTACACATCCTCGAGCAACATTGCCGATCTCGAGATGATGGATATGGTTGCCGATTTCTTGGGGTGCAATGAAAGAGAAACCCCGCTAGAGTCCCCACCATCTTCCTAGAGAATGAGCTATATGTTAGAAATCTACGCGGGAACGCAAAGGAATTCAAAATTTTGATTTCCTTTTGCCTAAGATCGACTTCGTTAAGCAATAAACAAATAAGCTAAAGACGGTGGTTGCCTTGGTTGATCTAAAAGATCGACGCTTTGACCGTCTAAGCGAGAGTAGTTCTCGCATGTGAGCCGCCCAAGTGTTTGGCCTCTACCGCTAGTCCACACGAACAACCCGCCGGAATCCACATTTGTATTGCTATTGGAAAACTCCGGTTGCTAGACCGGCCTTTTTCCCTCTCTCCAACTCTCTATAGATGCTCTCTATTTTTCACAAGAACTATTAGCTTTTGCAATTGTGATGTACAAAAGAGCTTGACACCCACTTCCTTTATATGTAGGAGGTGGTGCCCCAAGAGGTGTGGAGAAGAAGAAAACATTTTCCCAATAAAATAAGGAAAATCTTCTAGATTGATTTATCTCATTTAATTTAATATCCTATATTAAACATTTCCAAGATATTGTCAATATATTTATCTTATTACCATAAATCAATTTACACATGTGTGAAAAATCTATAGTCATTAATATCTAATATTAGTATTATGAAAATCTTATTAATTAAATTGCACAATCCAAGTGTATCTTTATACACCAAAAGTGGCGCCATATGCCAAAGATTTGGCATCCGGAATATTCTTTAATTAATACAATACTATGATTAATTAATTTACGAAATACATGTGTATCAATATACATATATATTTTTGACTTATATGTATCTATATACATATTTAATTAATCGACATAATTAATATCTTGTATTATATTTATAAATAATAAATAAATACCACCATATTAATTTACCACTATAACCTTTATAGTCTTGAGATAAACTTTCCTTATTTGGTTATCATCTATAACCACATTTTTATCCAACTAGATGTTCATATGTGTGTGACCCGATAGGCTTCCGAATATGTTGGCCGTAGACACAAAGTGCAAATTACGAAAATGCCCTTCATGCCTAACGATCACGGGATAGCGTCTAGCAACACACCATGACCCCAATCATCGGAAGAGTCAAATGCAATGACTACTACCTTTCATGTGAAAACAGCTACCGTGTAACTTACAATCCTATCGCCGTAATAATATACATACGGTCGTACGTCGAGTGTCAAACATTGACGACCGTATCTTATAACTGGATATCATGCTCTCTCGAAGTAACTCATTTACTTCCACTTTATAAAGATTCATGAGAGTAAAACATTCCTTATAAGAAGGCCCTTTCGGATAATCACCCCTACCGATAGGTACACGATTCCCGCATGACCAAACATGTATACTCCGCATGCTTCAAGCATCACACCCAATCACTACCGCATTATCGCCCCGTGGCCAGGGGAAACCTCAATAGTGTCAAAGCATGACAATCCACATCGTGATGCCATGAAGATCATGCGGTCTAAAGGATAATTACACAACCGCCACATAGTGCGACACTTAATGTAAGTGGGTCACTAACGTATGCATTCTCTAATACACGTCCACGCATACCCAAGAGTCTCTACACTTTGATAGACGAGATCTATCCCCGCCCTTAAAGACAAGACATCTAATACGTGCTAGTCCGTTTATACTATCAATGCCATGTTTAATAGTACATCAAATTGTAGACATTTAAGTATCAAACTTATTAAAGTGATTAGAGATCTCAACAACCATAATCGCCCGTCATGGTTTCTCTATAACAAATTTAATACTAAGGACGTCATCATATAAGAATTCATAATTGGTTCTTTAAAAGAACATATATATGACAACAAAAGCCATTATATATATATATATATATATATATATATATATATATATATATATATATATATATATACAAACATAAAGAAATAGTAGAAATGATCCGACCCGGTCGGATCCGGTCCAACCCGATTCTTGAGCATCGGTCTTTTGATGCATAGCCGTATTCATGAGCTTGCCGCCACTTCGAGTGAGAGCCGCTACTATACGGGCCGATGATTGATATGTTTGATCTAGGGTTGAGTCAAGATGCTTGTCGCCGATGATTGGGAAAATCCCGAGCCACGCCCGCTCGCGCCGCCCCGAGGGTACGAGACGGGTTAGAGCAGAGAGGGAGCGTACTCCGGTGCATGGTGCACCGCGTACTCGCAGAGCCTTGCTTCAGGAGCACTCACGAGAGATTGCGAGTCTACACAGCAAGATGGATCGAATTATTGACTTTTTCGGAGTTCCGCCTGCCCGCCACCCAGGACTGCCCTTCGTCATAGAGCATCCTCTTCCGCCGCCACCGCCGCCTCGAGTTCTGCACCATCTCCCGGTTTTGAGCACGGAGTCGATCGGGAGGGATATTCTGATGATGACTAGCTTTTAATTCTTTATATTGTTGCTTTCCATTTTCTTGTTTTTCTTTTTGTTTTTCTTTACTTTTCCACTTAGTTGATGTAGGAGAATAATTTTAATATAATAACTTTGTCGGCTTAAATTGTTTTGGAGTTATATTATTTTCTCTTTTACTAACGCATTTTTGTTATACAGTTTCTTGTCACCACTATTCTTCTTGGTTTTCTTGAGTTACTTAGCGCAGATTTTTCATGGACTACTTACATGAGCCCGATGATTTATACGACGATCCGATTCTTCTTTGCTTCCGCCCTTAACCGAAGCTAAGTTCCTTTTCATTTTTCATTTCTCATCTCACACATTGGGGACAATGTTTCGATAAAGTGAGCGGTAGAGGAACGTCACTTAGCTTTGTAGCATTATATTCAATGAATTGCGTGATTGTCTTGATTCTCTTTGATGCATGATTCACCACTTAGACATTGATTCCTTTCGATTTAATTTCGAAAAAATTATGATATTTTTGATCTTTTTAAGTTAATTGACTTCATCATTGTTTTACATTGTACGAGTAAGAGAAAATGCCCACTTCGAAGTAGTGGCGTATTAAGCGCATATTCTCGTTATGAGCCACCATTTTAAGCACGTACAACTCACTTCCCTTAGTATGTAGTCGATAGCATATTGCTTTGACTAGAGTTGACCCGGCTTTATCACGAATCATGTTTCACTTACGCTTAGAAAGGCAAAGGAATTTCGGATTCGGTAGTTTATCATGAATGGGGCCGCGAGGATAGTTAAATCAATGAGAGTTCACCCGCCAAGAAAGAGAAGTGCATTGAAATATATACATCTATATTCTCTTTGGCAATATCTTAGTCGATGGAGCGTAAGACGCACGACTTTTGCATAGACCAATAAACGTGAGCCTAAGAGTAATATATGCTCGGTTCTCGATCCGCCTTGCCACCAATTAATTATCAATTACATGTTCGAGACTGGTTAGTTCGACTACGGGTTGACGTATTGTGAAATTGTCTGCATTTCTAAGCGGTTGTGAAAGTTATTGGACACACACATTGGCTCATGACTTGAATAGTGTTTAATGTGTTACTGATGAATATGAGTGGCATGATCTTGATCTTGGCTTAGTGGGGCATAGTTGTTTTTAATTAACTTGTGTATTGATCGTAGTGTTATTTTCTTTTCACCTTTTTGTTCGGACGATCAAAAGCAAAGTGGGGGTAGTTGACGCTCTAAATGGTACCAATAATTATACCTATATTCACCCCGAATTCTCGCTCAAAAGAGGATAGATAGGCTCGTTATTATATGGAATATATGTTAAATGCTATGTGAGTGTTTCTAGGATCGTAATTTCGCATCTATGTTATTTTCCATATGTTTTGGTACTGTTTTGACTCGTTTTACGTATTTTATAGGATGTGCCAAGTCCGGAGCATTGGAGAATGGATCGGAACCAAAAGAATGCATTGGGATGAGTGATTGAAGTCCAAGAAGAAGTCTCGTCAAGAAAAAGAAGAATAAAGGCCCGGTAACCCGAGGGTTAGGCCCGTAAACCGGTGACTTATTCAATACGAAATTTATTCTATCGCATTGTCTAAGTCGGTTAGGGTTTTAGAGAGTCTTAAGTCGGTCATTGTATCTATATAAGGCCGCAATTACAGATTATGGTATAAGTTCTCATAAGCACTCAATTATATTCAATTTTATTATACAATTATTATGAAATAAAGTTTTCTTGAGCTTTGAAGAGTTGTGTTTGGTTTCCTACCTTCTTCCATCATCTCTAGCTTGAGTAGATCGAGCTAGATCTCCATTTTTGAAGGTATGAGGATTTGAACGTTCCTTTTTGTCTTCAATATGGTAGATCTATTCGTATTTATGTGTTTTTTTATCTTCATGTTTAACAACCCCATAATTAACTTATTTTAATCATACCGAGTAATGTAGATCTAGAAATTAGAAAAGCCACCCCCGGTAAACCGGCCGTTTATACCGGTTTACCGAGGCATATTTAAGAAAACCTAAACCGGGATTCACTACAAATACATTGATCGGCAGAATAATTAAAATGAGTTATAGTCCGACAATCTAAATTCGTAATTCGTAAATTAACACGAAGGACCACAAGTGAAGTGTTAATTAGGACATTGTCTTGAATGGACCCTAGAACGTGTCGGTCAATATCGACAAATTGTCTAGGAGGGTTAGCATTATGAGTTAGCGCTCAATATTAGAAATTCTAGTTCTTTATGCGTATGGGCTATTACGGACCAATTAAGGAGGGTAGCTTGCATATAGATTGTCCGTCGCCATTGTCGAGTAGATAGGGTTAGAATTGCACCCGTAGCTAATAAATATGATAATAATCGTTAAAAGGTCGTGATTAATCTAAGGAAATTATGTGGGGAAGAAAACATAACGATTAACTAATCCAAGTTAGTAGATCGGTGAGGAGAGGGAGAGAATACCAAGCTTGTTTTCTTTTATGTTATTGTTGGTCAATGACCGCCTCTATGTTGCTTCTTAAATAGGTTAGAATCGTTTATACTTATAGTTGCATTGTCACTGTGGGATCGACCTTGACTCGCATTTACTATACTACGATGTACCTAGTATTCTTGCTAGTAATATTGATGTTAGTGACTTACACGCGATCAACACCCCCGGAAATACCATGGGCACGGAGGAGACATGGAGATTGATCTTCAAGTGTTGGAAATGTGGTTGTCACAATGGCTTGGTGAGAATATCCGCCAATTGATCTCGTTGTAGAGATGAAGCCAATTTGGAGTATCTTGCGGGCAACAAGCTCACGGACATGATGAATGTCGATCTCAATATGTTTCGTGCGAGCATGAAAGACGGGATTCGTAGCTAGGTAAGTGGCGCCAACATTATCACACCATAGAATTGATGGAGAGGAAAGTTTGAATGGAAGCTCATGAAGTAATAAGAGAAGCCATTGTACTTTAGTAGCAAATGGTAGAGACCGATTTATACTCGCCTTTCGTACTACTCTTATCCACAAGTGTGTTGTTGTTTGCATGACCAACCGATAAGATTAGGCCCAAGGAAGACACAATAGCCACCAATAGAGCGGCGATCATCGGGATCGAAGCCCGCCGTGGTCGGAGAAGGCATGAAGCCGAGAGCCAGTGCGAAGCGTATAAGATAAGACCATCAGAAGAAGTGCCCTAAAGGTAGTGAAGAATACGTTTGACACTCGCCAATGATCAACAGTAGGTGCATACATAAACTTGCTAACTTTGTGAACCGCAAAGGCAATGTCAAGCCGGGTATGAGATAGATATTGAAGCCCACCAACAATCATACGATAAAGCTGAGGATTTTCAAAGGGTGAACCTGTAAAGAGAGATAGCAGAGGGGAAATAGCCATAGGAGTACTGCAAGGTTTAGAGTCCTGCATGCCAGCTTTAATTAATAAATCTTTGATATATTTGGTCTGCCTGAGATGAATACCGGAGCCACTGCGAGAATCTAGAATACCAAGAAAATAAGATAGAGGGCCCATCCTTGATAGGGAAGGTGGCAGATAAGGACGAAATGAGCCCCCGCACAACCCGCAAGCTAGAACCAAGAATAATAATATCATCCACAAAGATAAGCCCGAGAAGATAGACGCCATCATGGTGATAAATGTAAAGGGATGAGTCAGCCGAGCAAGGATGAAACCCAAGGGTAAGCAAGTGCTGAGTAAGACGAGAAAACCATGCTCGAGGAGTTTTTCGAAGCCCATAAAGACCGCGGTTCGCCTTACGTACATGTGTGGGGTAGTCGTGGTGAACATAACCCCGTGGTTGTTGCATATAAACGACATTGTCCAAGTAACCATGGAGAAAGGCATAATGGATGTCAAGTTGCCGAATGGGCCGCTTATATTGTAAAGCCAAGGTAAGGACGTTGCGGATGGTGACAAAGCTTAACAACAGGGCTAAAGGTTTTGTGGAAATCAACATCTTCGGTTTGGTGAAAACCCTTGGCTACAAGACGAGCTTTATAGCGTTCAATGAGCCCGTGGGAATTTCGTTTGATACGATAAACCCAATTTCAACCAATAATGTTGGCGACGGAGGAGGTGGGACAAGTGGTCCAAGTGTTATTATTTATGAGGGCCGTGAATTCATCGCGCATGGCATTGCGCCATTCCGAAAAGCGGGAGGCTTCAAGATATGAGGTGGGCTCGGTAATGGGCAAGGCGTAAGATGCGTGATGGGCTCGAGGCGGTGGGGAGGAAATAAAGTCTTGGGGAAGGATTTTGGGCTTTAGTGTGTTTGTGCGAGATCTAAGTGGTCATTGGGTAGGCTTGCAAACTCGGTTCGGTGGGCTCACAGTGAAGGGGAGGGGCCGTCGAAAATTCCGTTGAATGAGGGGGAGTAGTGGTCGGGATGAGAGATAGAGAAGGAGTGGGGGAATGTGGGCCGTGGGCTGGGGAATTTGCTGGAGCTGGAGTGTGGGCAGGAGGGGACTGGGCCGTAGGAGTGTTAGGGAGCAAATTCCCTGGAAGCACGATGGTGTTCGGGTGATATGAAGATGAGGTAGTAGGGGAGAGGGCGTAAGGGAACACATTTTCATCGAAGACGACGTGGCAAGAAATAAAGATACGACCCGAGGTGATATCTAGACATTTATAACCACCATGGACATCATTATAACCAAGAAAGGGCACGACTTGGACCGAAAATCTGTTGTAGTGATATTATAAGGACGCAAATACGGCCAACATGTACAACCAAAAACTTTAAGAAAACCATAGTCTGGACGACATTGATAAACAAGTTCATACGGACATTTATATTGTAGTACCCGTACGGGCATTCGATTTATAAGATAAACTTCCGTAGTAAATGCATCCTCCCAATATTTAAGAGTTAAATTAGCATGAGCAAGAAGAGATAATCCAGTTTCAACAATGTGCCGATGGCGACGCTCGATAGCACCCATTTGTTCATGAGTATCAACACATGCAACCTGAAGAGAAATTCCCGTTGGTCCCTTGGAAAGGCTAACACAAGGTTGGGGGGGGGGGGTGAATAAACTTGTCACCAAAAACTTATCCTGAGCCGGAAAAGCCCCAGAACCGAGTTTCTCCAAAACTCAAACCGATCTTCGCCCGCTTTGTTCCGGTCCCTTAACTTGTGCGGAGTTCGCTTAGCTCAACCGAGTATAAGTCAATGCCGACTTATATTTAGTCTTGTTAACTCGGCAAAATGCGGATAAATATTAGCCTTTAACAACTAGTTAACTTAGTTTCGTATGAAAACCATGTAAATATAGCTATAATGAAATAAGTGAATGCATAAAGTAAATAGGCAAGAATTATAGAGGTTCCGTGTGGTGTAATCCCGTACATCCTCTCTTCCCCGTGATGCGGAGGAAAATTCCACTAGAACTTCTTTGAGATGGCCCGGTTACAAAAAGTTCTAAACTGATAGTCCTTGACTAATCCCTAGCTTCACTATCTAAACACTTGTAGAACAGTAGGATTGTCGCTCTTCAACCGTTTGAACCACCGGTCCTTGGAGGGTAGAATTGAACTCTTCACCGGTCATCACAAACACAAGCCTTTCCCGATCGCACTCAACCGTCCTTCACACCTTCTTGGTGTTTCACAAGCTAAACCTTTGATAAAATCAAAGTTGAGACTTTCAATCAATAACTATGATTCAACTCGTGATTTGAGCTTTTCTTCTCGGATGATTAATTTAAGCACGGCTCGTATTTCTTCAAATGAAAGATCTTGAATCTCGCTTGAATATGCTTGAACACTTTGAAGAAATTTCTTGATCTTGCAATTAAACACTTAGCAGTATTCTTTTGAATTTGGCTTTCCCCTCAATTTGATCTTTCTTGACTAGATAGATTCTTTTTAATTTTCTTGCTTTGTTATCACATACCCGCACCTTTTCGATGTCGTAGAAGTAATCTATTTATAGGGGTTCATTCAACGTTCATCCCGCTTGAATCTTGCAACGGCTATATTTTATGACCGTTCGATTTGTCGTAGTTCATCCAATAAAATTACTTCCTTTACAACGTTCGACCGTACGATCGCTTGATGGATGACCGATATATAAAACGAGTTTCCTTATCGCTTTATACGATTTTTTCACTTATCGGCTTTCTAACCGACTTGGAGCATTAACTCGACATTTTACTCTTCTTCAAATATCGTAGATCTAGCCATCCGATTATTATTGACTTAATCGTAGTACACCATGACTCATTATTATCTAAGAATTCATTGTCCTTATGATTCTTAGGTCTTCATACAAGATCCATAAAGTCGGTTCAGTCAGTCATCACAATCTTGCTCGAAGTCTAACTTTACAAGCCTCGACTTGTAATCTTCATAACCGAGTTTGAGCCCTCGCTCTTCAATCTTCAATAACCGAGTCCGTGTCCCTCGCTCTTCGCCTTCTAGATAAGGCAACCGAGTCTCGTGTCCCTCAACGAACTTATCTTCTTCGCCTTCGTTGGTGTGCTCTATGTTCGCTTTCTTGAAGAATCTCGCTAGATTAAATCTCGCTTTCTTCATTTCTCGGTTCCCAAATTTCTAGAACTATTACGTTGCTTGTCCGATTTAACTTATACAAATATCAGACTCTAATAAATCCTATACATTGATATCTATACATCTTTTTGCTTTGCACTATAACAGCTAGTTATGACACTTCATCAATGGGGTTAAGAACAATTAACAAATAAGTGATGAATCATCATCAAAACATAAATTTTATTTCCAACAATTTCCCCCTTTTTGATGATGTCAATACCCTCCTTAAAAGCAATGCAAAAAGATAAAGGACAAAATACAGTAAATAACACTATGAACTGAGAAACTGAGAATTTATTTGATAACTGAGTTACAATGCTGGGTAAGTAATAAAATACAACATGATAAAAAGATCTAGAAGATAGTTTCTTTTTACTTGGCAGATTGAGAAGGTTGATTATCATAGTTTTCCGCAATGTCAGCTCTCATTGCATCATTTGTGGCCGAATGTTCAATTCTATGAATGCTTGCCCAAATGTTCAATGATTCGATAAATTGTTTTTCTTGAAAACATTGCTTTTGAATAGAACTCGCAAATGTAAAGACCGATGTCCTTAGTCTTTCATTGGTGGTCGTTCTCGCAGATTTTGAACAAATTCAAAGTTCAAATTTTCAACTTTATCCGAAGCTCCATCTAAGGTGCCATCTTCTTCCCATTTCTTCGCTTTATTCCAATAGTACATGAGTATCTTCTCGCATGTGTAGAAATGTTTCAAGAGATTCTTCTTTTGATACTCCTTCTTTCTCTCGGTAAGTTCTTGAATAGATTGTGAGACGAGAATCCGGACCAACTCTTTTGTCGCTGGTTCTGAGTATTTTACAATCGCCATCTCATCATCGTTGAAATCTCCTCTTTCTTTCTTCGCTCACTCAACTTATCATTAACATTTGTGAGGACTTGTGGCATTTCAAATACATGGACTTTTAAGATATCCAAACTTTCCCCTTAATGACATCATCTTTATGAATCGTGCTTTTGATGTAAGCATCAATGTTTGTTGAGTTGATGCCAATATGGTTTGAGCCACAACCGAGTCCTTTATGCCATGTTCCATTAAAAACATTCTACCGACTAGATTATTAAGAATACCTTCCCATCTCGTCTTCGCCATTTTTCCTTGTGACATGCTCGTTGGTTGTTTTCCGAAGCTCAAGCGAGTGGTTTGACAAACTTGTCATTCACGTGTCCATCTTCTTTTCAAGTTTGGTTCGTTCATCTTGACCGGCTTCTAAGGATTTTAAAACTTTTCCGAACAAGCTTCGGTCATCCTTTTGAATTCTCGAGTCTCTCATTGTGATAATACTTAATGAGATCAACTTGAGTAGGAACATCTTGTGAATTTCTTGCTTGTTGATCTTTTCCTTTGTTTGTCTCAAATTTCGCTTGGTTTAGCTTGCTTTTGTAGAGGTGAGAGAACAACTTGCTTCAGCTTTTCTCTAAATTCTCGCTCGATTGTCTTTTCTCTTTAGATTGTTTCTCACTCTCCTTCCAATCTTGATGAATCAATAACTTTCATAGGTGATAGATGTACTTCAAGTTCATCATCCGATTCTTCTCCGTGCATGTTTGCCAAAGTTCTTGCTATTTCAAGTGTGGATTTTTCAGCCGGAGATTGGTAACCTCCTTCTACTTCTTTGTCCAAATTCGTGTTTTAGATACACTTTCGTAGCTTGAACTTCCATCGCTTTCTCCAGAACTACTAGATTCATCTTCGCATTCGCCCGTTGCGCTTTCCTTTTCTTGTATAGAGGCAAGAATCCCTTTTTGTAGATCGATCTTCCTCAAAATCATCATTATCAACGTTCTTCTTTGAATTTCCACTGGCTATGGCTTCCCTCCAATAGCTATTTCTGATCAGCGCATATCCTTGGTTTAGGAATTCGTCGGTATTGATTATCTCCATTAAACTAGTAATGTTGTAGATATCGAATACCCATTTCTCAATAAGCTCCATTTCTGCACGCTGACTTCTTTGATTATCAATAGAACTGAACTTCCAAGTTCTATATCTCTGCAATCTCTCATAATCAGCTTTCATAAGTTCTGTATGATCAGATGAGGATTTGAATGGTGTGAGGGTGTCCTCTGATTCTCTTGTGATCTCATGATCTTCTTCTTGAATAGAAACTTCAATTTGCATGGGATCGCTTCTGCAGATCACCGCTTTTCATAAGATCGGTTCTACCGGTTTCTCCTCGCCAGAATCGGGACAACCGATATTTCTTTTTCAAAGACCGAAACTAAGATTGTCCGCTTCGCTTGCAAAACTTTTTCACTTGCAACTCCTTCGCCGACTAGAACAACCGGAACTTCCATCGTTGTGTGTTCGTGGGTTCAACTTCATGAACTTGCTCATCCGACCGAATGATCTTGGTTGATTCTCGTTTCGCTTCACCTCATTTTCCTCGCTTGAGGAGCTGAAAATTCTTTAGCAGCTTCCTCATGTTCTAATCTGGGACGATTCTTGAGGAGTAGACTTGGATTTTGAAAGCAACATAAGCATGTTCAATGTTGTTTCATCAATCGCTCTTCATCACCATCGGATTCTTCATCATCGTGCTCGGTTCTCGTGGTCCGTTCCCCCGAGTTACGCCTTCTTTCTCGCAAATCGCCAACAGATCGTTCTCTCGTTGACAACATCGCTTTCTTCTACCATTTCCATTTCCCGTGAATGCATAGCCGGTTCTTGAATTGGTAAAACTTCGCTTACAAAAACTAGAATAGATTCGGTGAGATTAACTTCGCTTGCACTTCGGTGCCGATCCGTCGCAACTTAAGTTCTTGCTTCTTGAGTTGATTTCTTAGTCACTTGATCGCTAAGCCTTTTCTCGATTCTTCCAACTCGTTTTCTTCTTTCCTTTAAATCTTCAATTTGTGCCAACACTTCATCTCCAAGCTTGTGTTTCTTTGATTTCCGCTTTTTCTTCTTCTTGGGTTCGCCTCGCATTTCTCGCCTTTCCTTTTTTCAGCTTTTTCTTCCTTAACGACAATTTTCCCATCAAAGAATCGGTGTTTCTTTCCTCTTAGCAACTCCAAAGTGGTCGAGTATCCTCCGGACTACTAACGCAAGAGTCTTCTTGTGATAAAATCGTCTTTTCTTTTCATCGGTCTTCTTTTTGGGTACGTCAATTGACTGTGCTATCAATTGATCAAATAGATACCTTGCCCAATTGAAATCTTTTTCAAACCAGATCACATATAGCAAATCTATTTTTGCTCCAGATAGATTGCTGAAGTTTCCTGCATTCCCAATAATGCAATTTGCCAGCATCTTTGAGAGAAAATTAAATTCTGGCTTGAGCAAGCTTGTGCTCCCTGTCTGTAAGACAACAGATTCTCCATTAATCGCTATATCTTTCCATAACTTCTCCTTCTGTTCCTTAGTCAACTTAATGGCTGCTGCTCCTCCAGATTTGTCAAACCCAAAGATTTTTGCAATTAGATCTTCGTTGACTTTGATTTCCTTGTTATTGACAAGTGGTGATAAAGGTTTGTGTATCTTCTCCTTCTACGCTTGTTCTACCAAATTGATAGAAGTCTCCGATGCTTTCTAAACATACACTTTTCGATCGATGTTGAATACAAATTCCTCCAATCCTTTAATTTTTCGGATTTTTGTTGCAATTGAATTGACTAGAGTTTGATCAATATACTTTGCAATATAATGGTCAAGAGAAACGATCATTCCGGGTTCAACAAGAGTGAAAGTCATTTTTCTAGATTTGATTGAGAATTTGAAAATTTGAAATTTAGAGAGTGGATTCAAGGTTTAAGCGTATTTGATTGAGAATTATGAAAGGAAATACTGGGTATTTATAATTTGTAGCAGAGGTAGTTAAGAAGTGAGTGGGATTTTAAAACGTCTTGTCATAAATGTTTTGAGATTGCGAAAAGGTGGGTGAGTGGAAAATATGAACGGTTTAGATTGAGAAGGACCACTTCTTTCTTGATAACCGTAGCTAGATAATAGTAAGTAGAGTAGGTACGGTGTTTCAACAAACCGTATACGCTCGCTTTGTCCTTATGCCGAATTCAAAAACTCGCTTGTAAATACAACTCGCTTTGTGAATTGCATTTTTCGCTTTTCGCCTAAGTGGTGTTTCTCCCGCAAAACAAAGTGAGAAATTTTTGGTACCCATATTTGTTTGGGTCCTAACCGATTAGCTTTTGATGGTACAACTTTATTTTTAACTTTATACCTCTCTTGATATTTTGACCGAGTAAAGTCGGCCACAAACTTTTCCCGTTTTGTCATGACAGCTTTAAATTTGTTCGCCTTGTGAAACCGATGTGATGGTTCATTCCAATCTTCATCGCTGGGAAATAATCTTCCTTTCCCTCGAGTCTATTATTCCATGAATGATCTTCATTCTTAGATGGATATGACTTGAAGATTTTTCTTACCGACTTCGGATCGCTTTACCGTTTTCACTTTCCGAGTCTTCCTTTAAAATCTCGTTGGCTTGGTGAGTTTTACCAACCGATTTTTCGCCTTTATCGCTTGTGCGTATGGTCGTGCCGAGTATCTATCGCTCTAATAACTTTATCGTTTTCTGAGTTCTTGACTGTTGATTAGTCACAAATTTTATTGCAACTGATCTTGCTCTTAGCTTAGAATTATACTGAATATCAAACCCTAAACCAGATCTATCTCCAAATGGTTTTCCTGGTTTGAATTGAACTTTGGAAATTTGATCAACTGATGATTCACTGATGTTTATAACTTTTGTTGGTTCATCAGCTGGTCGAATTACCTTGGTTCCATTATTAGTCTAAATTAGATTGATTTCGATTCAATCTCGAAATTTCGCTTTTCAATAACTTTTTCTCTTTTTTCACATTCTCATAATTCTTTTGAATGACCTCTAATTCCTTTATGAGTACGTCCAAGGTTTCATTGAAATCTTCATTTCCTTGATTGTTCAGGATAGTGTGAGTTTTGGATGTAGATGCACTTACCTCTTGATGTTTGATAGGTAAACCTTCTGTTGAGGAATCATCACTGATTAGAACTTCTTTTCCTTTATCAATAGCATATGTCTGTGTAGCTCCTAGCAGTATGATTTCTTCATCGCTTTCACCTCAATGACTTGTAGGTAGAGTCTCATCAATATCTGTGGCTTTTGCACTGGATGGATCTCTGGTTAATTTTTCTTCTATAGAATCAGCTACTCGAAGTAACTTTTTTTCTGCATCTTCTGAAAGATCGCTTAAGGATGGAAATCTTCCGGATTCATCATCCACATACGTATTCAGCTCCATGTCTTCATCATAACCGAATTGAGGTTCTGGATTTGTGTGAGAGCTTGTAGTACTGAATCTTTCAAATACTTGATCGTGGAAATCATAGACAACATTCTGCAAATAGTCAGTCAGGGAATTGTTTAGCCAATTTCTAATTCTAGAAGTATCCATTAAAAATACTTTTAAGACAGATACAATAAGGGGTTTTCAACAACTGGTTGCCTCAAACAAATAACTGATGCACAGTTATCTCCTTGAGCAGTAACAACTCGGATTTCCTCCAAAAGGAAGATTGGCTCTGATACCAATTGTTGGTATCAGAAACAACTGAACCTTGAAGCGGTAAAAGATTTGGATCACCTTCAAAATAAGAAACCGCTCCGATACCAATTGTTGGTCCCTTGGAAAGGCTAACACAAGCTTAGAGGGCGGGGGGGGGGGGTGAATAAACTTGTCACCAAAAACTTATCCTGAGCTGGAAAAGCCCCAGGAACTGAGTTTCTCCGAAACTCAAACTAATCTTCGGTTCAGTTTTGTTCCTGTCCCTTAACTTGTGCGGAGTTCAATTAGCTCAACTGAGTATAAGTCAATGCTGACTTATATTTAGTCTTGTTAACTGGCAACGGATAAATATTAGCCTTTAACAACTAGTTAACTTAGTTTCAAAGTATGAAAACCATGTAAATATAGCTATAATGAAATAAGTGAATGCATAAAGTAAATAGACAAGAATTATAGAGGTTCCGTGTGGTGTAATCCCGTACGTCCTCTCTTCCTCTCGTGATGCGGAGAAAAATTCCACTAGAACTTCTTTGAGATGGCCCGGTTACAAAAAGTTCTAAACCGATAGTCCTTGACTAATCCCTAGCTTCACTATCTAAACACTTGTAGAACAGTAGGATTGCCGCTCTTCAACCGTTTGAACCACCGGTCCTTGGAGGGTAGAATTGCCTCTTCACCACCATCATCACAACACAGCCTTCCCGACAAAGACTCAACCGTCCTTCACACCTCCTTGGTGTTTCACAACCTAAACCTTTGATAAAATCAAAGTTGAGACTTTGAATCAATAACTATGATTCAACCGTGATTTGAGCTTTTCTTCCGGATGATTAATTTAAGCACGGCTCGTATTTCTTCAAATGAAAGATCTTGAATCGCTTGGTTATGATGAAGTTATCACACTTAGAAACCGTGATCTATTATAGTTGGTATCACACTTAAAAACCGTAATCTATTATAACTTCATCACATTCAAAAACTCGTGATCTATTATAGTTCTTATCATACTTAAAAACCGTGATCTATTATAGGTTTTATCACATTTAAAAACCGAGATCTATTACAATTAAAACACATTTAAAAATTGTGATCTATTTTAGTTGTTATCACACTTAAAAAGTGTGATCTATTATAATTTAAATCATACCAATAAAAGTGTTTTTTTCAAAAACAATATATAAGCACACATATATTTTTGCCTTTGTCGGGACTCGAACCCGGATACTCCGATTAACGAGCCACACTATTTACCATTAGGCCGATGCTTTCTTTCTTCTAATTTTCGACCACACTTAACTAAGATCTCATTATAAAATACCATATTATTTTAATCACAAATAAAAAACTCGTGATTGATTGATGTTTTTGTCTCATTTTTTCTAGAAACCGTGATAATAAAAATTATGATATATTTTAGTTGTTATCACACTTAAAAACCGAGATCTACTATAATTTCAACACATTTAAAAACTCGTGATCTATCTTAGTTGTTATCACACTTAAAAACCGTGATCTATTATAGTTGTTATCACTCTTAAAAACCGAGATCTATTAAAATTTCAATACATTTAAAAACTCGTGATCTATTTTAGTAGTTGTTATCACACTTAAAAACCGAGATATATTATAATTTCAATCACACCTAAATAAGTGTGATCTATTATAATTTCATCACATTTAAAAACTATGATCCATTTTAGTAGTTGTCATCACACTTAAAAACCGAGATATATTATAATTTCAATCAAACCTAAAAAGTGTGATCATTCTTTTTTTTCAAAAACAAAATAAACGCACACATATTTTTTGTTGCCACCGGGACTCGAACCCGGATACTCCGATTAAGGAACTACACTAATTACCGTTGGCCGATGCCTACTTTATTATCATTTTCGGCCACACTAATCTAAAATATCATTATAAAATATCATATTATTTTAATCACAATTAAAAACCGTGATTGATTGATGTTCTTGTCTCGCTTTTCTTAAAAACCGTGATAATAAAAAATGTGATCTATTTTAGTTGTTATCACACATAAAAACCGAGATCTATTATAATTCAACACATTTAAAAACTCGTGATTTATTTTAGTTGTTATCATACTCAATCGTGATCTATTATAGTTGTTATCACACTTAAAAACCGAGATCGATTATAATTTCAACACATTTAAAAACTGTGATTTATTTTAGTAGTTGTTATCACACTTAAAAGCCGAGATCTATTATTATTTCAATCACACCTAAAAAAGTGTGATCATTTTTTTTTCACACCTAATAACTGTGATAAAAAAAATTAAGTGTGATAAATATACATTTTACTTGTCTCGGTTTTTTAAAAGTGTGATCCTTATCTTTAGATAAGTGTGATCTATGTCTCTTTTCTTGTTAGTGGATATAATTTGTCTCACTTTTTTTTTATAGTTGTGACAAAAATATCATGAATTCAGTCTCAATTTAATTGATATAATTTATCTCATTTTTTCAATAACCGTGACAAAAATATCAGACCAATTTAGTCACAGATTAAAAGTGTGATTGATCGGTATAATTTATCTCGTTTTTTGAATAACTGTGACAAAAATATCATATCGATTCTGTCACTGTTTGTGAGATTGATTGATATAATTTATCTCGCTTTTTAGAAACTGTGACAGAAATATCATATCAATTCAATCACAGCTTTAAAAATGAGATTGATTGAAATAATTTATCTCGGTTTTCCAATAACTCGTGATGTAAAAATCATATCAATTAAGTCACACTTTAAAAATGAGATTGATTAATATAACTTATCTCGCTTTTCAATAAGTGTGATAGAAAGTTGTAAGTGTGATATATATATTTTCGTTGTCTCGGTCTTATTGAAACTCGTGATTGTTATCTTATCTTAAGTGTGACCTATATCCTATTTTGTAGTAGTGAACTATGATTCAACCGTGATTTGAGCTTTTCTTCTCGGATGATTAATTTAAGCACGGCTCGTATTTCTTCAAATGAAAGATCTTGAATCTCGCTTGAATATGCTTGAACACTTTGAATAAATTTCTTGATCTTTCAATTAAACACTTAGCAGGTATTCTTTTGAATTTGGCTTTCCCCCTCAATTTGATCTTTCTTGACTAGATAGATTCTTTTTAATTTTATTGCTTTGTTATCACATACCTGCACCTTTTATGATGTCGTAGAAGTAATCTATTTATAGGGGTTCATTCAACGTTCATCCTGCTTTAATCTTGCAACGGCTATATTTTATGACCGTTCTGATTTGTCAGTAGTTCATCCAATAAAATTGCCTCCTTTACAACATTCGACTGTACGATCAGTTTGATGGATGACTGATATATAAAAATGAGTTTCTTATCGCCTTTATACCGAGTTTTTCACGTATCGCTTCCTAACCGACTTGGAGCATTAATCGACATTTTACTCTTCTTCAAATATCGATCTAGCTTTCATCTATTATTATTGACTTAATCGTAGTACACCATGACTCATTATTATCTAAGAATTCATTGTCCTTATGATTCTTAGGTCTTCATACAAGATCCATAAAGTCGCTTCAGTCATCACAATCTTGCCCGAAGTCTAACTTTACAGCCTCGACTTGTAATCTTCATAACCGAGCTTGAGCCCTCGCTCTTCAATCTTCAATAACCGAGTCCGTGTCCCCGCCTCTTCGGTCTTTCTAGATAAGCCAACCGAGTCCGTGTCCCTCGCCGAACTTATCTTCTTCGCCTTCTTCGTTGGTGTGCTCTATGTTCGCTTTCTTGTAGAATCGCAGCTAGATTAAATCTCGCCTTCTTCATTTCTCGGTTCCACCTAGAACTATTACAAGGCTTGTCCGATTTAACTTATACAAATATCGACTCTAATAAATCCTATACATTGATATCTAGACATCTTTTTGCTTTGCACTATAACAGCTAGTTATGACACTTCATCAATGGGGTTAAGAACAATTAACAAATAAGTGATGAATCATCATCAAAACATAAATTTTATTTCCAACAATTCCAATACGAGAAAAATAATCGCGCAAGCGCATAAATTCCATGCCACGATCTGTTTGTATGGCTTAATTTTAGTAGAAAATAGATGTTCCACGAGAGCTTGGAATTTGTAAAAAGTAGGTTCAACATCGTATTTCAACACAAGAGGATAAATCCAAATAAATTTCGTGCAATCATCAACAAAGGAAATATAGTATCGTGAGCCATAAATTGAAACCTCGGCACAAGGCCCCAAAACATCCGAATAAATCAAATCTAAAGGTTTCAAGGAAGTAAAGGGAGTAGTGGATAGGGGAAGACAATGACTCTTAGCTAACTGACATGCAGAACAAACATGGGGGGGGGGGAGTACGGGGAGGAGAAATATTCAACTAACGTAAAATAATATTTATTATTCTGGAAGAGCGATGACCATGTCGATGGTGCCAAGGAGAGGAGGAAGCATGAGTAGCAGAGAAGGAGGGACCGGATGGACGATCAAGGTGACTAGTGAAGTGGTAAAGGCCAACCTTGACATATCCTCTAAGACGGACCTGGCTGGAGTGGAAATAAGAGGAGTGAAATTCAAAATATACATTATTATCACGCGCAAAATGATGAACGGAAAGTAAATTTTGTTTTAAGGTGGGTGCAAGAAGAACATCCTTAAGAACATAGGAGGTGGATGTATTATTAAAATTAATATGACCAATATGGGATATTGACATACCAGAACCGTTACTAGCTTGGATTTGATCATCACCATTATATGGCACAAGAGGGTTGATGAATTGTTGTGGGTAAGGGGTCATGTGATAGGAAGCACCGGTGTCGGGAAGCCATGAGGAAGGATCAAAAGATGTACCCACATAATTAGAGGAGGGAGGACCAGAAAAATTGGAAGCAGGGGGACGAGGTGGGGAGGGAACAAAGTTTTTATCGAACCTGTGCCAACACGCAAAAACAGTGTGACCTATTTTTCCACATAATTGACATTGTTGTGAGGGAGAGTGGTTCTGATCGGAAGGTGGGTGAGGATTGGAAGACCTACCGTGTCCTCGACCTCTATTGTTGGAGCCGCGGTTTTATGACGGACGAGAGTTGTAGTTGGCGGAAGGCTGCGGGGAAGGCGGTGGAGTTAGAGTGGGCCGAACCGATTCGTATGTTGCAAAGCATTGTGATTGATTCAAGCCTCCATGGTGAGTAGCATTGAAAATAATTCTTCAATAGTAAGATCAATCCGTTTAGTGGTCATAGCAAGTACCGCATCGTAGTTGGAACCCAAGCCGGCAAGGACATAATTAATGACATCATCCAAATTGAAGGGGCTGCCCAAGCAAGCACAAGTTCATCAACCAAACGTTTGATTGTCATGAAGTATTTGGTTGTGGTGGAGCCGGCTTTGCGTTTGGTTGCCAATTAAGATCGAAGATGAACGATTTTAGCGTGAGATTAGACAAAGAAAGCACTGATTGCCTTCCAGATTGCTGCAGAGGTGCGGGCATGATAAACATGAACGAGAACATCTTCGGTGAGAGGCGCGGTAATGGCACTAAGTATCAGATTATCCTGTTTAACCCAATGTGCATACTGAGGATTGGGTTTTCCATCAACCATGGTAGGAGGAGCTGCTATACTACCGTCGACAAAACCGTAGACTTCTTGTCCATTGAGATAGGGTTCCGTTTGCACGAGCCAGATGGGGTAGTTGGTGCGTGTCAGTTTGTTGATGTTGATGGCATGAGAGGACTTGAAGGAGGGATAGGAAGAAGGAGAGGAGGTCTGATTCGAGGTGGCTGTGGTTGTATAATCCTCCATGGATGGAGAGCAGTTGGAATAGAAGGGTTGGGTTTTTTTGGTTGTTGTTGTTGTTAACAGAGAAGCTACTGCTTGAAGAAGGAGAAGAGAGAGGGAAGGGGCTGGGAATTGGAAGATTAGCCTAGATTAAGGAGAGAAAAAGGGGAGAGGATCGGTGATTGGGCGGTTTTAACCTCTAGCTCCGATACCATATCAAGATTTAAATAGTAGAATATTTTCATTGATTGTTTATGTTGATTTTACAATGAGAGGAGAGTCTAATATATAGTAATACAAGACTTAATGAATAAGAAAACTACAACGAGTCGAGTAGGGCTCGATACAACAACTAATTATAATAACTTTTTATTTGCGCTAACACTTTTCTTCACAGACCCTCTCAATCTTTTCAGGATCGCCTCTGTTTTTTAATAACTCGTTTTTCAAATCTGAGACCTGTTGCCGCATATAAGCCTCGGAAAGTAAGTCGTCGGAGCTGAATTTATCTACGAATAAAGCGGATAGATTTGGCCAAGTAAATCTGGAGTCAGATGATTGCTTCCCCGATTCGGCTTTCGGGAGAATTTATGAGTACGCTGCTCCTCGGGCTCTCAAAATGATGGTTATGTGGGCATGGTGTTGTTAGATATGGTTATTTTAATAATGTTGAATTGGTCTCTTGGTTTGATGAAATAAGACCTATTCCTTAGGGATAGAATTTAATTGTTTTCCCATTATTAGTCATGTTCCCCATTTATACGCTGTGTTAATGTGGTTCTATTATTTCCCTTCTTTCATTGGCTTTGTATGCATATTTAAAGCTCCTATTGTGATGGAATAAAACTCATTCCTTTCCAAAAATATTATTTCCTCTGATAGTTAACAGGTGTTCTTGCTGCATATATACTTTGAAGGTTACTGCTGCTGGGAGTGGATCACATGAATGCCATACTTTTTAGCAGTTGTTTTTGTTAAATGATGTTGTTATGTTTTTGATCCTGTGATATTTTATTGATGGACATGTTGCCATGGAAAGTTAATACACTTAGCTTATATTGATATGTTATTATTGTCATGATGCTCATGTTGAACTTTGTTGTATTTTCGCTAGCAATGAATGCATTGTAAGTTCATTAGAGAATAAAGGCATTGACATCAAATTGATGTCACCGCATATACAATTGTAGAATTGATCCGAGCATTGATGTAGTGACATTGATACCCATGTTTGGTAGCTTTGTAAAATAAATGTAGTGTCATTCACATTAGGGGTGTAATCGAGCCGAGTTGTGTCGATACTCCATAGGCTCGGCTCGACAAAGTTTGGGCTCGATCGAGCCATAAAAAGGTATGATCGAACTCGACTCGCTAAGTACTCGATATAGCTTGACTCGGCTCATAAGCTTGAATATTTTCTTATATTTCATTTACTTTTTAATAAAATATAACATGATCAAGCTCGACTCGTCTAATAGTGGTCAATGCATCGGTGTCACCGCATCGTGGTTGTTAATGCATCACAGCGTTGTCACTTCATCGCGGTGTCTCTCGCATCGTGGGGGTCACCGCCTCGCGGTGTCTCCGTATCGGGGGGCACTACATCGGGGGTGGCCAATACATCATGGTGGTCAATGGATCGTGGGTGGTCAATGCATCGCGGTGGTCACCGCATCGGGATGGTCACCGCATCACGGTGGTGAATGCATCGGGGTGGTCACCGCATCGCGGTGGTGAATGCATCGCAAGCTGTATCCGCATCACGGCGGCTCGCATCGTGGTGTCTCTACATCGGGGGTTGTCGGTGAATCGCAAAGTAGTCAATGGATCGGGGGTGGTCAATGAATGGTCGTGTGGTGGTGAATGCATTGGAATAGCGGTGTGAACCGGGAAAGTTTAACACGACTTTAATTAATTGGATCGTTGATCAAGGTAAAATAGAAGAATAAAAGGATAGAAAAACGAGCACCTTGACCTCTAAGCAATTTATACTTAGCAATCTCGGTATGACTTTTACCCTTTGATAACATATATCTAAGAACTCCGGTATAGAACACTCAAGACCCGCTCGGGATCTTGATAAGTTAGAGGATCGAATTCTCTTCTCAAGAACTCTCAACACACTTTACAAGTGTTAAATATAATTTCCAATCTCCATTTCAATTACAATAGATGGCCCTATTTATAGGATAAAATGAGGATTCTAGGATTCATTGATAAGATAAAAAGTCTTTCTAAAAGTAATTAAAAATGGCGTGTTCCAAGGAGCCTTTTATATCTTCAATGCATCTTCAAAACCAAGGAGACTTTCGAGGTTCAATATTTTTAGTTTTTCCAAGCCTTGAAATCTCCAAGAAGGGGTGCACCTATTCCCTTTTATTTTGCTGCCAATAATTTATAATTTAATAACTGAAATAAGATATAAAAAATATATATATAAATTATTAGAAAATATTATCCAAAAGCGACTCTTCATTGGGTTGGTTTGGGCTGAATGGAATCACATCATTCCCTCCCGGTTGGAAAGGATTCGTCCTCGAATCAATAGTACGTCATAAAAACAAGCTTCAAAGACCAATAAAACTTGCACAAAGCAAAAAGATCATTAAACGAACACCGGGATCAAATATGAGTCGAAGAAATATATTCTCGGCAAAGGTATGCTTTGTTGCGGAGTCATGCATCAAAATTGTATCAAGCAACATAGTGGGACTTGGAGTTGAGAAACTTGTGGATAACGCCCGTGAAGGAACGAGATAAGAATGATAGCAAATGGTAGTCGAATGGGCGTCAAGAATCTCGTAAAACGGATCATGATAGTATGCTCCGGTTTGCCACTAATGATGTGGTCATGAACAAGAACCACCATAGGCAACGAGCTTTCCTCGCTAGATAATCTCCATGTACCCGCATAGTTACTCAACAAGGTTGGAACAAGAAGTTAATAACATAGAATCTTCGTTTTTCTTCCCAGTAGACGTTGTAGACAATTCCACTTGTGCATTGCCTCGTTTGCCAACACATCACAAGAATCATCCAACTCTTCCCGCTCAATATCACCCTCAACATATCCATCCACGACTATCGTATCCTTGTGCACCACCTTGTTCACAACTAATACCTCATCACTCGCAACTACTTCTTCCACATGCGCACCCTCCTCATTTTTCAACTCCTCCTCACTAGTAGTAATGATGTCTTTGTTTTTTTCTGCGCTCAATTCTTTTTCCTCTTTAACTGCAACCACCCGTGTGGCCTCATCATACTTGGCCCATAATAGGTCAACTTCCCGCCACTTTTGCTTCATAACCTCCTTGTCTTAATTACATTTTTGGATCAACTTATCAATGTTCCTACGCACCTCTGCATTTCGACCAACTAACTCATTTTGACGCCGTCGTTCCTCCCTCCGTTGTTCCTCCCTACGAACGCATCTCTTGTAATAATCAAAATAAGACATATTTCTCACATTCACTCGTGTTTCACTCACTCATATATAGATATCAACCAAAGAACGAATCACAAAAATGAGCAACTCGAAATATGATGCTGTCAGGATTCGCAGAATTAAGCAGTGAACTTTCATGCAGATTGTGAACAAATTATTATGAATCTGGGGAAACTCAAAAGGCGAAAGATTCAGAGCATACAGTTTTATAAAGGATGTCAAAATTTTAGATTTTTTGGAGGTCTAGAAGTCGATCAAACAATCGTTTTTCGGAAACTGGTGCAATCTGTCAAAAATTTCCAGATTGATAGCAGTCACTTAAGGTGGCAATTGTGACCAATCTAGAACGAATTTGGAAAAACTCAAAAGATAAAAGTTGTAGATCTATGAATTTCCTATATGGTCGCCCATTTTGGAGGAAATATGGAATTTTCTAAGATCCTTAAAAAAAATCGAAACACAGACTGTCCAAATTATTATTATTATTATTATTATACTTGGCCGAATGTTATTTGTTTTTTTTGTTAATATGTAAAAACGAAAATGATACTAGCAATACCAACTATCCGTAGGATCGATACCAATTAACCGGCGTGAACCGGGAAAGGTTAACACGACTTTAATTAATTGGATCGTTGATCAAGGTAAAACGGAAGAATAAAAGGATAGATAAACGAGCACCTTGACCTCTAAGTTATTTATACTTAGCAATCTCGGTATGACCTTTACCCTTAGATAACATGTATCTAAGAACTCCGGTATAGAACGCTCAAGACATGCTCGGGATCTTGATAAGTTCGGGGATCGAATTCTCCACTCAAGAACTCTCAACACACTTTACAAGTGATAAATATAATTTCTTATAATTTCCAATCTCCATTTCAATTACAATAGATGGCCCTATTTATAGGATAAAATGAGGATTCTAGGATACATTGGTTAGATAAAAAGTCTTTCTAAAAGTAATTAAAAATGGCGTGTTCCAAGGAGCCTTTTATATCTTCAATGCATCTTCAAAACCAAGGAGACTTTAGAGGTTGAATGTATTTAGTTTTTCCAAGCCTTGAAATCTCGGCACACCTATTCCCTTTTATTTTGCAGCCAATAATTTATAATTTAATAACTTAAATAAGATATAAAATATAATATATATATATATATATATATATATATTATATATATATATATATATATATATATATATATATATATATATATATGTAATATATTATATATATAAATTAATAGAAAATATTATCCAAAAGCGACTCTTCATTGGGTTGGTTTGGGCTGAATGGAATCACATCAAATGGTCACTGCATTGCGGTGGTGAATGCATTGCGGTGTCTCTGCATCGCGGTGTCTCTGCATCGGAGGTGGTCACTGCATCGCTGTGTCTCTGCATCGAGGTTGGCCACTGCATCACGGTGGTCATTGGATATGGGTGGTCAATGCATCGTGGTGTCACTTCATCGAGGTGTCTCTACATCACGTCGTCTCTGCATCTCTCGTACGGGGGTGTCATTGCATCGCGGGGGTCAATGCATCGCGGTGTCTCTACATCGGAGGTGTCACTTCATCGCGGTGTCTCTGCATCGGGGATGGTCACTACATCGCGTTGGTCAATAGATCGGGGGTGGTCAATGCATCGCGGTGGTCAATACATCGGTGGTGGTAAATGCATCGCGATGGTCACTGCATCGGAGGTGTCTCTGCATCGCGGCATCTCTGCCTCGCGGCGTCTCTGTGTCGGGGGTGGTTACTGCATCGTGGTGTCTCTACATCGGAGGTGGTCACTGCATCGCGTTGTCTCTGCATCGGGGTGGTCATTGCATCGTGGTGTCTCTGTATCGCGGTGGTCAATGGATCTGGGGTGGTCAATAAGCATTGCGGTGTCACTTCATCGATGCGTCTATGCATCGCGGTGGTCACCGGAACAAAACCAAAAAAAACACCTTTTTAGCATCCAGAAAAAGAAAAAAAAACGTTTTTACGTCCACGTAAAAAAAAAATGTTGCAGGAAAGTAATAGATAGCCTCCGAAAAAAAAAATTTAACAAAAACAAAACAAAATTAAAGGTAGTTTTAGCTCATTTACGTATTAATTTTGTCATAATTTTTATAACCAAATAAGATTCTCTATTCGCCTAATTAAGTTAATACGCGTCAAAAACAAAACAAAAAATCTAATATGCGTCTTTTTTTCGAATAATCGCTTTAGATCATTTTTAGATACTTTACTATCATAACATTAACAAACAAACAAAATTACCGGTACAAAATGGTACATATACAATCAAGAGTGGAGTACCACATTGATCCCTTGAACAATTCTCATTGACCTCTCGACTTTGATATCTGGAACGATTCTCATTGACTGTAGTCGTTACAAAGTGTTTTATTATTATTATTATTATTATTATTTCAGAAACTGACCGCGTGGATCTGGATTCCCCGATGTTGACCCATCAACATTTCCTCTTTGTAAATATAAGTTCTTTAGGTAGAGAATGTCAATTTAAAGATTCCTGCAATGTGGACCAGACACCAAAATGCCTGTTCATGTCGTGTTTTGATTTTCGCTGGTTGTAGGTCCCACCTCGATTCTTTACCCCATTACTTCTAATTGGTGAAATTTCGCATTTAATGAACTCTTTCTACCAATACATATAATGAAATAAGGAATCGAGTTTTGGTGAGAAAAATTGAAATAAAGTAGTATAATAAATAAAATAATGATAAAAAGATAATAAAATTGAAAAAGTGAAATTATGAAAAATGATTTAATATTTTTTTTTTATTTGCTGTTGAAAAAATGAATGGTAAGATAATCAAAAAATGATTGGTGAAGAGATATAAAAAGAACTCCAAAAAAAAAAAAAACTCAAACAAATACAAACACAAGCTAAATGTTAGGATAGGAGAATATGTAGAAAAAAATTTCTGCTAAATAAAGTAGGTTGGTTTTATTGGCACCCCGCTTTTACTTCCGGCACCCATTATTTGATTATTTTTACTGCTGAAAAAAATCAGTGGCACTGACGTTGATATTGGAACACAAACGTTAGTGTGCTATTAAAAAACGAATGCCAGTGAAAGTCAATGGACTGGTGTTTCTATGTTGTGACATTTTTATAACGTAAACGTGGTACCATTTACTTTTGTTGTTGAACACCAACGTCAGTGGTTTTCAATAGCAACGTTAGTGCCACTGACGTTCCGTTCATAAAAAATCATCGTGGCGTCGAAGTAATTTTTTGTGATGCCGGGAGTATTGTGGCGCCGGAAGTAAAAATGGGGTGTCTATAGAACCCCATAATGTATTGGTTTCTAAATAGACACTTTCTGTTGACAATCTATTTTCAAAAGCTGGACACTCTTTGTGTGACGCGCGCAAGTGTGTGTATATTTATATATATTTCTTCTCCATATTAAACAATCCATGATTTTTTTAGGGCTTAAATATTGTTTTCTAGCTAACTTTAACGGCTAATAAGTATATTTATATGTAAAAAAAAAACCTGCACAAGGAATCAAATATATATATATATATATATATATATATATATATATATATATATATATATATATATATATATATATATGGTATTGGTTTCATTAGCTTTAGTGAAAAATATTATGCAATGAGTGATTGAAAGGTTATCATCGAAAATGAAAGGTGTACTTAAAAAATTGACAAATAGTGTATATATATTGACATCAGTATGACCTGAAAGTCATACGCGTTGCATTTTGAAGTGTGTAGCAATTGGATCATATTAGCAAATGAGTCGATATGGACATAACACACTATTGGGCCTCTCGTTCGAAGGCTTCGGTCGGGGCTTCTTCGACCCCGTTTAGATCAACCTTGGAACTCGGATCATCGCCTCGGATCGCTTCGTACTCAACAAGCATCGCCTCAAATCAACACAAGATAGCTCGGTTTCGTATAGCCGGCATGACACATGGTGTCCGTGGTCCCACATTACCGAATCGTGGCGGTGCTCACCTCAGTTGTTCATGGTCAGTTCAGGACAGGTTGTTCCCTAGCTCAAAGGGCGGTTATAACTCGTAAATGGTCAGGATCTCATTATTCATATTCATTCATGGAGAAGGATCCCACAATTGATTCAGTACAGCGATTTTAGCCTAATTGAGATATGGGTGTTTAACGACTGTGACATTGGTACGATCTGGAATCGCATATGTGACACTTATAAAAGAGTTACTGGATCATTATCATAACTGGGACTACATGGGCTTAACCTGACTTTGGACACTGTGTTATTCGACCTTAGTAAGTATCAATTCAGTTCGGCATAGTCTATCTTTCACCTCATATTGGTTGACCTAGTACAGGAATACGGTGAATACTATGTTCATCTCAATACGAGGTGTGCGGGATCTCATACGGCATTCCGGATATTATGCAAGGCTTTACACCACGATTCCAATTGTTCTACTAATGCTCCGTGGTTATCGTCCCATCATGGCGTAAGTAATAACTGTTACGTGTAGTGCTCATAATACAATTTATGGTAATTGTTTTTATTAAGAAATGATAGATTTATTTATCATCTAATTATTTGTTTCGTGCTCCTAAGTAATACACTACTAAATACCCTAAGTCGTATCACATGTAGACCTACAATCGAGTGTCTGTGACACACGAGGATTAAGTTCATGGTGATACACTGAAATTGTTAGTCTGTGGTGAACTTAATCAAAGTATGACTTCTATTGAATAAAACACCATCAATGCGCCCAAAACACTTTATAGTGCGAGCGGCTTATCTAGGTCATCTATATTGGTTATCTAGGTAAAGGCATTTAAATATGATGTAGTTATATAGGATTGGACCGATTTATTTTGAATTTCTCATATGATTCTATGATTGAGAAATCTTATTAAATCGCAAGATGGTCATATGTAGATTAACCTTGATCCTGAAGTGATTGCGTACTCCTTCTTGTTTCAACATAGTGTTTGATGTGTTTGTTAAGGATTGCTAAGTTGGGCGGTCCGACCTCTTTCATGTTTGTACTATTCAAGAATGACTAGTTGAGTTTGTGTTTCACGAGATAGAGAATCTATTCCTTTCTTCGAAGTAGAAAGAAAATCCTCTATTTGTTAACTATAGAAACTAGTCATACCGCGGAGTTCGTATTGGTTCTAGGCTTATTGATCACTAGTGGGTTAATGGTAAATAAGTATAAGATGTAATGAAAAAGGTTTATTGAAACTTTCCTACTTTATTACAGAAAGTCTATGGAGAGTTAGTATTTATGTAATTAATGATTATATCAATAGACACTTATTGACTCGATATATTGAGAATAAGAAGTATTTATAAACGATAGAGTTCAGTTTTAGATTTATGGTACCTTAATTCCAGAATTAACGAGTTGAATAGAAATTTTTGTTTGATAACTATTTTATTCAATTTATTAGAGCTACTGGTTATACGTCAATGGTTCCCGGGTTGGCTCCTAACACGCGAGTGAATTCTCGTATTTTGGAACCTCGATAATATATTAAATAGTTACTCTATTTAATGAATATGCAAATTATTGTTTATTTGGTTAATAATTTGTAAAATGAAACAGATAATTACTTTTATGCCATGGCAACTAAAATGGCACCACGTTGATACGCTAAGACCAAAAAGGAACCCGTGAATGTCACATTGGGCCTGTACGTAGGACCGATAAACATAGGGTCCTCTGCCCACACTGTTTGCACCTTTAGAAGCCAAACTGGGCTGTGCTTCAATCCAGCTCACCCTACGCCTTTACGATAGCTATCATTGGTAGGCAAACGAGTGTCGATCAGCAAAGCTTTCATCCAGCCCTTTACAGGCCGGCAAGAAGCACGTGGGGCCGACATTCCCGCCCCTCCTCTTACAGTCCACCCAACACTGATCAAGCCCGCTAGATCTGGAAACAGGAGTTAAAGGCTCGATGGTTACAAGCTAACAACTTGCTACAGTTATCATGAAACTCTCCCAGTCAGATGCTGGCATGCCAGCCACGTAGCTAATCATGTTAATCACTATTTAAACATACTTTTTGGTAACGGCCCTCTTCTAGCCCTATAAATAAAGGTAAATTGTACCCTGAAAAGGATAATATGGAATAAACAATCGCAGACAACCTCTGCTACTTCGTCAATGGTTTGCTTGTTCTTTACGTTTCAGTCAATCTTCGTATCAATGTCACATCATTCATAATCACCGCCAGATTTCCACCACATAAATCACTACAAACAACTACAAAATCCACCACAAATCCACTCAAAGTACGTTTGTGAAAATTCTGACATTATCAGTTGGCTCTGTTACCAAGAAATTACGATTTGTGACATTTTTTCTGGTCAGTTCTACTTTCAAATAGTGGTTCTTTTACGTTTCCGGCAGAACAAAACCACCATTTTATGAGAAGATCCCATCCTGACGATGATCTTCATCGTTTTTTCCAGAATATTATGCAGACCACCATCGTATCTATATCCTCACAAGGAACATGCCTAACCCCAGATCCACCGAAGCTACTCCCAGCCAAGGCCTTCAGTCTTTGCTAAGAAAAGAGGTCATAATACGCTTAAAATATCTTGCAAGACCGACGGTGGTCGCGCGTATGCACATCATGCTCCCGGTGACCAACATTCTCCTTCCCCACAGCCGGAAAGGGATCCGGTATAGCCCAACGTCCGGCCATTCCTCGATGGAACGGTATGATCTAAAGAAGTTTTAGACGCAGTCGTCGGGAACAATAGAGGCCAATGGGTGGCTAAAACATTCCAACCAAATTTACGCATCAACCTCTTCAAAGAGGGTGGTGGACACATGCCGGGGTGATCCATCGGCTCACCTAGCCAGAAGGGAGATCAACGTCATCACCGAATGGCCTCCTAGCAATAAAAAGCGCAAGGACCAGATGTACCTCTTGAACAAGAACCTTGATAGCCTATCCGTCATGCGCGGTTGTGAGAAATTGATCTCAGTCACTTGTAGTGAGTTGGTATCCATTCTTGAAACTCTCAAAGTGCCGATTGTCGTGTTGGCTTTTGTCAACGACATTTGGTATATCGGATACTGACGACACATGAGCTTTCCATGATATTTTTTATTATGATTGCTTCAAACAGCTCATCTTCTATGACTCGCACCTCCGACCTCATCATGGGACGCTTGAAGGCTTCACCAACAAAAGAGTTCAAGGCAAGGGCGCCCTCGAACTCGACGTCAAAATGGGCGATGATGAACCATACAGCGTAGAAAGGGTAAACTTCCTCATGGACGGCCTCCACTCTAATTACAACATGATTCTGGGAATCCCATCTCTAAGGAAATTCTTGATGGTCATCTCCATCCCACACCAGAGAGCCAAATTCTACGCAGGAAATAGAATCGGGGTCGCACTTAGCCTCCTTAAAAAATGCTGCATCACATCATGCCGTAACAATCGGATGCATTGATTGAAACAAAGAGCCCCCGGACCAAAAAGGCCAAACTTCTAGTAGGAGCAGGCCAAACGAACATGGTTAGAGAGCTCATCCCTTCCGAAGTTGAGTTTCACAGCTTATAGGCCCGGGATGAGCATGATTTCACTACTGAGGGTGAACTGCTCTAGGTCGTGATAAACGATGCATACCCTGAATAGAAAGTTACGATGAGAGCCTATTTATCTTAGCTAGAATGGGAAAAGCTTATATCCCAACCGAAGTCCAGCCTATATGCTTTTGCATAGGCTGTGATAGACATTAGAGGTGTCAATCCAGAGATTGCCTTGCACTATCTGAATATCGATCAAACCTTTAAGCCGATTCAACATAAAGCAAGGTAATTCTTGCCAGAAAAGTAGGCCGCAATCAAGGTTAAGATTGACAAACTTCTGCAAGATGGCATTATTAAAGAGCTTTCCTACTCGACCTTCTCGCAAACGTTGCCATATTAAAAAATCATAATGGCGAATGGTGAATGTGCGTCCACTTCACTGATATTAGCATGGCATGACCTAAAGATCCATACCTTCTTTCGAGGATTGAGCGTTTGGTGGACTACATTGCCGAATTCAAAGTTCTGAGCTTCCTGGATGCATATTCGGGATATCACCATGTTAAAATGGCCGACTACGACAAAGAAATGATACCCTTCACGGATGTTGGGGGCCTCTATTACTATAAGATGATGCCGTTCGGGCTAAATATGCCGGGTCAATATATCGGAGAATGGTAAATCGCTTCTTCAACACCCAGATAGGCAAGAATATTGAGCCCTCTATTGACAATATAGTCGTCAAAGCATCCCGCCAAGGCCACGTTGCCAACATCTATGAAACCTTCGAGATCTTTAAGAAACACGCGATGAAGTTCAACCTGGCCAAATATGTATTTGGTGTCCAGACAGGCAAGTTTCTGGGTTAATTGTTAGCCAAAGGAGGATTGAGGCCAATCTTGAGAAGATCGAGATATTGCTAAACATGAATGAACCGACCTGCATAAAAGCAGTTCAATGACTCAACAGATACTCATCACTTTTGGCATGTTTATCTTGAAGTCGGCCGAAAAATGCCTTTATTTATTCAAAAGTCTAATGGGAGATAAAACTTCTATGTGGAACGAAGAGTGCACCAAAGCATTTCAAGCTCTGAAAGAGTACGTGGGGAAGCCGCCTCTTCTTGTCAGCCCAATGATAGGAGACAGTTTGTCCTTATATTTTGCAGCCTCAGATCAGGTTGTTGCTGCTGTACTCGTAAAGTAGGTCATCACCCTCTAAAACTCATTCTATTATATGAGCAGTCCTCTCAGTCCGGTGGAGAGTCTATATTTCAACACAGAGAAGTTGGCTTATTCGCTTATCATTGCCGCCCACAAACTCAAGACCTACTTTTCATCAAATACTATCATCGTTTTGACAAATAGTACATTGTGCCAAATCTATTCCTTTCGGATACTCCACTAGGCGATCGAGCTAACTGAATTCGACATTCAATATCGAGTGAAAAGCGATCAAGGCACAAGCCATAGCCAACTTCGTCGTCGATACAAACTTCAATCCCGAGCATACCGATCGCAACCCTACCCAATCCCAACTCTCCATAAACTTCGGCACCAATAATACCGGATCATTATTTGGAACGGTACGTAGATGGGGCAGCTAGTAAAAGTGGCCGTGGAGCCAGGATCAATTTGGTCGAACCGGGAACGACCAAAGAAATCAAAAAAACACTAAGGTTTGAGTTCCCTGCTTCAAACAATCAGGACAAATATGAGGCCTTCTTTGCCGGACTAGACTCACCTTAGCGATGAAAGTCGAGAATGTTGAGGTCTACAGCGACTCACAGCTTTGCGTCAATCAAATTTCTAAGGCTTACAATGCTAAAGACGAGACATTGAACAAATACCTCGACATAGTCAAACGGCTGATAAGCGACTTCAACTACTATGAGTTCCTTAGAATTAGCCGAGAATATAGGATGCGGGCAAACTACTTGTCCAAACTATCTTGGGAGGAGAAAGTCCAAGGCCCAACAATGCTAGTCGAATATTTGGCCGAACCCATGATCAATCGATCTGAGCTCATGGATGTGGAAATAGCATCGACAAGTTGGGTGGACGAGATGAAAGCTTATCTAGAAACAGGGGTTGTGCCCGCAGACACAAACCAATCCCGTGCTCTAAGAAGAAGAGCGGTGAGATACATAGTCCTCGATGGCGTGCTGTATCGCCGGTCGTACACCAAACCAATTCTCAGCTGCATGCGACCTAAAGAGACGGCAAAGATCTTACCTGAGGTACATGCTGAAGTATGCGGGGCCATCCCGCCAGTTTCTCTATGAGTCAGAAAATCATATCGGCATGGTACTATTGCCCCACACTCTCCCAAGAAGTATATCACTTTGCCCTGATTTGCGACAAGTTCCAAAGGTTTGCCGAAATACTGAGGTTACCCTCAGTAGATCAGAGCATCATCTTTTCATATTTTCTGTTCGACATGTGGGACTTCGACATGGTCGGCCCATTGCAAAAAGTTCGGGTGGCTGACAATATGCTATTGTGGTAGTCAACTACTTCACCGAATGGGTCGAAGCAAAAGCTTTGGCAAAAGCGAATATGCGGGACACCATCTACTTCATGCACGACAATATTTTGTCTCGATTCGGTGTTCTAAGAGCTGTGGTCTCGGACCATGGCCCTCAATTCAGAGAAGAATTTTTGAAATACTGCAAGGAATACAACGTAAAGAACGTGCAGTCTTCAATTTCCTATCCTCAAGAAAATGGTAAGGCTGAAAGTTTCTAACAAGTAGATCCTTCGTATCCTCAAGAAAAACTTGGATGAAAGGGCTAGCCGATCGGTGAACGTGCTCCCGGTTGTGCTATCATCGATCAGAACAACAATTAAAACAACCACAGGCGAAACTTATTTTTCTCTTACCTACGGTTCTGAAGCCATGGCTCCAATCATAATGGGCCTACCAAGTCTCTAAGTGTCTTAGTACAACGAGGCCGCCAATCAAGTTAACAGGCATGTTGATCTCAACCTCGTAGAAGAAAAGAGAATGCAAGCCTACAGTCGGCTCCTTAACAATAAACAGTTAGCCGGTATCACAACAAATGGATACGAGATCGCTCTTTCAAAGTAGGCAAATTTGTCCTTCGGAAAAGAGAATCCATTGGAAATTGGGCTGAGAAAGGAAAAATCTCTCCTAATTGGGATGGTCCTTATCGCATTTCACGAGAAATTAAAAAAGGGACCTATGTGCTGCAAGACGAAAATAGGATCGACCTCAACAAGACCTGGCATTCCGATCACCTAAAAAGGTACTACATGTAGATCTTGGCACTTGGGTTATGGCATTCATTCTCTCGTTGACAAACGTGAATGATTACACTTTCTTCTCTCTCTTAACACTCGGCTCGCCCACGAGGCGACAAAAGTCCAACTATATATTAACCTAGTCTTTGCAACGTGATCGAGTTTGCTTTATTTTATTACACTTTGGTCATTTTAAAACACAAAGTGAGACATCATCATAACTTGTTTCCAACAAGCTCCCGGCTAAACAGCTCGAAGCCTCTAGACTTGTCAAAAACAAGAGGCCATTGTACTACCCCAATAATACAAAAGCCTTGCCCGCCTAGGGGTCATTCAAAAATTGTGAAAAAATTTCAACAATTTCAGCAAAAATACATGCAAAAATCAAAGGAAAAGGACGAGTTTCATTCATCAAGAAATAAAAGTCGAGCTTTGATGTAGGGAAAGTATGAAAGTTAAGGTCAAATAGTTATTACAAACGAGACAAGAAATTTCATTAATAACAAGACAGAGTACTGAGGTGTGTCTTCAAGCTGATTCTCAGGCAGAGAAGAGGCGGGCAACACAGTATCCACGACATAATCCGACTCGTCAATCTCTGGAGTTGTGAGCGGTAAAGATAATCTCTCCTCTCCCGTCAGCTCACTAACGAAGACATTGAGATTGTTCAGCAACCAAGCCACATCGACACCTTTAGACCGATGTTGTTCCACCAAGTAGGCCAATTCATCTCCACTATAGGACACTTGGTAATGAAACCATCGCAGAGATCCGTCAAACATATCAGTCACAGCCCATCTCACCATGGCCGGGAATGAAGGAGCGTTCTTACCCAAGTCTCTAACAAGGCACCTCGCCATATGGCGATAGCCTTGATAAGAACCTTTCTCCACCGTAGAAAGCAGGTCATCCGTATGATGATCAGACCCCTAGTAGTCCTCGACGTCCTGAACCTTGGTATCTACCTTGATGCCTGGAATACTAGCTCGGACCTGCCCAATTTGTTAAGAAACTTCAAGAGCATGGCGCCTCTACTCAGCTACTGCGGCTTGAGCCAACTCCCTCTCTTACCTCTTAGCTTCCCTGTCTGCCTCGGCCGCCAACAGCTTCACCCTCGCAGCGTGCATAACTAAGGACATCAATTCATCTCTCTCATCGGCAACCGAACAAAGATGGCCGATCTTGAAATTTGCGTCTACCTTTGCCCGATCCGTATCACAGGCGATTCCATCAGCTAGACTCTCGGAAAATGCCAATTTCTCTTCATAATTGGTGAGTTAACCTTCCACGGCACCAAATATTTGCTGCAAGGCAACCCATGCATTGTCCGCTTGGCGGCGGATGCCTATGCTTTGACTCACCGCAATGGCCATCTGAGAAACAAATGACAAAAATAAGCCTCGAGTCGCCTATTGTCACTGAGCAAAAACAAAGCAAAACATGTCTCCTGACGGCACTAAAAATTAATGAAGACAAGTGTTGAGAGTTTCATGATTAGAGACAATTCCATCTAACCCAACAAGTTGTCGGGGCCAGCAAGAAAACCATCCACATGGTCCTTCATCACTACCTGACCAGCGATTTCAGCACCCACCACCAAGGACGCGTCATCCAGGCGCTCAAGGCCCACGTTTCTAAGAGATAGGCACCTCCGGATCGACGCCCCAACTGCCTCGATGTCTGCATCAAATCTTAGGTTGTATGAAACTAGCCCTTAGAGAAATTGGCAACCTCTCACCTACAACAGAAGGCGAATTCACGCATCGGCTAGAGCTAGCCACGTCAGTCACCATGGAAAGGGTAGGCAAGGCCTCACCAACTCTCACGATAGCATTTGACCCCACAGTGTGACAAACTCCAGCCGCTATCTCCTAAGCATTCTGTCCCACCTGTCCAATAGTTTGATCGAAAGCGCGGCTAACACTTAGGCCGCCCTTTGTTTGAGCAAGGGGAAGGACAGTCCGCTCAACAGATGGAATGTTTTCAGTGGTATCTGAAGTACCAGCAGTCTCCTCCACCTTCGCTCATTCCTTAGAATATTGGCATCAACGCCCTTAGATAAGCTATCGCTGACCTCGACGATGGGTGCCCATCTGCCCTTACCTTGATCCGTTATAAGAGGTCGGACCATAGCTAAGGGCTACTCAGAAATAGTACAAACCGGCTCATTGATACGAATTTTGGAGGCCGCCCTCCGTCTCCTCGTTCCACCAGCTCTGTTCATCACGCCCTCATCATCGACCATGCCATAGGCTGCCGGGGTCGAGGATGGCGAGAACAGGAGCACCGGCAGATAAAGTGCCTCACCTACTCCAGAAGCTGCGATATCATAACATGATCGTGCCTGGCTTGTTAATCTTTTTCCGCCCTCCTCATTGTAGGGTTCATGTTTTCTACGCAAGACACAAGAGGTCTCATCAGATCAACATATTTAACAAATATAAAAACGTAAATCCTAACTCTATTAAGAAAGGCATTTGTACTTGTACCAAATTCCTATAGCTATATACTAGGCGAAAACAAGGCGGAGAAACAAGGGTTACCAGGATTTCAAGGGGCCCGGATGCTAGGTTTGCCTCCACAAACCTCATAGTCCACATGGAACCTGCTATAATGACATTCCGCATACCAGTCTGGGTTTGTACCATCCGACCTATCATCGAGCAGTGGTGAAACGCCATCCTTGGCAGGCCCGGATATTGATGTTGTGGCGGTGCATTCATGAACTATAGCAATAGGGTCTATCGTAGTATAGTGAACGGCATAGTAAGGTGTTGAATCCACAGAGACACGTAAGATGCCAATTAATCAAGATTGAGAACAACAAATACGACCTATGACCAACAACGGTGCATAAAGGTAAAGTGGCTTCAGTGAACACAAGATCATGCAAGTTCAATAACCAGTATTTCTAATGAATTAGTTCTAACTATGAGTTATTAAATTCTTCCCCCAATCTATGCATTGATCTACCCAAAGGTGAATTTTAACTCTTTTACAACTACGGGTGCTAACCCTTAATATTACGCTACTTTCATGGGACGGACAATAGGTGCCCATGTGCAATTAACCTTCTTCATTGGTTGTATTAATCCACACTCAATAAGTAGTATAATGAATAAAATAATGGTAAAAAAGTAATAAAGTTGGTGAAATGAGAAGAGATGGTTTAAATTTTTTTTATTTGAAGTTGAAAAAATGATTGGTAAGGTAATTGTAAGAAATGATTGGTGAAGTGATATAAAAAAAACACCAAAAAAAAACTCTAACAAAAACAAACACAAGCTAAATGATAGGATAGGAGTATATATAGAAAAAAAATTTAGCTAAATAATGTAGGTGGGTTCTATTAGCACCCCCGTTTTTACTTCCGGCACCCATTATTTGAATATTTTTTCTGCTGAAAAAAGTCAGTGGCACTGACGTTGATATTGGAACACCAACGTCAGTGTGCTATTAAAAAAACGAACGCCAATGAAAGTCAGTGGACTGGTGTTTCTATGTTGTGACACTTTTATAACGTAAACGTCGGTACACTTTTTTAACGTAACGTCAATGGTTTTCAATAGCAACATTACTTTCCGTTCATAAAAAATCATTGTTGTCGAAGTAATTTTTTGTGATGCCAGGAGTATTGTGGCGCGGAAGTAAAAATGGGGATGCCAATAGAACCCCCATAATGTATTGGTTTCTATATGGGCACTTTGTGTTGACAATTTTTTTTTAAAAAACTGGACACTCTTTGTGTGACGCGCGCGTGTGTGTAAATATATATATATATATAGCTTTTCCATATTAAACAATTAATCCATGATTTTTTTAGGGTTTAAATATTGTTTTCTAGATAACTTTAACGGCTAATAAGGATATTTATATGTTAAAAAAACACCCTGCACAAGGAATCAAATATCTATATATATATATATATATATATATATATATATATATATATGTATATATATATATATATATGTGCGCGCGCGCGCGCGCGGAATTGGTTCATTAGCTTTAGTGAAAAATATTATGCAATGAGTGATTGATAGGTTATCATCGAAATTAATGGTGTACTTAAAAAATTGACAAATAATGTATATATTGACATCAGTATGACCTGAAAGTCATACACGTTGCATTTTGAAGTGTGTAGCAATTGGATCATATTAGTAAATGAGTCGATATGGACATAACACACTATTGGGCCTCTCGTTCGAAGGCTTTAGTCGCGGCTTCTCCGACCCCGTTTAGATCAACCTTAGAACTAAGATCATCGGCTCAGATCAATTCAGACTCAACAACTGTCGTCCGAAATCAACACAAGATAGCTCGGTTTCTTATAGCCGGCATGACAAATGGTGTCAGTGGTCCCACATTACCGACACGGTGGCAGGCTCACCTCGGTTGTTCATGGTCAGTTCAGGACAGGTTGTTCCCGAGCTCAAAGGGCAGTTATAACTCGTAAATGGTCAGGATCTCATTATTCATATTCATTCAAGGAGAGGATCCCACAATTGATTCAGTTCAGCGATTTTAGCCTAATTGAGAAATGGGTGTTTAACGACTGTGACATTGGTACGATATGAATCGCACATGTGACACTTATAAAAGAGTTATTGGATCATTATCATAATGGGACTACATGGGCTTAGCCTGACATTGGACTCTGTGTTATTCAACCTTAGTAAGTATCAATTCAGTTCGGCATAGTCTATATTTCACCTCATATTGCTTGACCTAGTACAGGAATACGTCGAATACTATGTTCATCTCAATACGAGGTGTGCATGATCTCATACGGCATTCCGGATATTATGCAAGACTTTACACCACGATTCCAATTGTTCTTCAAATGCTCCGTGGTTATCGTCCCATCATGGCGTAAGTAATAACTGTTAAGTGTAGTGCTCAAAATACAATTTATGGTAATTGTTTATATTAAGAAATGATAGATTTATTTATCATCTAATTATTTGTTTCGTGCTCCTAAGTAATACACTACTAAATACCCTAAGTCGTATCACATGTAGACCTACAATTGAGTGTGTGTGACACACGAGGATTAAGTTCATGGTGATACACTTAAATTGTTAGTCTGTGGTGAACTTAATCAAAGTATGGGTTCTATTGATTAAAACACCATCAATGCACCCAAAACACTATATAGTGCGAGCGTCTTATCTAGGTCGTCTATATTGCTTATCTAGGTAAAGTCATTTAAATATGATGTAGTTATATAGGATTGGACCGATTTATTCTGGATTTCTAATATGATTCTGTGATTGAGAAATCTTCTTAAATCACAAGATTATCATATATAGATTAACCTTGATCCTGAAGTGATTGCAGACTCCTTCTTGTTTCAAGATAGTGTTTGATGTGTTTGTTAAGGATTGCTAAGTTGGGCGGTCCGACCTCTTTTATGTTTGCACTATTCAAGAATGACTAGTTGAGTGTGTTTCACAGATAAAGAATCTATTTCTTTCTTCCGGAAGTAGAAATAAAATCCTCTTATTTGTTAATTCTAGAAACTGGTCATACCGCGGAGTTCGTATTGGTTCTAGGCTTATTGATCACTAGTGGGTTAATGATAAATAAGTATAAGATGTAATGAAAGGTTTATTGAAACTTTCATACTTTATTACGGAAAGTCTATGGAGAGTTAGTATTTATGTAAATAATGATTATATCAATAGACACTTATTGACTCGATATATTGAGAATAAGAAGTATCTATAAACGATAGAGTTCAGTTTGGATTTATGGTACCGTAATTCCCGAATTAACGAGTTGAGTAGAAATTGTTTGTTTGATAACTATTTTATTCAATTTATTAGAGCTACTGGTTATACGTCAATGGTCCCCAGGTTGGCTCCTAACACGCGAGTGAATTCTCGTATTTTGGAACCTCGATAATATATTAAATATTTACTCTATTTAATGAATTTGCAAATTATTGTTTATTTGGTAAATAATTTGTAAAATTAAAAAGATAATTACTTTTATGTCATGGTAACTAAAGTGGCACCACGTTGATACGCCTAGACCAAAAAGGAACCCATGAATGTTACATTGGGCCAGTACGTAGAACCAATAAACATAGGGTCCTCTGCCCACACTGTTTGCACCTTTAGAAGCTGAAATGGGCCGTGCATCAATCCAGCTCGCCCTACGCCTTTACGATAGCTATCCTTGGTAGGGAAACGAGTGTCGATCAGCAAATTTTTCAACTTGCCCTTTACAGGCCGGCAAGAAGCACGTGGGGCCGACCTTCCCACCCTCCGCTTACAGTCCGCCCAACACGGATCAAGCCCGCTAGATCTGGTAACAGGAGTTAAAGGCTCGACGGTTACAAGCTAACAACCTGCTACAGTTATCATGAAACTCTCCAAATCAGATGATGGCACGCCAAGCCACGTAGCTAATCATGTTAATCACTATTTAAACGTACTCATTGGTAACGGCCCTCTTCTAGCCCTATAAATAGCGGCACATTGTACCCTGAAAAGGATAATATGGAATGCACGATTGTAGAAAACCTCTGCTAATTCGTCAATGGTTTGATTGTTCTTTACGTTTCTGTCAATCATCATATCAATGTCACATCATTCATAATCACCGCCAGATTTCCACCACATAAATCACTACAAACAACTACAAAATCCACCAAAAATCCACTCAAAGTACGTTTGTGAAAATTTTGACATTATCAGTTGGCTCTGTTACCAAGAAATTATGATTTGCGACATTTTTTCCGGTCAGATCTACTTTCGAACACTGGTTCATTTATGTTTCCGGCGAAGGGAAACCACCATTTTACGAAAAGATCCCATCCTGACAATGATCTTCATTGTTTTTTCCAGAATATTATGCAGACCTCCATCGCATCTATATACTCACAAGGAACATGCCTAACCCCAAATCCACCGGAGCTTCTCCCAGCAAAGGCCTTCAGCCTTTGGCTAAGAAAGGAGGTCATAATACGCTTCAGATATCTTGCAAGACCGACGGTGGTCGCGCTTATGCTCACCATGCTCCCGGTGACCGAAATTCTCCTTCCCCATAGACGGAAAGGGATCCGGTATAGCCCAACGTCCGGCCATTCCTCGACGGAACGGTATGATCAAAAGAAGTTTTAGATGCAGTCGTCGGGAACAATAGAGGCCAATGGGTGGTTAAAAACATTCCAACCAAATCTTACGCATAAACCTCTTCAGGAAAGGGTGGTGGACGCTTGCCGGGGTGATCCATCGGCTCACCAAGCCAGAAGGGAGATCAACGTCAACACCGAATAGCCTCCCAGCAATAACAAGCGCAAGGAGCAGATGTACTTCTTGAACAAGAGCCTTGATAGCCTAGCCGTGATGCACGGTTGTGAGCAATTGATCTCAGTCACTCGTAGCGAGTTGGTAGCCATTCTTGACACTCATGAAGTGCCGATTTTTGTGTTGGCTCTTGTGAATGACATTTGGTACATTGTATACTGACGACACTGGAACTTGCCATTACATTTTATATTATGATTGCTTCAAACAAATCAGCTTCCATGACTCGCGCCTCCGACCTCATCATGGGATGCTTGAAGGCTTCACCAACGATAGAGTTCAAGGCAAGGGTGCCTCGAACTCGATGTCCAAATGGGTGATGAGGAAACATATAGCGTATAAAGGGTAAACTTCATCATGGACGACCTCTACTCTAATTACAACATGATTCTGGGAATCCTATCTCTAAGGAAATTCTTGATGGTCATCTCCATCCCACACCAGGGAGCAAAATTCTATGCAGGAAATAGAATCGGGGTGGCACTCAGCCTCCCTAAAAAATGCTGCATCACATCATGCAGCAAAAATCTGATGCACTGCCTGAAACAAAGAGCCCCCGGACTGAAATGGCCAAACTTCTAGTTGGAGCAGGCCAAACGGACATGGTTAGAGAGCTCGTCCCTACCGAAGTTGAGTTTCACAGCTTATAGGTCCGGGATGAGCCCGATTTCACTACTGAGGATTAAATAATCTAGGTCATGATAAATGATGTATACCCTGAACAGAAAGTTAAAATGAGAGCCTATTTATCTTAGCTAGATAGGGAAAAGCTTGTATCCCAACTGAAGTCCAACCTATATGCTTTTGCATAGGTTGTGATAGACATTAGAGGTGTCAATCCAGAGATCGCCTTGCACTATCTGAATATCGATCAAACCTTTAAGCCGATTCAACATAAAGCAAGGTAATTCTTGCTAGAAAAGCAGGCCGCAATCAAGGTTAAGATTGACAAACTTTCTGCAGGAGGGCATTATTAAAGAGCTCTCCTACTCGACCGGCTCGCAAACGTCGCCATATTCAAAAATCTTAATGGAAAATGGCGAATGTGCATCGACTTCATAGATATTAACATGGCATGGCCCAAAGATCCATACCCTCTTCCAAGTATTGATCGTTTTGTGGACTCCATTGCCGAATTCAAAGTTCTGAGCTTCCGGGATGCATATTCGGGATATCACCATGTTAAAATGGCCGACTATGACAAAGAAATGACAGCCTTCATGGAATTTAGGGGCCTCTATTACTATGAGATGATGCCGTTCGGGATAAAAATGCCGAGTCAATATATCGGAGAATGGTAAATCGCTTTTCAACACCCATATAGGCCAGAATATGGAGGCCAATATTGAAAATATGGTCGTCAAAGCATCCCACCAAGGCCACGATGCCGACCTCTGTGAAACCTTCAAGATCGTTAAAAAACACGCGATGAAGCTCAACCTGGCCAAATACGTATTTGGTGTCCAGGCGGACAAGTTTCTAGGTTAATTGTTAGCCAAAAGAGGATTAAGGCCAATCTTGAGAAGATCGAGGCATTGCTCAACATGAATGAACCGACCTGCATAAAAGAAGTTCAGTGACTCAACGGATACTCATCACTTTGGGCGAGTATCTCTTGAAGTCGGCCGAAAAATGCCTTCATTTATTCAAAATTCTAATAGGAGATAAAACTTCTATGTGGAACGAAGAGTGCACCCAAGCAATTCAAGCTCTGAAAGAGTATGTGGGGAAGCCGCCTCTTCTAGTCAGCCCAATGATAGGAGACGGTTTGTCCTTATATTTGGCAGCCTCATATCAGGTTGTTGCTGCCATACTAATAAAGCAGGTCGTCACCCTCTAAAACTCCTTCTATTATATGCAGTACTCTCTGTCCGGTGGAGAGTCTATATTTCAACATAGAGAAGTTGGCTTATTCACTTATCATTGCCGCCCGCAAACTCAAGGCCTAATTTTCATCGCATATTATCATCATTTTGACAAATAATACATTGCATCAAATCTTTCATAAGCCCGACCTTTCATGTTAGATATTCCTCTAGGCGATTGAACTAACTGAATTCGACATTCAATATCAGCCGGGAAAAGAGATCAAGGCACAAGCCATAGCCAACTTCATCGTTGATACAAGCTTCAATCCCGAGCAATCCGATCGCAACCCTACTTAATCCCAACTCTTCATCAACTTCGGCACCAATAATACCGGATCATTATTGGGAATTGTACGTAGATGGGGAGGCTAGTAAAAGTGGCCATAGAGCCGGGATCATCTTGGTCGAACCTGGAATGACCAAAGAAATCAATAAAACACTAAGGTTTGAGTTCCCTGCTTCAAACAATTAGGACAAATATGAGGCCGTATTTTCCGGACTTGACTCACCTTAGCAATGAAAGTCGAGAATGTTGAGGTCTACAGTGACTCGAAGCTTTGCTTCAAAATTTCTAAGGCTTACAAAGCTAAAGACGAGACATTGAACAAATACCTCGACATAGTCAAACGGCTAATAAGCGACTTCAACTACTATGAGTTCCATAGAATCAGCCGAGAAGATAGGATGCAGGCAAACTACTTGTCCAAACTATCATGGGAGGTGGATGTCCAAGGCCCAACAATGCTAGTCGAATATTTGGCCGAACCCATGATCAATCGATCTGAGCCCATGGATGTGGAAATAACATCGACAAGTTGGGTGGACGAGATGAAAGCTTATCTAGAAATATGGGTTGTTCCCGCTGACATAGACCAATCCCGTGCTCAAAGAAAAAGAGCGGCTAGATACACAGTGCTCAACGGCGTGCTGTATCGCCGGTCGTACCCCAAACCATTGCTCAGGTGCAATCGACCTAAAGAGACGGCAAAGATCTTACCCGAGGTACATGCTAGAGTATGCGGGGGCCATACCGCTTGTTGCTCTATGAGTCAGAAAATCATTTCGGCATGGTACTATTGCCCCACGCTCTCCCAAGATGCACATCACTTTGCCCTGGATTGCGACAAGTTTCAAAGGTTCGCCGACATACTGAGGTTACCCTCAGTAGAGTAGAGCATCATTTTCTCATATTTCTGTTCGACATGTGGGCCTTCGACATGGTCGGACCACTGCAAAAAGTTCGGGTGGTTGACAATATGCTGTTGTGGTAGTCAACTACTTCACTGAATGGGTCGAAGCAAAAGATTTGGAGAAAGCGAAGATGCGGGACACCATCTACTTCATGCACAACAATATTTGGTCTCGATTCGGTGTTCCAAGAGCTGTGGGCTCGGACCATGGCCCTCAATTCATAGAAGAATTTTTTAAATACTGCGAGGAATACAACGTAAAGCACTTGCAGTCTTCAATTTCCTATCCTCAAGAAAATGGTAAGGCTGAAAGTTTCTAACAAGTAGATCCTCCGTATCCTCAAGAAAAACTTGGATGAAAAGGCTTGCCGATGGGTGGACGTGCTCTCGGTTGTGCTATCGTCGATCAGAACAACATTCAAAACAACCACAAGCGAAAATTATTTTTCTTTTACCTACGGTTCTAAAGCCATGGCTCCAGTCAGAATGGACCTACCAAGTCTCTAAGTGTCTTAGTACAACGAGGCCTCCAATCAAGTTAACAGGCATGTTGATCTCAACCTCGTAGAATAAAAGAGAATGCAAGCCTACAGCCGGCTCCATAACTATAAATAGTTAGCCTAGAGGTATCACGACCAATGGATACGAGATCGCTCTTTCACAGTAGGCGACTTTGTCCATCAGAAAAGAGAAGCCGTTGGAAATTGGGCTGAGAAAGGAAAACTCACTCCCAATTGGGATGGTCCTTATCGCATTTTGTGAGAAATTAAAAAATGGACCTATGTGCTGCAAGACGAAAACAGGATTGACCTCAATAAGACCTGGCATTCCGATCACCTAAAAAGGTACTATATGTAGATTTTGGCACTTGGGTTATGACATTCATTCTCTCATTGACAAACGTGAATGATTATGCTTTCTTCTCTCTCTTAATGCTCGGCTCACCAACGAGGCGAAATGAGCTCAACACTTGTGTTTTAATAAAAGTCCAGCTCTATATTAACCTAGTCTTTGCAACGTGATTCAGTTTGCTTTATTTTATTATAGATTGGTTGTTTTAAAACACAAAGTGAGACATCATCATAACTTGTTTCCAACAAGCTCCCGGCTAGACAGCTCGACGCCTCCAATCTCAATGTAGGAAAAGTATGAAAGTCAGGGTCAAATAGTTATTAAAAAACATGACAAGAAATTTCATAAATAACAAGACAGAGTAATGAGGTGGGTCTTCAAGCTGATTCTCAGGCAGAGAAGAGGCGAGCAATAGAGTATCCCCGACACAATCCGACTCGTCAATCTCAGGAGTTGTGAGCGGTAAAGCTAATCTCTCCTCTCCCGTCAGGTCACTGACGAAGACGTTGAGATTGTTAGGGAACCAAGCCACCTCGACACTCTTAGACCAATATTGTTCCACAAAGTAGGCCAATTCATCTCCACCATAGGGCACTTGGTAATGAAACCCTCGCAGAGATCCGTCAAACATATCAGTCACAGCCCATCTCACCATGGCCGGGAATGAAGAAGCGTTGTGACCCAAGTCTCTAACAAGGCACCTCGCCAATATGCGATATCCTTGATCAGAACCTTTCTCCACCGTAGAAAGCATGTCATCCATATGATGATCAGACCCTAGTAGTCTTTGACGGCCTGTACCTTGGTATCTGCCATGATTCATGGAATACTAGCTTGGACCTGCACAATTTGTTAAGAAAGTTCAAGAGCATGACGCCTCTACTCAGCTACTGTGGCTTTAGCCAACCCCCTCTCTTATCGGTTAGCGTCCCTGTCTGCCTTGGCTGCCCAAACCTCCGCCCTCACAGCGTCCATAACTAAGGACATCAATTCATCTCTCTCCTCAGCAACCAAACAAAGATGGCGGATCTTGAAATTTGCCTCAACCTTTGCCCGATCCGCATCACAGGCGATTTCATCAGCTAGACTCTCAGAAAACACAAATTTCTCTTCATACTTGGTGAGTTAAGATTCTATGGCACCAAATGTTCGCTGCAACGCAACTCGTGCATTGTCCGCTTGAAGGCGGATGCCTATGCTTTGACTCACCGCAGTGGACAACTGAGAAAAATATGAAAAAATTAGCCTCGAGTCGCCTATTGTCACTAACCAAAAACAAAGCAAAACAGGTCTCCCGACGGCACTAAAAATTAATGAAGACAAGTGTTGAGAGTTACCTGATTAGACAATGCCAACTAACCTAGCAAGTTGTCGGGGCTAGCAAGAAAACCATCCACTTGGTCCTTCATCACTACCTGACCAGCGATTTCAGCACCCACCGCCAAGGCCGCCTCGTCTAGGCCCCCAAGGCCCACGTTTCTAAGAGATAGGAACCTCGGATCGATGCCCCAACCGCCTCGATGTCTGCATCAAGTCTTAGATTGTATAAAACTAGCCCTTAGAGAAATGGGCAAACGCTCACCAACAATAGAAGGTGAATTCATGCCTCGTCTAGAGCTTGCCACGGCAGTCACCATGGAAAATGTAGGCAAGGCCTCACCAACTCTTACGATAGCATTCAGCCCCTCAGTGTGACTAACTCCAACCACTATCTCCTCCGCATTCTGTCCCACCTGTCCAATAGTTTGATCGAAAGCACGGCTAACACTTAGGCTGCCCTTTGTTTGAGCAAGGGGAACGATAGTCCGCTCAACATATGGAATGTTTTTAGCGGCATCAGAAGTACCAGCAGTCCTCTACCCTTCGCTCCTTCCTTAGAATATTGGCAACAATGCCCTTAGATAATCTATCGCTGACCTCGACGATGGGTGCCCATCTGCTCTTACCTTGATCCGTTATAAGAGGTTAGACCATAGCTAAGGGCTGCTCAGAAATAGTAGAAACAGGCTCATTGATACCAATTTCGGAGGCCGCCCTCCATGTCCTCGTTCCACTAGCTCTATTCATCACGCCCTCATCATCGACCATGCCATGGGCTGCCGGGGTCGAGGATGGTGAGAATAGGAGAACCAGTAGAATAAAGTGCCTCGCCTGCTCAAGAAGCTGTGACATCATAACATGATCATGCCTGGCTTGTTAATATTTTCCCCCTTCTCATTGTGGGGTTCATGTTTTCTGAAAGACACAAGAGGTCTCATCAGATCACAATCAAATCAACATATTTAACAAATATAAAAACGTAAATCCTAACTCTATTAAGCAAGGCATTTGTACTTGTACCAAATTTTTATAGCTATATACTAGGTGAAAACAAGGCGTTACCAAGATTTCAGGGGGCCCGCATGCTAGGTTCGCCCCCACAAACCTTGTAGTCCACAGGGAACTTCCCATTATTACATTCCGCATACCAGTCTGGGTCTGTACCATCCGGCCTATCATCGAGCAGCGGTGAAACGCCATTATTGGCTGGCCCGGATATTGATGTTGTGGCGGTGGAATCATGAACTAATAGCATTAGGACTAGGTCTATCGTAGTATAGTGAATGGCGTAGTATGGTGTTGAATCCATAGAGACATGTAAGATGCCAATTAATCAAGATTGAGAACAACAATTACGACCCATGACCAACAATGGTGCATAAAGGTAAAGTGGCATCGGTGAACACACTAGATCATGCAAGTTCAATAACCAGTGTTTCTAATGAATTAGTTCTAACTATGAGTTATTAAATTCTTCCCCCAATCTATGCACTGATCTACCCAGTGGTGAATTTTAACTCTTTAACAGCTACGGGTGCTAACCCTTAAAATTACGCTACTTCAATGGGACGGACAATAGGTGCCCATGTGCAATTAACCTTCTTCATTGGTTGTATTAATCCACACTCAATAAGACCTAGGTATAGCCTACTTAAGACTGAAGACCTCCCTAAGAATCCAATGACACTGACTGTCACGTTCTTAAGGATCGATCAAGACTATGTCCTAATTAACACTTCCCCCTGCAAGTCCGTCATGCTAATTTACGATAACATGCAAATAGTTGATAAGGCAATAAACATGTAAATTAAATATGTCGATCAGACATAGGTGGCGCCGATTATCATGAATTAGGATTTACTAGAATATTCAGATCTAGCGATAAAGACCATCGTAGATCTGAAGAGCGCAATAATTATTTCATGCTTTCATCACCAACGATTCAGATCTTTACTTACAAAGGGGTAAATAAACTAACTACTACATAGAAGAACTAAATTAAACAATCAAATCATACTAATCACGAAGGAAAAATGATGGACCTACTTCTAGAGTAAGCCAAAGAGTCATACCCTCGATGACAAGCGTAAATCCTCCACAGATCTCTCCTTAGAAGGAGAATCAGTCAGATCCGTGACTAGAACTCATGAAAATAAATAAAAGAACAAAAGGACTTTTTATTGCATAATACTTGTAGTATTAAAAATTCTGGTACATTGAAACTAAGGCTTGGTGCCTCTTATATATTGCGAAATAACTGACTTAGCTAACCCTAAAAACTACCCCACGTCCAAGAAAATGCATTTCCAAAAGCTTCTAGGATGCTCGCAACTGCGGAGGTGATCTCGCAACTGCGGAGGTGATCTCGCAACAACAAGGGTAACCTCATACTTCTTATCTTCGCTGACTTAGCATGGAAGGTACCAGAATGCCCTAGGCCAACTTCTTCATCCAGTCCGCTCCAGAATCCGTCTTTATGCTTGGCCCGAATATTGTTACCTGAAAATAGTCCAATAACACACGAAATAATACCAACTCGGGGTGTAATAACCGTAAATGCCAATTTCTCAACTCATGAAACCGACATAGATCATTAAAGACAAATGGTTCATATAAATGGACGAAAACAACTAATTTTATCTTACCGTGGGTGAAATGTTGATGTCGTGGGATGTATCATTTTAAGCATCATCAACTACCCCCCCACTAGCCTTTTGCTCGTCCTCGAGTAGAGTATCAAGGCAGAATGTACCGCCAAGAGCAATCCCCATAAACTACCACATGTTCAATGAAGATTTCAGGCAGAAAATATGTCAAGAAACAATTAATTAGTTCCCCATTAATCAATACCCACCACCGCATCAATGTGTCGTGTGATAAATCTATTGTGATATTGCGTTCATGAAAAGAATCAAGTTATAGCGACCCTACAACCCAAACTTACCTGGGTGCATACTCACTCTTCTTGCTTTCAAACTGAGGAGAACAACATGAAACCTTAATCATGCCGGGCGGACTAGAGGACCAAGTACTACTTAAAGGTCCTCATTTTTTTAATTTTTATGCGAGGGTCGTACGTCTTACGTTCTGAATTTGCTTCCCTCTTGCCTTTTTGCTTTTCACGTTTATTTATTTGTGATTTTTTCTTTTGGTAGTTTCCTCACAGAGTTTTCTTTTCCACACTCTCTCAAAAGCCCGATTTTACCCCGTTTTACCTTTTGTGGTACTCATTATTGCTACCATCATCCTACAACAACCAGTTAAAGTATATCCACCGATAAGTATTGGTTCCCGGTCAAAGATTACTCTTCATCTTATCCAAATACGTCTCACTCTGATTACGTGCTCAAAAATTGAATGAAATGATAAAATAACAATTAATAAGTGACTACTTCATGTTATATAACACATGCACATTCTTCCATACTAAATTGAATATACGATAGCTAATTTCAAATCATTCATGGTCTCCTTTTCTACCGATTCCTTACTCAGGACGTTCAATAGACAAGCTAAAAATAGTGTTCAGTTTTTCAAAATCACCCATTTTTTTATCACAAGATAAGACCGCCTACCCCCCTACTTAGTTTAGACATTGTTCCCAATGACTATAGAAAGGGTAAAGGGAGAAGGTACTTAGCTCTAGAATTGGTCGTCCAAGTGTAATAATAAATCGTGGAACATAACTGTCGTGAATCAGTTCTCAGGCTATCCATCCTCCAAGTATTAACCTGCATTGCAAACACTTCCTAAAACATTGAGTAACATGCTAAGGGCAATAAGAAAATAAGGTGTCGGTAATTGAGCATACCTAAGGAATGTGCACAAAAACAATTTAAGCCACTTTATTCTTCATTGTCCTCAACAAGACGTGAAAACTTTTATGATGGTATCAAATAAGAATCGCTTAGCACAAAACAACATATATCCAGAGTCGGGTGACAAAAGATTTATTTGATGAAAAAACCTTCTCGATTGTCATGCTACTTTATTGACTCAAACAACTAAAAATAATCACAAGAAAAATATATAAGGGTTTATCAGAAATTGTTCTGAGTTTATAGTACTCGGCTCAACTGTACTGATAAGGCTCCATTATTCATAATGCAGGTCATCCAACATAAAGAGTTCTAACTCCGGGTTATACCTTTGCTCGACGTAATGCTTTAGCTGATGTCCATTAACAGTGAATTTTTGTCCAGAATGTTCATCTTGTGCTTCACATGCACCGGAATTAAAGACTTTTATGACGACATATGGTCCAAATCATCTTGACTTCAATTTACCAAGAAAGAGGTGAAGACGTGAATTGTACACCAGCACATTATCTCCAACATTAAAGGTGCGGTTCATAATCCTCTTGTTATACTGGCGCTTCATTCTTTCTTTATATATCTTAGCATTTTCATATGCCTACAATCTATACTCTTCCAATCAATTCAATTCCAATAATCTCTTCTTACCCGTTAAACTCTCATCAAAGTTAAAAATATGGTAGCCCCAGGGCTCGGTGCTCTAGCTCGACCGGTAGATGGCATGCTTTCCCAAAGACTATCATGTAAGGAGACATCCCAATTGTGGTCATGAATGCAGTTCGGTATGCCAAAGAGCATCATCTAATTTCATGGACCAGTGTTTCCTTGGGGGATTGACTGTCTTTTCCAATATCCTCTTCATCTCCCTGTTTGTCACCTCTACTTGTCCACTTGTCCGAGGGTGATAAGCTGCCGCAATCTTATGTCTCACTCTATATCTTAACATCAGCTTTTCAAATAAACTATTGCAAAAATGGCTCCCTCCGTCGCTGATTATGGATCTTGGCACCCCAAACCTTTTCAAAATATTCTTCTTTAGAAATCTCAAGACAACCCTGGCATCATTTGTACGTAAGGCCACCGCCTCTACCTATTTGGAAACATAGTCGAATGTTACCAGGATGTTACGATTATATTTTGACGATGTAAGAGGTCCAACGAAATCAATTCCCCATACATCAAATAGCTCCACCTCAAGGATCGATACTATGCAGTGGCATCTTGTTCCGCTTAGAAATGTTCCTGGTCATTTGGGGAATGATAGGCTCTCGTAAACTCGTAAGCATATTTAAAAATTGTAGGCCAATAAAATCTACATAGCAATACCTTTGTTGTTGTCTTATCAGGCCCAAGTGGCGTCCTACTTCTCGTGAATGGCATTGTTCCAGAATACTAGGTATCTCATCATCATGAATGCATCTCCTCAGAATGTTATCAGGGCAAATCTTGTATAGGTAGGGATAGTCCCAATAGTAATGCTTCAAATCCGTGAAGAACTTCTTCTTGTCATTTATAGAATATTCACAATGTTTGCAAACAAAGGGTACACCTTCCCTACTCATGATGTAACTTGTCTATGTTGGGGTTAAGATTCAACGGGAACTACTACTATGATGGAAAATAGTTGTTCATCCGGAAAGCATTACTTATTTTGGCTTGGAGTCTTGTTTTGTTAGTAGATACTTCAAAGATGCATGGTCAGATAAAACCGTGACTTTAGATCTTATGAGATAAGATCTAAACTTGTCAAATGCAAAGACAACTAAGAGTTCTTTCTCCGTGGTCGCATAGTTCCCTTGGGCACTGTTGAGGGTACGGCTGGCGTAATAGATCGGTTTGAAGATTTTATCCACTCGTTGTCCCAAGGCTGCTCCAACTGCCGTATCACTGGCATCACACATCAGCTCGAAAGGTAGGTTCCAATCTGGGGCTACCAGAATTGGGACTGTTATTAACATCAATTTAATGTGTTGAATACATGCTTGCACTCTTCTCCAAACACAAAAGGCACATCCTTTGCAAGCAATTCCGTCAAAAGTCTCAAAATCTTAGAGAGAAATCCTTAATAAACCTCCTGTAAAATCTTGCTTGGCCAAGAAAGGCTAACAACATCATTAAATTCGTGGGAGGTGGCAACTTCTCTATGACCTCAATTTTCGCGTTATCGACTTCCATTCCTTTCTTTGAAATATTGTGACCTAACACGATTCTTTTAGTACCCATAAAATGGTACTTCTCCCAATTTAGCATAAGGTTGGCCACTTCACAACATTTAAGCACTTTAGTCAAATTGTTCAAGCACTCATCATAGCTATCTCCAAAGACCGATAAATCATCCATGAAAATCTCTAGACAATATTCCACCTTGTCCGCAAAAAGTGACATCATGCACCTCTGGAATGTTGCTGGCGCATTACATAGTCCAAAGGGCATGTAAGAGAATGTTCCATAAGGACATGTGAAGGTAGTATTTTTACGGTCCTCATGGGCTATGTGTAACTGGTAATAACCAGAATACCCATCTAAAAAATATTAAAATGCATGGCCACTTAATCTGTCCAACATTCGATCAATAAATGCTAGGGGAAAATGATTTTTTTGAGTTGCATCGTTCGGTTTTTTGATGTTGATACAAACTCGATATCCAGTAATCGACCTCACAGGGATTAACTCATCGACTTCATTCGGTTGTATAATAAATCCTCCTTTCTTGGGAACCATATGAACATGGATTTCCCACTTGCTATCAGCTATCGGGAAAATGATTCCCATTTCCAACATCTTGACTATCTCATATTTCACAACATTTTTCAACTGAGGCATCAACCTTCTCTAAGGTTGAGCCACTACTTTCTTCACCGGATCTACATAGATTTTATGCATACACACAGAGGGGCTAATCCCTCGGATAAGGGAAATAGTCAACCCAAAGGCTCCATTATGCTCTCTCAGTACTCTCAATAGTTTCTCGTCCTTTAAATGTGATAATGATGATGAAATTATAAAGAGGGGAGTGTCATCTTGCAAAAACACATACTACGGGTGAGAGGGCAAAGGTTTCAATGATAAATTCTTTGGTGGCTCCTCCAACGATGATTTTAATAACTTACCAGTGAATTGCAAATCAAAGAACTTATGCCATGAAGGTCTATGAATCATTCCTCATATATTGACAAAAAATACAGGGTATTCTTCTGGCAAACGTCATTCGCTGCATCCAGGCCAGGTCTCCTTCTCACTTTCTTCTTCTCCCTTCAAGATCAAAGTCTCAGCTACTTCCGGGTCTAGTGCCACTTGCTGTTGTAATTTCAGGACAAGTGCTTCATTGGCATCTAGAATGTAGCCTGCTTCTCCTTCACCATTAGCATATCCCATTGTCTTCAACACATTGAAGACCACATTGTCTTCATTCACTCTCCGAATCACTTCTCCTTTGTGGACATTATCAAAGTCCTACTAGTCGTTATGAAAAGACTTCCTAGGATTAAAGGTACATCACTAATAGCTTCCATGTCCAACACCACAAAGTCCACATGAAATACAAACTTGTCAACTTTCACTAACACATCTTCCACAAATCCACAAGGCTGTTTCATGGATCTGTCTGCCAACTGAAGGGTTATCGATGTCTCATTAAGCTTCTTTATTCCTTACTTATGAAAAATGGGCAGTGGCATAAGATTAACACTTGCACTTAGATCACATAACACTTTGTTTAGGCTTACTTCTCCAATGGTACAAGGTATGAGAAAGCTCCCAGGTTTTTTACACTTAGGAGGCAGTTTGCATTGTAAAACTACCGAGCATTGCTCGTTCAGCCAAATAGTCTCTAGATCCAACAACTTTTGCTTAGTAGAAACAGATTCCTACAGAATTTGGCATACTATTGCATTCCTACATAAGCTTCCACTAGAGGGACGTTGACTTGCAACTTCTTAAACATCTCTCTAAACTTCTTATAACATGCATCATCATGATTTGGTTTATATTTACAATGGGGCTAGGGTAAAGATGCGGGATTAATAGTTACAGTTCTAGGAGACTTACATGCTGCTACTTTCCCTGACCGTCTACTGAATCTGCAGATACTCGCAATAGTGGGCTGGTGTCTTGCAATTGTTAGTCCCATGTTTCTCCAGATTCTGCTACGTTTTTGTTATGACTGCTCTCAGCTTCTTCTCTGATGATTGGTCTAGGTAATTCCTTTCCATTTCTTGTCATGATTGTGTTCACATCTTTTAAATTTTTCTCAGTATTACATGGCAATTGACAATCCTCCGGGAGGACATGCTGACACCTGTTCTGCAATTCATCCCACTTGGTGCGACATATTATGCACAAAAGATTCTTGGTTCGTCAATCTTGCATCGTTCTATTGACAATACTGCATGAAGTTTTCACTTAGCTCGCTTGTGGACTTCATTAGTTGATTGACACTATCGGTGACAGTTGAACTCATCTTGTCCATAGATGTTTTACCGAACTTGAATGTTTGAGGTAGAAAAGCGCCAGATTGTTTCACTCTCTCACCACCATCAGGATTGCTATATCTGAAGCCATGGTGATCATGAGAACCTTGGCGATATCCGCACCTATAAGAATTTCTTGACTTCCTATATAGCTCACGTCCTCGGTGTTGGTCTTATTCCTTGAACTTTATCCACTTTTGTGATCACACTGAAAATGATACTATAAATCATACCTTTATTTGCCCTGAATCGTTATCAATTGATTAGCAATAATTGGAATATTGTATGAAATGCTTGTAAATCGCCTAATGTCGGTTCCTCGGTTATTAATTCTGCATCTTATATTTTATCCCGATATTTGGTACTGTTTCTTCTCGTCTTATATAATTTTCAAGAATACCATATTATGGGATAAAGAGCTATGGATCCAGATTAGAGAAAGAGACATTGGGCCGAATTCAGAAGAAGTCAATACGAAGTCTACTGGACCAGAAAAAGAGGAAAAGGCCTAGAGGATGCGGAAGTCCAAGTCGCAGCCGCAGCAGCTTGGAAGACATGGAAAGAAGAGAGCCGTAATTTGCATTAAGTCGGTTACGGTTAGCTTGTCTAAGTCGGCTACAACTCTATATAAAGCTGTATGATTTTGTTGTAAAAGAGGACGACTTTTCAATACACACTTTTTATTACTTCAAACTATTAGATTTATGAAATAAAAGATTGTTATTTTCTTTGTGTTCGTTGCTTGGTTATCTCCTCCAATCCATCTTCTATCTTGAGTTGATCAAGCTAGGTCGCCATTGATAAATGTATGAAGCTTTGAACGTTCTTTCGGATTTAATCATGCTAGATTTAGTTAGATTAACGTGCTGTAATTAATCTGCATGTCTAAACGAATCATAATTAACTAGGATAATCAGAACATAATGATGTAGATTTCATAAATAGGTTCCACGCCGCCGAGCTTGCGACGGTCAATATCGTTGTCGTGAAAATCTAGTTCACCCTAATTCTGAAGATTCGGCTTCAGCTACATTGATCAAAATGTTTAATTAACAATAGTTTACATATGGCCAATATACTTATTGAAATTCGTAAATTAACATGAAGGACGATAAAGTGAAATGTTAATTAGGACATAGTCTGGATCAATCCATCAGAACGTGCTAGTCAATCCACGATAGCTGCTTAAGGAGGTTCTCGGTCTTGAGCCGGAACTTTCAAACACTTATTGCGTGTGAGTTAATACAACCAACGAAGGAGGTTAACTGCACATAGACGTCTACTGTCCTTTAAATGGAAGTAGATAAGATTAGAAGATTGCACCCGCAGCTAAACTGAATTAGAAAACGTTCTTGTAGTTCTAGGAAATTACGAGGAAAATTAGACAGAGATTAAAGGCACCAAGTTGGGAGATCGGAGATGAGAGATACACTAATTACCTCTTATGTATTTATGTTGGTCGGGGGACCACTGTTTGTCTTCTTGTTTAGATTTAATGGTTATCATATATGTTGCATTATCTCTATGGGATCGACCTTGACTCGCACCTACTATACTACGATTGACCTAGTTCTCTTTCTAGTAATTCGTGCATGTTAGTGGCTTACACTCTGATCGTGTTTTTGGTGCCGTTGACATGGACTATGACCAATGTAGATAATACTTCCATTAAATCAGAATAAGAATATTTGTTTTCTATTTAGTTTTAATGTTCAGAGTATGTTCTGTATCGCACCTGCACCATTTTATGATCCCAAAAGGGGAAACAGTTCCCGAAGCCATAACATGCATTGCCGCAACCTCGGTACCCTATAACTCTAATTTTGATCCCTTCTTTGTGTGTTCACCCCAGTAAGTTACTAGTTAGTAGGTCCGCGGCACTTGGGTCTTGACCCAGCTAAAGCGGGAAATTACTAACCATGTTATTGTTTTGCTTTATTTTGTCTGTTTTACAGGGGTATAAAACACTTTCAACGATTACTAGAAAGATCAAAGGAATTCCAAAACCAGCTAACACAATGCCTCAAAGACTCATAAATGTTGTGCCCATCTCCATTTACCCAGGTTCGAAGGTGTACAAGCAATACCAAGAGGACAAGAGGAGTGTGGAACAAAGAGAAGGAAACAACAAGAGCTAAGGAAGAGAAGGAAGCCGATCTAAGGGATTACAAGACCTATCAATTAGGTGTGTTTCCTATTGAGTTAATTGACATATCTTCTACTGATTCTGATCCTGAAGAGGATCTGGATACCACGTTCTCTGAATCAGAGGATTACCCTGACTTAGACTTGGTAGAGAATCTAAGAGACCCTGGTACATTTAGGTTCTCGGTCTCGATTGATGGAGTATCTTTAGGACTGAGAATGTGCAATTTGGGCTGCAGTTGCAATATTGTCCTTATTTCTCTCTATAAGCATGCATAATTTAAGGTCGAGTTGAATGAGACACGCAGTATGCGTTTTGTCGATCATGAGATTGATATGCTCACTGGCACGTTGAGAAACTGTAAGCTCAGAACGGGAAGTTTCGAGTTCTTGGCTGGTTTTGTAGTCATGGACATCCTCAAAGATCCGAGTGCAAATGTTCTGCTAGGACGTTCTTTCGTAGCAACTAGCCGAGCAATCTGATTACGACATCACTCTTAAGGTCAATAATGATGCAAAAACCTATACAATCCTAGAACCACTCCCCAATCGACTAGGACAGTGTCGTATTAGCTCAAATTCCGGAGAAGTTAAGGTTATCTAGATAGAGGATATCCGAGAGGAAACAAGGCAAGTGGTGGTAGAAACTGAAGAGCATGAATTCATGGCAGTTCTGTAGGAAGTAGGAGCTTAGATCTAAACAAATTAGATGCGCGGCGGATGGATCACGTTCATATATTATAACACATAAACAAAGGATTTAATTACTACAAGGGGGTTAAGAAAATCATACCAATAGTAAGGAAGAGAAGCTTTAATCTTAGGATGAGAAGCCTTGATCTTCCAATGTGTTCTCCAAATGGTGGTTGGTGGACACCCTTCTTGATATGAGAACCTCCTTGATATGCAACACCAAGAAAAAATTGTAGTTTTTCTTCTTCTAAAACCCAAGACAAGAAAACTAATTTTTTTCTCTCTTTTCTTTGGTGGTGGCCGAAACAATTAAGTGTTTTTACACTTGAAATAACTCTCTTTTTATAGGAGAGTAAATCCTTGGTCTCCAAGTTTTAATTAATTATTTTCCTTAATGAATAATTGTGACATGTCATTGACCAATAGGAAACCAAATAACATGTCATACAACCAATCACATAGCAAGAATATCTTTTATTTTCCATAACACAAGAAAATTAATTCTTGTGCTAATTAAGACCAAAAATGCGCCACCTCCTAGGGTTTTAGCCCGCATAAAATATATTTTATGTGTATTATATTATTTAGCTCAACTAAATAATATCCATGCATATCAATTAATTGGCCCAGCCAATTAATTATTTCTGAGGCCCAAATAAACAAGAATATTAGCCCGAATTATAGAAGCCACATTGGGGACCATGGACCTATAACCAGTAGCTCCAATAATTAAATATATTATTCATCGAACATAATAAATATATTAAATTATTAATTCCGGGATTACGTCACCATAAACCTGAAACTGAACTCTACCAATTTAGATATATACTTATACTCAACCTATAGAGTGAATAAGGGTCCATTGATATAATCACTACATACGGATTAACCCTCCATAGACTGTCCACTCTGTGTGGGATGTCTCCGTAAACCCGACACAGAATATCTTATCCTTATTTACCATTAACCCCCTGATGATCAATTAGTGCACATATCTAACTAGTAGCTAATTAGTCAAATGTGAACTCCCGGGATTGATCACTTTCTTAGGGCTAACAAATAAGGGGATTGTCTCTCTACTTCCCATAGGAAGGAATGGATTCAATGTCTGTGAAAATCAGAACTTCTCACTCATCAGGAGACAGTGCCAATGAGAAGTGACTTGGAACACATATTTAAGTGAACCGTAACTAACACATCAAACACTACCCCGAGACAAGCAGCACCCTGTGATCACCTCAGGATTAAGGTTGATCCATATATGATCATCTAATGATTTAATAAGATTCCTCAATTACGGAATTATATTGAGAAATTCAGATTAAATCGGTCCAGTCCTATATGAATGCCATCATATATAATTGCCCCACGTAGGTACCCTCTACCGACAGTCCGGATAAGACTATCATACACTAAGTTGTTCTGGGCGCATTATTGGTGTTTTAATCAAGAGACCCTAAACTCTAATTAAGTTCACCACGGACTAACAGTTTAAGTATATCACCACTAACTCAATCCTCATGTGCATGCCATACACTGAGTTAAGTGGTTACACACTGATATACTTAGGGTTTGCAGCAGTGTATTACTTACAAGCACAAAGAAAGTAATAAGGTGAGATAAATTCTGTTATAAAAAACAATTACACAAATTGTCTTTCGGGCACTACACCTAACAATCTCCCACTTGCACGAAATGGCAAGCAACGATTGTTTTTAGAGCACACCCTTTCTCGTCTTATTCACAACACTCTCCCACTTGCTCTAAAAACAGATGAGACATATCCCTCAATGCCGTACCCTCCAAGCACTCGACTTGGTATACTGATTAGTTAGGTTGTCGGCTCGAGACGATCTTTAGGATCGAAACGTCGCCGGTCCATCTATTGAGGCGGTACTCCCACTTGCACCTGAATATACAAGCACATTATTCCTCGTTCTTCAAAGATACTTGAGGACGTACTAAACTGCTATTCAATGCTCAAATATGAGATTCGACTACTATTGACATATGATCACCTGACTTGCCGTTATCCAAGAGAGACTCTATCCCATTTTCTCTTTATCCGAAGATTTAGAGAATCATTCCTGAGTGGTAGGGTAGGACTACTCTCGTTGAATGTCGCATACGTATATGCAAGATCATCTTAACCAATAAGACGGATGGGATAGCCAATGACCCATTCTTGTGAATTTGACCGAATCAAATTCTTAGAATATAGTCCAATTCTCTCATCCATTGAATCTTGGCATGCCAGTTTCCGACTTCAGATAGCACACCCATGTTGTTTCCAACAGTTGCAGTGTTATCATTCGTGAACACTAATACTACTACCTTACCAATATTGATATCCAGTCTACGAAAGACTTATCAAGATTCTGGTCAAGTCCACATATTTTAAAACATGTGACTTTAAATGACCGAGAGGTTCTCTTAAATCCACAAAGGATATAAGCCCCGGCAGTCATCCTACCATTTGTTCTAACCAAGACCCTTATGTTCTGAATGAATCCAGACTCCATTTTTCGGCAAGAAAGTCTCAGGGAATCACCCCTATTTTCTGCTTTCTAACAAAATCTAGCAAGACTAGTGGTGAGAGAGTTCAAGGTCTGGTTAACTCTCTACTTGTCAGGGAATCACCTCTAGACCACTCAGCTTTGCACTGAAAGTTTAAACTTTCCTATTCATTCGACTCTTTTCTGCGTAGATCCAATTGCTCACACTGGGCCTGAGACACTCAGGTGGTTCTACAAGAGGCTGAACTGAACTGGAGTACCAAAACTCCATTCATAGGATTAAGGCTTTCAAACCAACCTCTATGATTAGAATCCTATACAGCCCACAAAGAGCCATAGGTTATCAATCACCCGAGCAGACTGTAAAGTCCCCAAAACCATAATGGGTCAACGTTTAAACCATACTCCCACTACGTTTCGGGTGGATTGACATTCTGATCTAGTAGTATTTGTCCATGTAATCACCAGCAACCAATGTTGGGCGTGGTCTGATTGAATCAGATAGTAACTACCTTTTGGTAACCGTACTCCATGCTTTTCGGCTGTTACTTATAGATTCTATCAGAAGGCTTGTGACAGTTCAACTGTCATTTTATGATCTCGAGAATCTTATAACCAACCTTCACTCGTCACATTAAGATATTTCACGAACAGTCACAATCTGAACGTATAGCAAAATCTCCATTCCTACCTTCAAGCATTAAGTACTAAATGCCTACATTTACGGAAGTGGTGTGAACCGAATTCACTCCTTATCCATAAATTCACTAGCATCTTCTAGGTAGACTTCTCGGTTTACATAATAATGTTAACCGTTATTTTGCAACCAATTATCTTAATCGAGTTTAACAGTGTATTGCAGCACATAAATAACTATATAGGGCAAGTCTATGGTTTCTTCCTCAGTGAAAAACATTCCACTAGGAGGCAGGCCGAGCATCAGTCCTAAGACTATGTGATAGCTAATTTCTGATCATGGAATTCTCTCTTCTCTGCTAAAATCAGAGACTCCTCCTCGTATTTTTTAGATAAACTAAACTGTGTTTCGAGTAGTTATCAGACAAAATGTCACCACTCAAAAGCTCCCATTAGCTTGTATCTTTCACTAGACCCCGAAGGCCATTGTGAAAATGCTACGTTACTTCTTCAGATCTATTACCATTTCCTAATAGAAAGGAAGCTTAGTCATTGTTCCTTTGAGACAGTGTTCCAAGACTGGGAGATAGGAATCACCCTTAGCCAGTCGTTAGGTCTTATCTCTAGGATATATGCACTAATTAATAGATTTTGAAGAATCATTTATCTTAATACGGAAACCGTTCGTCTATAATAGTTTAAGACGTGTTACATATACCTTTTCGGCATTTCTTAGTGGTTCTGACTTTATCAAACAAAAGTCCGAGTCTCGGATTCGTACTACAACTGTCATATTCACTTTCTATGAGGCAACAATATGTCGAGTTGAAAGTGAATCCATTTGTTCCAACGAATCTGAAAACAGAAAAATAAAATTTTTGTGATATTCAAGGATCGAATCCAAAGTTCATTTCCTCATACCACTTCCACTATTCTAGCAGAAATTACTACCCGTTGTCTACTCTATCAATCATTAATGCAAAGCTTCCTCGTTCTTCCAGAGAACTTAGCTCCCGAGTCGAGTTACTCGGTTTAAAAAAGTCGCTAAGGATTCATTGGTTAGTGATCCAAAATCACTTTCCTTATCCTCTACTCTCTTTAATTAATATTTCGGTTTAGCCTCAAACTTAGTTTAGATGATTAACACTTGTAGACATTCTTTCCCATTCTTGACTTTCCTTAAATGGAAATAGTCTTGAACTTGCAGTTCGTTTGAGTAGACACTACTCGTGAACTGTGGGATGTCTAATGAAAGCGTCACCCAGTGGGACTAATTTTCTAATAAATCAGAAAAACATAAGATTAAAGCTCTCACTAGTTTATCGGTTCCAAATACCGTCCAACTAGCAACACTTTAATTTATGATTCTCCAATTTTTCTATTAGAAAATTTCTCGTGTAGTCACTACACAAATTTAAAAATTCACTAGAAAAATTTTATCGTCCCAATCATCTTTCAAACTCACTATGGTTGTCTCTCGTTCAACACGAGTGGCAGCAGTGACATACTTGTTTACGTCACTCAAGTCTTGAAGGCTCAAGAGAAATATCTCTTCCAAAAAATTAATTGCATGTAAGATTAATAAGCACAACATTCTAGTTACTTACCACTTTTAACGAAGTCATTACTAGTCAATTTAAAACATACATTAGCAGTCTAGTACCCTAGAGAGATATTTAAATAGTTGTAAATAAAATTGACAGAAAATAAATCCAAATTATACACTACTAATTGATTTAGGAACAATAAACTAAGTACTTACAGTCTATCCTACCGTTCCAAGGACTTAATCTCTTACCTCAGTGCCGCCTTAAGGTAGGTCAAAGAGGTTTCGATTAATATTGAAGGTCAAATTGAGAATCGAACATCTCATTTGTGATCGTCAATCACCTTTCCTTTTTCAGCCAAGGTATTACCAAAATACCCATTATGAGTGTGACCTACTGTTTCAGATTTTTAGGTAGACCCGGAGTGTGCCGCCTTAGGGTCGGTCAGTGACTCGGTGAGTACCCAAAATCCTATCCTTTCGGAGACAAAGCCTTGAATTTTGATAGCGGTGAAGGCCTTCCTTAGGGGCCAGAAATCAAAGCCGGCACGAGGCGTCACCATTCTCTCACGGTGCTTGAGTCAACAGCAGAGGCTGTGGGGTCGGCTGTCGCCTCTCCCGCTCCTACTCAATATTTTGAAAAAGTATGATTTCGTTTTTGGACTTGATGTATCTTTAAGGAACAATAAGTCATGGGCCCGAATGGTGTCGGTTATGTGGGCTAGCCCACACGACCAATTCGTTGGAACATATGTGGCCGTCGGACAGGTCAAGCCTAGGGGAGCTCCGTTGAGCCGTAGTGGCTCGTCGGATAGCTCAGCCTTGCCGGACCCCCGTGCAAACACCACACGTGGAGGGTGAAGTCGATCGAGCCGTAGCTACTGTTGACCACCCAACCGTGGTTAAACCATTTTCGAACCATGCTTGCCTGTGATTATCCAATCCTTAACATCAAACTTTCACATAGACACTACAGAGCAAAAATGTAATTAGTTTAACCACGAGGTGGAATTCACCGAGAATCGATCACCTTAACCACGAGGTTTCGGGATTTTACTCCCTATGCTTTCACAGAGTGGGATTCACCGAGAATCCATCACCCAACCTCAACGATTGACAAAACCCGTGATCCTCGGTGTCCCTAATTAGTTTCTAATTAATATCAAACAATTAATTAAAACTAATTGCGTGTTGTAAACATGCCTAATTAATTTCTCGAATTAATTTCTACATGTATGCATATGGAGTGGAATTCATGATATGATGCATGTCATGGCAATTTTCCGGTTCTACACATACAACCTAAGCATGCATACTAGTGCAGAAAATAAACATCAAGATGGACCGTTGGCATCCCCGTATCTAACCTATTAGAAAATAAATAAATAAACTCTAACAAGGGTTTACTAGTTTCTAACATAATATGCAGCTGTTCAATTTCTTCGATTATCGGAAAACCAAACGAACTCGGATCGTGACGAAACTTTCCAGACCTGTTCTTCACTCCTCGAACTCCAATATGGACGGTTGGATCGGAGTTTCGACGTTCCAATTTCCTCCAGTAAGCCGTCGAATTTGCTGTTGAATCTGTGTCTAACAGCAGCGCAGCAGTGACTTCCCGGAGCCGATCGGGCATCGAGATGAAACCCGATCAATCTGAAAATTTTATGGCATGTACAAAACTCCATGATAAATAATATGACCGGTCGGATTTTCGTTTCAACGGTCTAAATACTTCCAGAAAAATGAGGAAGTCACAGCTAGGGTTTCTGTGAATCCTGCGTTTTTCTGTTACAGCAGCTACTTTATTGCAACGAACGGATGTCGAGTCGGACTCCGCTCAACCCCAAACTTGGAGGGCTTGTTCTTCAACTTTTAATCTTAATTCTGACCGGAGAGATTGTCGTATCAATTGCCCAATCAACGGGAAAAACGGAAATACCAAACAGCAACAAAACAGATCTACTTCTAGGAAATTAAAATTGCAACAAGGAATAAATTACATAATTTCATATACTCATATGAACGAATTTTCTTCATTTGAATGAGTTTACGATAGATCTAACGGGTAAACAGTGCCAACCCCAATCCATCTCTTCAACCACAACAACCAATCATTATCTATGCATATAAAAAGTTAAAATTTATCTACATGCAATTACACTCCTTTAAATCATTTATTTATTATTATAACTACATAAATCGTGGAATCTGGCTCCGATACCACTTGTAGGAAGTAAGAGCTTAGATCTATGCGCAGCGGATGGATCACGATTCATATATTATAACATATAAACAAAGGATTTAATTACTACAAGGGGGTTAAGAAAATCATACCAATAGTAAGGAAGAGAAGCTTTAATCTTAGGATGAGAATCCTTGATATTCAAATGTGTTCTCCAAACGGTGGTTGGTGGAAACCCTTCTTGATATGAGAACCTCCTTGATATGCAACACCAAGAAAAACTTATAGTTTTTCTTCTTCTAAAACCCAAGACAAGAAAACTAATTTTTCCACTCTTTTCTTTGGTGGTGGCCGAAACAATTAAGTGTTTTTACACTTGGAATAACTCTCTTTTTATAGGAGAGTAAATCCTTGGTCTCCAAGTTTTAATTAATTAAATAAATAATTAATTAAATAAAATAAAAAGATATTTTCCTTAACGAATAATTGTGACATGTCATTGACCAATAGGAAACCAAATTACATGTCATACAACCAATCACATAGCAAGAATATCTTTTATTTTCCATAACACAAGAAAATCGCCACCTCCTAGGATTTTAGGCCACATAAAATATCTTTTATGTGTATTATATTATTTAGCCCAACTAAATAATATCAATGCATATCAATTAATTGGCCTAGCCAATTAAATATTTCTGTGGCCCAAATAAACAAGAATATTAGCCCGAATTATAGAAGTCACATTGGGAACCATGGACCTATAACTAGTAGCTCCAATAATTAAATATATTATTTTTCGAACAGAATAAATGTATTAAATTATTAATTCCGGGATTACGCCACCATAAACCCGAAACTAAACTCTACCAATTATAGATATATACTTATACTCAACCTATAGAGTGAATAAGCATCCATTGATATAATCACTACATACGGATTAACCCTCCATAGATTGTCTACTCTGTGTGGGATGTCTCTGTAAACCCGACACAGAATATCTTATCCTTATTTACCATTAACCCCCTAATGATCAATTAGTGCACATATCTGACTAGTAGCTAATTAGTCAATTGTGAACTCCCGGGATTGATCACTTTCTCAGGGCTAACAAATAAGGGGATTGTCTCTCTACTTCCCGCAGGAAGGAATGAATTCCATGTCTGTGAAAATCAGAAGTACTCACTCATCAGGAGACAGTGCCAATGAGAAGTGACTTGGAACACATATTTAAGTGAACCGTAACTAACACATCAAACACTACCCCAAGACAAGTAGCACCCTGTGATCACCTCAGGATTAAGGTTGATCCATATATGATCATCTAATGATTTAATAAGATTCCTCAATTACGGAATTATATCGAGAAATTTAGATTAAACCGGTCCAATCCTATATGAATGCCATCATATATAAATGCCCCACGTAGGTACCCTCTACCGACAGTCCGGATAAGACTATCACACCCTAAGGTGTTCTAGTTGCATTATTGGTTCTTTAATCAAGAGACCCTAAACTCTGATTTTGTTCACCACGGACTAACAATTTAAGTATATCACCACTAACTCAATCCTCATGTGCATGCCATACACTGAGTTAAGTGGTTACACACTGATATACTTAGGGTTTGCGGCAGTGTTTTTCTGTTATGAAAAACAATTACACAAATTGTCTTTCGGGCACTACACCTAACAAGTTCTGCTTTGGGAAAAGGATGAAAGGATTCACATCAATGCGCCTATGGAGGTAGTCATCTTTAGACAAATCCACCCCGTGTAGTGATGGTTTGAGGTCAACAATGGAACAAGTGAATTCTTTGGGCAGTAAAGTCAAATCTCGGAGTAGAAGTGGGAAGGCCAAGAATGCAAGGCCGAAAGCTCAAGGTTTTACTGAAGAGGTTCGATAAGTAGTGCTTCTGGATAGAAAGGAGGATTGAGTCTACTTGGGAATAAAAATCCCATGGAGAGCATTATTAGAAATAGAAGAAAGACGTACATCGGTTAAAGCCTCTCGAGTGCAATGCCGGCGGTGAAAACCCAAAAATCAGACAAAGTGCGAGTCGAAAGAAAGTCGAGCTCGTGACTATAAATTCAGAACTATTTTCTTACCCTTAGGATATTTTGAGACAAATAAAAGTAGCGGGATTGGAAAACAAGTTTTTTTTTTCATCATACCGCAACCCGAGGTTTTTTGCCAAATGATAGGGTGAAGGTTTTTTTTACTTGTTGGGCAGTCCGGTGAAGTAGGTTAGTTGAGCCGGAGAAGAAAAGACAAGAAAGGAAATGACTAAGTAAGTCTATGATGAGTCAGTTTTGATTGATAATCAGCAAGGGTTGAATGAGAACTGAAGCTGTTTTAAGGTTTTGAAGAATCTGGAAAGGAAATATGTGGAAGCTGTGAAGGAAGCTACTGCAACCGCACGGGTACTTTGACCAGTTCCTGAGGTTTGACTGAATTCTGCAGACTCAGGATTGCACGTGAACCTCACGTGCTGCATTGGAAATTGACGGACAGAGAACCATCCCATCAGCCTCTTCACCACTCCACATTTCCCTCTTCCCCACTACTCCACCATTACTCCACCTCTCATCAATTCCATCAAATTCTCCCTCAATCCACTCACCCACCATTACTTCTCCCACATTTCCATACAACCCATCCAAATTTAAAATTCTAATTCATCCCACTTTCTCCTATATAAACCACCCTTAACCTCACCATTTCCTTCATCACAAACATCATTTTTCCTCTCTTCTTCTTCTTCTACACCACTCGGCCAACACAACCACCATAACACCACCATTTCCATAACCTAAATTTCCATCATCCCCTTCCTTTGCTGCTGTTAATTTTTTATTTCTGCAAATCGGTATCATTTCCATTCATTAGGAGTTGCAGAGAGCTCCCAGAAATCCAAAACCTAAAAAACTGATTCTTGAGAAGAAACAAGACAACGTCTCGCAGCAACGGAAAGCACTTTCATGCAGAAACAGAGTCTAGTTCAGGCAGTTTAATGGCCGATAGAGGCAAACCTATTCCAAGACACAGAGGAGGCCAATAGAGGCTTCCGGGCAATGCCATGCCCACTATAAATTGTGTCGACCGTTTACTTCTGTTACCATTTATGAGTCGTTTCAAACTCATTGGAACAATCGGTCGGTTGCAAGGGAAAGGGGTGTAGACCTCAATGATTTTGATGATGTGATACCATGAGTGTTAAAATAGTGTCCTAAACCCAATTGGGTTGGATCTGATCCGACCGGGTTGGATCATTACTACTATTTCTTTATGTTTATACATATATTAAATGGCTTTTTTGATCATATATATTTGTTTGTTAAACGGACCTATTACGATATTGTTATATGATAACGTCCTTAATATTAAACTGTGAAAGAGAAACCATGATAATGATTATTGTTGATGAGATCTCGACTCATTTTAAAAGGTTTGATATTTAAATGTCTCTAGTCGTATATGCTAGTAAACAGGACATTAATAGTACGATTAGACTAGCACGTATTAGATGTCTTCTATCTTATTGTTGATGGGATAGTCTCATCTATCAGAGTGTGGGGACACTTGGACGTACATGGATGTGTATTGGAGAATTCATACGTTAGATTGACTCACTTACTTTATTAAGTGTCGTAGTATGTGGCGGTTTTGTATTTATCCTGAGACCGGAGTCTTCATGGCATCATGGTGTGGATTGTCATACTTTGACACTATTGAGGTTTCCCATAGCCATGGGGTGATCATGCGGTAGTGATTGGGTGTGATACTGAAGCATGCGTAGGATTCATGTTTCTCATCCCGAAATCGTGTATCCTATGACAAGGAGTAAATATCCGAAAGGGCCTTGTTATAAGAAATGTCAAAGTGGGAGTAAATGAGTTACTTTGAGAGAGTATGATATTGTAACAGAGATAGGATTCTATTTACAAAGTAACCGCTTCACATTAAAGGTAGTAGTCATTGCATTTGACTCTTCCGATAATTGAGGATGACGGTGTGTTGCTTGACGCTATTCCATTATCGTTAGCTATGAAGGGCATTTTAGTAAACGCACTTTATGCCTACGACCAACATATTCGGAAGCCTATCGGGTCCCACACATAAGAACATCTAGCCGGATTAAAATGTGGTTATAGTGATAACCAAATAAGGAAAATTTTATCTTGACTATAAAGTGTTATAGTGATAAATTAATATGGTGGTATTTATTTATTATGAATCCAAGATATTAATTATATTGAATATTTTAAGAATATTCCGGATGCCAATTTATGGCTATATGGGGCGCAGATGGTGTGTATGTGATACACATGGATTTTGCAAATAAATTAATAGTATTATCATATATTAATATTAGATATTAATAGATTTACACACATGTGTAAATTGATTTATGGTAATATGATAAAGATAATCAATATAAGATATTGATAATATCTTCAATATATTTAATATGAGATATTAAATTAAATGAGATAAATCTAGAATATTTCCTTATTTTATTGGAAATTGGTTTTCTTTCTCCTCTATCTAATTTGATGCTTTTCCCAAAGGATTGAGACTACATTGGGCGCCGCTTACACTATAAATATAATGTGGGTGTCAAGATCTTTTGTATCAAAATTGCAAGTCTAATTTTCTACTAGAAAATTAAGAGAGCTTCTTGAGAGAGAGTTTTGGGAGAAAGAAAAAGGCGGCCTAGCAGCTGACTTTTTCCGGTAGCAATCCAATGGTGGATTCCGACGAGTTGTTCGTGTGGATCAACGGTAGAGGCTGAACACTTGCGCGTCTTCATGCAGAAAGAACAACCGTAGATAAAGCGGCGATCTATTTTAGATCATGCAAAGTATATTCTACGTCTACTTCTTTTATGCTTGTTGCTTAAACAAAGTCGATCCTGGTTAAAAAGGAAATAAATTTTAAATTCCGATGCGTTCCTGTGTAGATTTCCTAACAGTGGTATCAGAGAGAGCTTCGAGCTTAAGCAATAAGAATTAGTTAATTTGCGTAGTAATTATGATAGATGCATGATCTAGATTCGCGAAACGAAAAAACCAAAAAATTTATTATGTCGGATAGGGAGCTCGGCCTAGGCGGTGGCTCCCCACCGTATAACCGCCGGCAACGGCGACGCTCCTAGGGTGCTGTCGGCGGCTGGTGGTTCTTGAATTTTAGTTTTGTTGTTGTGTGATTACTTTATAGTACATTGATATCTCTTTGTTTAATGGGTGTCATGTGGCTAACTAATGATTCAAATTTTTTGGACCATTGGGATGTCACATGTCATTATTTGGTAATATGATTAGACTATAAATAATCTGGGTCTTTCCAAATTTTGTTTGGAATATGCCTAGGCCCTTTTCAAAATTTTGATTTTAGAAAGTGCCTAGGTTTGTGCCTTATGGTTGAACCTAGTTTCCCGAGTTTTTTTTCTACTTATGGTCATTAAGGTCAAGTTGTGGATCTTATAAAGGGTTAAGGAAGAACGGATTCGGTAGTTTTTGAAAGTGTAGACCGTGTTGATAGATAGATTTTTTTAGAGTTTGCATGCCGATAAAAAGATAAAAAGAAGGAAAAATGATTATCATGACTATATGCTATTTCTTTCTCTTTGGCAAGATGGAAGCAAACTCGGAGCATAAGACGTATGACCGTCGCACAAAATAGATTTATAAACACGAACCTCAGAGTATTACTTGGTTCTCGATCCACCTTGCCTAGTTGACTTGACCTATGCGTTAAAAATAAAAATCAATAATAAAATCAATGGCGTAAAGGATCTAACATTCTCGAGACTACTAGTTAAATTATGAGTTAGAATGATACGAGTTTGTCTACATTACTGAGGTCTGAAGGTTATTGCACACATGCACCGGTTCCTAAATTGGAAATTGTTTAATGCACTGCTTATGAATATGAGTTGGCATGGTTCTTATCCCGGCTTTATGACACATGGTTGTTTTTAAGTAATCTTTATATTGGTCCGGGTTCATTTTCTTCCGCCTTTTTGTTCAGGACGACCAAAAGGTAAGAGGGGGGGTAGTTGATCACACTGAAAATCATACTATAAATCATACCTTTATTTGCCCAGAATCGTGATCAATTGATTAATTAGTGATAATTGGAATATTGTACGAAATGGCTGTCAATCGCCTGATGTCGGTTCCTCGGTTATTAATTCTGCATCTTTATATTTTTTCTTGATATTTGGTACTGTTTCGGCTCGTTTTATGTGATTTTCAGGAATACCATATTATGGACTAAAAAGAGATGGATCCAGATTAGAGAAAGAGACATTGGGCCGAACTCAATATGAAGTCTGTTGGACCAGAAAAAGAGAAAAAGGAACGGAGGCTGCGGAAGTCCTAGCCGCTGCTGCGGCAGCTTGGAATACACGGAAAGAAGAGAGCCGTAATTTGCATTAAGTCGGTTAGGGTTAGCTTGTCTAAGTCGGCTATAGCTCTATATAAAGCTGTACCATTTCATTGTAAAAGAGGATGACTTTTCAATACACACTTTTTATTACTTCAAACTATTAGATTTATGAAATAAGGAGTTTGTTATTTTCTTTGAGTTCGTTGCTTGGTTATCTCCTCCAATCCATCAACTAGCTTGAGTTGATCAAGCTAGGTCGCCATTGATAAATGTATAAAGCTAAGAACGTTCCTTCGTATTTTAATCATGGTAGATTTTGTTTGATTAACGTGTTGTAATTAATCTGCATGTCTAAACGAATTATAATTAACTAGGATAATCAGAACAGAATGATGTAGATTTCAGAAATAGGAACCACGCCACCGAGCTTGTGAAGGTCTATATCGCAGGCGCGACAACCTAGGTCACCTTAATTCTGAAGATTCGGCGTCAACTACGTTGATCGACATGTTTAATTAAAAGTAGGTTAGATCTGGACAATCTGCTTATTGTAATTCGTAAATTAACATGAAGAATGATAAAGTGAAGTGTTAATTAGGACATAGTCTGGATCAATCCCTAGGAACGTGCTAGTCAATCCACTATAGCTGCTTAGGGAGGTTCTCGGTCTTGACGGCACTTTCTAACACTTATTGCATGTGAGTTAATACAACCAATGAAGGAGGTTAACTGCACATAGACGTCTACTGTTCTTTCAATGGAAGTAGAGAAGATTATGAGATTGCACCCATAGCTAAATTGAATTAGAAAACAATCTGGTTGATCTTGGAAATTATGTGTATAAGTAGACATAAAGATTAATGGAAACAAGTTGGGAGATCGGAGAGGAGAGATACACGAATTACCTTTTCTGTATTTATGTTGGTCGAGGGACCGCTGATTGTCTTCTTGTTTAGATTTAATTGTTATCAGATATGTTGCATTGTCTCTGTGGGATCGACCTTGACTCGCACCTACTATACTACGATTGACCTAGTACTCTTGCTAGTATTTCATTCGTATTAGTTGCTTACACACGGATCATTTTGCGATGTGATCTTGCATGCCATCCATATTCTCATTAATCACTAACAACTAGTATAAGATCTGTTGAGAGGTATCTTCTCTAAATATGCCTTCAACTGATCGTACAGTCTCAATTTCATGTGTTCCCCATTGACTTGTAAGTGCTATGTGCTCAAATTTCTCTTCAGCTTCCTCTGTTGATAAAAACACCAAAAACCCAATGCTTGACGCATCTTCTCTCATCTTTTCACTTGGCCGCAATCCATAGTAGAGACTGTACATCCTCACTGGCTAAGTGATATCAGAATATGGGCATCTCCGTTGTGCTTCCTTGAATCTTTCCCATGCTTCTTCCAAAGTTTCCCCAACTTTCTATTTGAAGTTCATGATCTCTTGTCTCATTTGAAGTGACATCCCAGGTGGGCTATACTTGTTCATTAATTTATGTTGTTGGTCTATCCAAGATTGGATAGATCCTCCATCTAGAGACAAAAACCGTTGATTTGCTTTATCCTTCAATGTAAAAGGAAACAATTTCATCTTGATGTTCTCCTCTGGAACTCTTCTAGTTTGACAGTGCTTATTATCCCCAAAAAGTTGGTGACATGTACACTTGGATCTTCATTAGGTACTCCATAAAAGGTAGTGTAGTTGGTCACCATCTGTATGACATTCGGCTTCAGGTAATAAACTTCGGCAACATTCTCTGGCTGAAAAATTGCTGGCACAAATTGCTCAATCGTTGGCAGGGCATAGCTCTTTAGAGTTCTTTCTGCAAGTATGACAGCTCTTGCCCTATTTCTTCCTCCATTGGCACCATTTCCTCCATTGAATCCGTTCATTTCTGCCATTATTTCTTCTGGATCTTCCGAAGGTGGAATTTCCTTGTCTTTTTCACTAAGGTCACCTTCGTGTGAACTCACATTGTATGCCAGCCTTTCTATCCTTCCTCGAGCTTCCTTTACCTTCTTCTTGGAAGAATTTTCAATATCCGGTATGAATCTATTGAGTTTTGTTGCAGAACTGTGTGTAGCATACTAAAAGACAAAAAGAGAAAAAAAAAGTTAGTACTTGCCTTGGAGGCTGTTACACTCGCATGGTAGACTAAAAAATATATAGACTCTGACTACTGACTCAACGCTGACCGAGCAGAAACAATTCTGTTAAATTCTAGAAAGCTGAATTTTCTGGAAACGAACAAAACAGAACTGTTATGACTCAAATGTTCATATATTGATAAACAGACTCAACAAACAGAAGCGAAATAATCACAGAAAACAAATATATACAAATTCTCAATCTCAAATTAAAAAGTATTCCTAACACGAGTCTCCAGCAAAGGCGCCAGAAAACCTTGATGTCGTGGTGGTGCAATCACGAACTACTAGCAATAGGACTAGGTCTATCGCAATATAGTGAACGGCGTAGCAAGGGTGTCGAATCCCCAGAGACTCGTAAGATGCCAATTAATCAAGATGCAAAACAACAAATACGGTCTATGACCAACAACACTGCAGAAATGTAAAGTGGTATCGGTGAATGTACAATCTAATGCAAGTTCAATACCTAGAGTTTCTAATGTATTAGTTCTAACTAAAAGTTATTAGTTATTTCCCCCAATATATGCATTAATCTACCCCATGGTGAATTTTAACTCTTTAATAGCTACGGGTTCTATGCCCTAATATTACGCTACTTCCATTGGATGGACAGTAGGTGCCTATGTGCAATTAGCCTCCTTCATTGATTGAATTAATCCACACGAAATAAGGAATAGGAATAGCCGGCTCAAGACCGAAGATCTCCCTAAGTAGCCATCGACACTGACTGCTACATTCCTAAGGATCAATCAAGACTAAATCGTAATAAACACTTCACCTCGCAAGCCCTTCATGCTAATTTATGATAACATGCAAGTAGTTTATTTGGCTAAGAACGTGTAAATTAAATATGTCGATCAAACGCAACTGGCATTGATTATCTTGAATTAGGATTTTCTATATATTCAGATCTAACGATTAAGACGGTCGTAGATCTGAAGAGCGCAACCACTATTTCTTGAATTTTTCACCAACGATTTAGATCAATACATACAAAGGGTTAAATAAACTTACTACTACATAGTAGAACAAAATTAAACAATCAAATCATACTAATCAGAAAGGAAAAACAACATATCTACATCTAGGAAAAGCCGAAAAGCCATACCCTTGATGACGAGCGTAGATCCTCAACAGATCTCTCCCCAAAAGGCAAATCCTTCGGATCCGTGACTAGAACTCATATTGAAAATAAATAAAAGAACAAAAGAACTTTTTATTGCATAATACTTGTAGTATTCAAAATTTTGGTACAATGAAACTGAGGCATGGTGCCTCTTATTTATAGTTAAATAACCGACTTAGCTAACCCTATGAACTACCCATTGTCTAAGAAAACTTGTTTCCCAAAGCTAATAGGATGCTCGCAACTGCGGCGTTGCTCTACAACTGCGAGGGTAACTTCGCTCCAGAACCCGTCTTTACACTTGGCCCAAATCTCGTTACTTGAAAATAGTCCAATAACACACGAAATAATACCAACTCAGGGAATAATAACCATAAATACCAATTTCTCGACTCATGAACCTGACATAGATCATTCAACACAAATGATTCATATAAATGGCCGAAAACAACTATTTTAGCTTAGAGTGGGTGAAATGTTGATGCCGTGGGATGTATTATTTTAAGCATCATTAGATATCCCGGCCAAGATGTTGAGACGAACATTGGTGGTTTAGACCGGCCAGTTGAGTATCCTCTCTTGAGTATGTGTCGTGTACGTCAATATTTCACACCCTCAGGGCGGTCACATCAGTTGAGCCCACAGTAGTTTTAGTGAACGGCCAGCCGAAGCAGGATTCGGCCAATAGGCATCTCTTGCTCCACTCCCTCACTTTATCGGGAAAGGGTAAAAAGAATCCCAGACAGTTTGTCGTGCTACTCACCGAAATATGACCGTTCAACCTTTGGGTGGAGAAAACAAAAAGATAACCAAGTGCCAAAAGGGTTGGTTCGAACCCAAGAAGGTGGTTCAGCACGATAAAGGCCATCACAACCCTCACCACTCCCAGTTGTAGATTGCAATGCATACTCCGGGCCACCTCAAAAAACACCACAAAGAATGGGTCAAGAGGAGGCATGAGTCCATTATTCATTCAAACAACACGAGATCTCATTGTTCTCACAGGTGTACCCGGGTAACATCCGGCCCCTCTATCAAGTGGAACCTATAGTTCCTAGCTATCTCAAACGTCTCTAGGAGCTCATCACGGTTGGGGGCCGACTCGGCCTCTCTCCACCAGGGCAACAAACTTATCATAGTCCACCTGACGAATCTCTTCTAGGGCATTAAGTAAACTATTTTTTTCACAATGTCTGGCTTCGACATCGGAATCCTCATCTCGCCCAGATGATCCTTTGCTGCTCGCCGGACAACCGCCACGTTTAGTGCTTTCGGATGACATGGTACCTAAAAACGAAGGGCTGGGTGGATGGCAAGTTGTCTAAATCTCCAATGAGAGGCTGAGATGAACATGTCCGCTCATCTCGACACATCTCACCCCGTTGTCACGGCAATTGAAGTCTCTTAAACCGTAGCCCAAAATCTACCAGACGAAAAGATTTGAGACGGAGAAGTCTTCACTTCGCTGACAAGCGTTGAAGATCCCTTTCAGATTCAATCCCAATGAACTGGGAAATCATGGATAAACAGGCATTCCAGGAAAAATCTACATGTTCACTCAATAATAGCTTAGAGAATCAAGCATATAGGGGTGTACCGGAAGCAAAACGGATGTTTGCTCATCGAGAAATTCAGAAAGCATGCATATCAGGACATTCAAAGTAAGGAAATCAAGGAATCAAAGCGGTAAAAAAACATGCCACAAGCTGAACTTAAGTACAAATCATATTGATTTACCTGATTGATTAAGGAAAATCTAAATGAAATCCTTTAAATTGCTTGAAAAACCACCGAAAATACTTCCACAATTGCCGGAAAATGTTCAAAATCACCAATGTTTCTTGCTAAGAAAATTAGGGGTTGCAAAAAATATACAAGTATTAGGGAACTGAAAGGATGCAACGCTCCAAAACGCGGATAGATTATGACTTTACGGTTATCGGAGCAAGATACCATAGAAGAGACGCAACCCTTTATATCATAACTGTCCACTCATGACGGTTACGAAATTGAGAAAATGCTTCGCATTTATCCAAACGGCAGAGATAATATCTGTCCACCACCGAGCTCGCCGATACTCCTCTTAACTCTATCTTTTCTAGGTCGCTATATCACTATGCCAAACCTTCCCACTCTCTATTGTTGTCGACATGCATAATGTCCAGTTTCTATTCATCACAACAATCTTCAGTTGGTCTCTTCTGAGCCTAACGCTGCTAAGTCCGGTCACTACTCGGCACGGAAAACTTCAGCTAGTTGCTTTCAAGCCTAACACTTTTAAGACTGGTCGCTTTATGAATGGCACCTCTTAATTACTCTCTTTTGTGCCCAAATGGTGATATGCCCATTCGCTATTCAGCACGCCTCTTTGCGACAAGTCGCCTCCGTGCCAACGCTATTAAGCCCGGTCACTATTCTAGCACGACACTATTAGACTACGCTAATGAGCCTTACGCTGTCAAGCAGATCGCTCCACAGTAGTCAATGAAAATGCTCGAGCCTTACACTATTAAGCAGGTGATGACGGTCAAATTATACCCGTAAAAGTCATCAACGTTGACCTTAAATCGAGATTGATAATATATATTTCATATTAAATCACATGTTTATATTTATTATTTAATGTTAAGTGATTATTAATATGATATTTGGTATTTAGCTGTTTTTATTATTTAAAGCCGATTTATTGTGCGATAATTATTGATTTTGCGAGATCACAACAAATCGAGAGGATTAATGTCATTCAATCAATTATCTCAAGATAAGGAAGGAAGAAAATCGGAGCATTAATTGGAAGATTAATCGGATCAACATGCAAGCGTGCGATGGGGAACAAGCTAGACGAAGAAAACGTGTTAAACATGCAAACTTAGGTTCGGTCGACCGAGCCTATAGCTTCGGTCGACCGAGTGCAGCTCTTCGGTTGACCGAGCCTTAGGTTTGGGTCGGTTTCTGGCTTATATCGTGCTTATCTTCTAGAACCACCCTAAGTCGGCAAAAACCTCTATATAAGCAAACAGCTACGAGAATTGTAATAGACACCTTAGACACCAACATATACCTTAGAATATCATGCAATAAAATCACTCTATTCATATCTTGATTCAATGTAGTTTATTGAGGGTGTTTCCAGCAATTTAAGGGCTGCAATATGTAAGCCTTTATTTTCTATTTCTTTAGTTTAAGTAATTAATCCCTCCCAATTATGTTTTATTGTTTGAGTTAGTTAATTCATAGCTAGATGATGTAGATCTAGGTTATGTCGTTATGGATGTGGCGAAGCCTTGTCTATGAGGATCCCATAACCTACGTCATACACTTAGTATTTATTCATGAATCTACTTGATTTAATTAATGCGTATCTATGTTAGTTTATATGAATACTGTGCGAATTACTGTTTAATCTGTTCAGTATGATGAAACGCTGAGAGATATGTTCGTAGATGTAATCTGGGACGAAATCGTTCGGGTGGCCGAATAAGTTCATTCGGTCGACCGAGCCTATTCACTCGGTCGACCGAGCCCCTGTCATCTGTTAATTATGCCACGTCTTTATGGTTAGGTTAACCTAGTTGAATTTATTATCTCAGTAGGTATGGCTACGGCTACGTTGCTCGTCCGTTTTAATTAGCGTATGATTAGGAAATACCAATATAGGGCTCCTAGGTTGGCTCATGAATGATCTTCCGGGACTTTCAACGAAATCTAGGTAGGTTTTGTATTTGGGAATTGAGCTCACCTAGTTATACATAAATCGTAGATTAACATGAAACCGTGCAGGTAATTGTTAATGGGACAGAGACTGATGCGATCGTTTAGGAAGTACGCCTAATCATAGGAATGTTGCCTAGACGAGGTGTACGATTAATATCGGCATCCTTAGAGCCGTAAGCGTGTGAGTTATATGAGATGGAGGCACTAAAAGGCGAAGTCACGTAACAATATCACAGTGATCTAGTGACCTACCGGTGCTAAGTCAAGTTAAAGAGGATGACTCCCGTAGCCAATCTAAGATAGATACAAACGGATTGACAAGCTTAATAAGTTCGCCTATTATATAAATTATCTAGGTCCAAACGATAAAGACTATAATTGGGGAGGTTAATTACGTTGTGTCGAGTCGTGTCCTTGCCTTTCTTGTCTTATGTTGGTCGTAGACCGCCTCTATGTCCTTGACATGTGTAATTAATTGTTTGTATATAAGATGATCCACAATTGGTTCCCTGTGGGATCGACCTTGATTCACTATAGCTATACTACGATGGGCCTAGTCCTCTTGCTAGTATTGGTTTATGGTGGTCAAGTATATTATAACCTGATTGACCCCGATCAAGTTTTTGGCGCCGTTGCCGGGGAACCAACGGTCAATTTTATATATAAATAATTTTCTTATTCATGTCAAGTTTTCTGTTTTAGAGTCAGTTTTTACGTTTTGAGTCCCTCTGGTTGTCTGCTCTGTCTGAAAATTCCGGATTTAAAAAAAAAATTAAATAAATAAAAATATATATATTTATTCGGTCGACCGAGAAACCTCATTCGGTCGACCGAGAGTTTATAATTTGTTTTGTTTTATTTTGTTTTGTTCTTGTTCTGTTCTGTTTACACGGTTTCTGATTTGTGTTTTTCGAGTCTAGAATTTCGCGTGTCTGTTTATCCCCGTATGTTTAATTCGTAAGTCTGATAGCGGCATGGGAGACCATGTTAAAATCAGTCTACGGTCTGTTTTGTTTTTCTTCTGTTTGCAGAAACCAGGGAAGCAATAATCCAAGTCAATAATTTTTCGCGGGCGCTGAGAAAATAACCCAGCAAACAAGTGGAGCTACGAATCTAAGATGGGAAAAGCGATGGAAGCAATACCATTAAAGCACAAAGATGGCTCCGAAAAAAATTTTAAAGGCTTAAATTCTTCGTGGTACAATGTTGAAGGCAAGGTACTACCTTTTTTGCTTATGTTTTACTACCTTTTGGTTTTTTGAGCATAAGTTAGCCTATACATGAACCTTAGTATGAATCTTGGCCCGGAGTGGGTTGTAAGAATAATTTTATTACTGTCGAAGGTTCTGCCCCAAATCGGTCTCATCTAGAGGGTGTAGGGAAACATGTAGTCGTTGAAAGGAAGCAGTGAATAAAGAGTTCATCATAGTTATGTTAAAATCTCTTTGTCCTATGCATGAGATTGCTTCTACTGGCCAGGGGAGCAACAAATTATGTAGTTTAAGCATTCACAATCTAAAGAAGACGTTGAGTTTTGAGAGAACACCATCTTCTGCTTTCGTTAAGTTCTATGGTGATGGCTTCTCGGTGAACCCACCTTAAACATAAACGAGATTACGCTTTGGGAGACAATTTAGAAATCGGAGACTCTTAGTACATTGGTTCGGAAATGGTCTAACCATGGCTGGGCGAGTTTAACCGAGCCTCGGCTCAATCGACTCCCCTCCACGTGTGATGTACGTTACGGCGGCTCCATAAGACTTAGCATAGCCGATAAGCCTTCGGGCTAAACGGGGCTTAATCTTGACGGATTGGCCCGAACCGTCACATATGTTCCAACGAATAAGACGGCGTAGGCTTGCCTACATAACCGACCTTATTCGGAGTACTTTGATTCATTGTTTCTTATTGTCAAGGCCAAAACCGTAATTTTAACCAAATTCACTAATTCCTAAAACGAGAGCCGAGGTAAGAGCTTTGGATAAAGGGTATGGATAAATGTCGTTTCCTTGGTCTCACAACCAAGGGAAGGGTATTAATCCGCAAAAGCGACAAGCCACCTCTAATAGTGCTCAGAGGGTCAAAGTCTGGCGATCCAAGAATAATGACTGACAAGGATACTTTTGGAAAGTCGAGCTGATGACTCTAAACTCAGAACTACTTCTTTAAAACCCTTAGGATTTCTTTTTAGGATTTTAGGTTTTTCCTTCTTTGAGTCCAATAAGAGTAACGTGACATATGTTGAGGTTTTTTATTTTGCCGTGTTCCGATGGCCATTGGGCTAAGGATGTGCAAAACTTTTTTACTCAATATAGGCCACGTGAATTAGAGTTTCTTAGGAGAGTCGAGAAATTGCTAAAGAAAAGGAAATTTAGCAATCAATCTTAAGATGGAAGCATTAAGAGAGCTTGAGAATTACTGAAAATGTAACAGAGAATGATTGGTGCGAACAAGAACAATTTTGGTCAACTTCCAAAACTTTTTAGAATGGCGATCCGAGTGAAAATCCAAAGTAGTGTGCAATTCATTCTGCAACTATCCTTATCTTTCCCTTTACACCTTTTCACCTTCAAACTTTTCGATCCTCTCACCAATTTGCCCCAACAGTTCACATTTCTAACCATTCTTTCATCGCCTCTCTTTCTTTCCATCTGTTTCACTATCCCACCCAATCTCAATGCCTTAACCATTTTCAACTCACCCATAAACACAATTTCTTACCCACCCTTTATCTTTTCTTCCCAACCTTATGTGTATCTTTTTCTAAACCCATCATACTTTCAACCTCCATTTTGGTTACAAAATACCTTTGTGTTGCGGAATTTGAAATATTGCTCAGCTTTAATGATTATCTTTTATCATTTTGATTTTCATGATCCTAGTTGGGGGAAGTGTAGCTCTGACCCTAGCTAGATTTTAAAGGTTTTTGGTTCGATCAAAGTACAACTTATCTTTCTACCGGAAGTTTTAAATTTCACACTTTTCCGACTATTCCGGCATTTCTAGATGATAAGTTTTGTTCTGAACTATCACACCGATCTGACCTTGTTGATGACGGTTATGACTTTTACGTGATACATTGGGTTATTAGTAGTTTCGAGGAGTAGCTACATCTCCCTAAGTTGTTGATATCCAATGCAAGTGAGAAGTTTCTGCGTTAAGTATTTAATTTTATCTTTAGCCAATAGGTCGCATTGAATCTGTTATACCTTACCAAGTTTCTCTTTTATACTAGACTGAATACATAGTGGGCCAGTCACCCTCGTGTTTTCCCACGTCGGGTAATGCTTTTTGATCTTTGTCTTCTCCACCCGGTTTTAAGAATATTTAGGCGGTGGAGGTTGTAGATGAAGACCACCATCTTTAGTTGCTTGTTTATTTTTCTTTCTATTTAGTATTTTTCTTGTCTTTGGTTGTATAAAATAAAGTGGCTTAAACTGTTTTTCGGTATTCATACCTCATTACTGCCACATTATTTTATAACTTCCATAGACATGGTATTTGACGGTTTCGTGGAGTTTGTCTGCTTATACAGGTTTTCACTTGCTTCTCCACAACGTGCTGACAATTTACTCCGATCTTTTTCCTTTACTTGAGAGCCGTTTCCAGAGCTAAGTCTTTTTCCTAACTTCTCATTTATTTTTGTCATTGAGGACAATGCCACGTTTAAGTGGGGGGTAGGAGACTTAGCCATGTTATGTTATAATGGAAAATTGAATGAAACGGTACAAAATTGAAAAAATTGAATAAATACCATATTATGTATCTCGTACCCTTAGAATTGTGAGTTCCTAGCTAAGAATTGATAGGAAATAAACCAAGTTTCATGAGTACGTGATCATTTTATACTTATGTTAGGTAAATTTAAGGATATTCATGCCCGTTTTTGCAAGTAGTTATTTATTATTCAATTACTCAATCTGTGAATCGAGTATACCGCGCAAATCATAATAACTGAAGAAATTATGTGTACATTGCATAGATGATTGGTTATGTGAACTTAGTATCAATATCTATCTGCTGATGCATTCTTATCTTTTAGCCATTAAAGCGGAGTAATAAGCTTGAGACGTACCTGTGTTTTAGCAAAATGTTAGACACTGGGCTTGTAGTAACATTACCAAAGTAGCCCCGCGCTTGTGGTAATATTCAATGCTATGCATGATCTAAGATAGGGGGATGCTCTAAAAAGTTTTCTTCCTTGAGATTGATAGTATTTGAAAAATATGAAGATATGAAAAGAATATTCAACTCTTTAAGAGGCTTTGAGTAGTACTCGGTCTCCAAGTCCAAAAACCCTATAGATACGCTCTTGCTTATTGCCCTAGTGCTTCAAAAATTTAAAGGCTTGAGAAGTATGAATGCTGAGGTTGGTAGGTTGAGATTGCGAAGTTAGCATAAACTCTAATCTTGCCACATTTATATAAAACCAATGCACATGCACACATCACTTCGATTCATAGTGAGTAGTGAATAATGGATATCTTATGAGCATGACTAGTATGAGTTGACTTGAGTTTCTTGCGTAAGTATGACCTGACCATAGAAAATTTTGTCTTGGGGAATGACTTATTGATGCTTTGTTCGGGACGATCAAAGTCTAAGTGGGGGGTAGTTGATGACGGTCAAATTATACCCGTAAAAGTCATCAACGTTGACCTTAAATCGAGATTAATAATATATATTTCATATTAAATCACATGTTTATATTTATTATTTAATGTTAAGTGATTATTAATATGATATTTGGTATTTAGCTGTTTTTATTATTTAAAGCCGATTTATTGTGCGATAATTATTGATTTTGCAGATCACAACAAATCGAGAGGATTAATGTCATTCAATCAATTATCTCAAGATAAGGAAGGAAGAAAATCGGAGCATTAATTGGAAGATTAATCGGATCAACATGCAAGCGTGCAGTGGGGAACAAGCTAGACGAAGAAAACGTGTTAAACATGCAAACTTAGGTTCGGTCGACCGAGCCTATAGCTTTGGTCGACCGAGTGCGCTCTTCGGTTGACCGAGCCTTAGGTTTGGGTCGGTTTCCGGCTTATATCGTGCTTGTATTCTAGAACCACCCTAAGTCGGCAAAAACCTCTATATAAGCAAGCAGCTACGAGAATTGTAATAAACACCTTAGACACCAACATATACCTTAGAATATCATTCAATAAAATCACTCTATTCATATCTTGATTCAATGTAGTTTATTGAGGGTGTTTCCAGCAATTTAAGGGCTGCAATATGTAAGCCTTTATTTTCTATTTCTTTCTTTTAAGTAATTAATCCCTCCCAATTATGTTTTATTGTTTGAGTTAGTTAATTCATAGCTAGATGATGTAGATCTAGGTTATGTCGTTATGGATGTGGCGAAGCCTTGTCTATGAGGATCCCAAACCTACGTCATACACTTAGTATTTATTCATGAATCTACTTGATTTAATTAATGCGTATCTATGTTAGTTTATATGAATACTGTGCGAATTACTGTTTAATCGTTCGTATGATGAAACGCTGAGAGATATGTTCAGAGATGTAATCTGGGGACGAAATCGTTCGGGTGGCCGAATAAGTTCATTCGGTCGACCGAGCCTATTCACTCGGTCGATCGAGCCCCTGTCATCTGTTAATTATGCCACGTCTTTATGGTTAGGTTAACCTAGTTGAATTTATTATCTCAGTAGGTATGGCTACGGCTACGTTGCTCTTCCGTTTTAATTAGCGTATGATTAGGAAATACCAATATAGGGCTCCTAGGTTGGCTCATGAATGATCTTCCGGGACTTTCAGCGAGATCTAGGTAGGTTTTGTATTTGGGAATTGAGCTCACCTAGTTATACGTAAATCGTAGATTAACATGAAACCGTGCGGTAATTGTTAATGGGACGAGACCGATGCGATCGTTTAGGAAGTACGCCTAATCATAGGAATGTTGCCTAGACGAGGTGTACGATTAATATCGGCATCCTTAGAGTCGTAAGCGTGTGAGTTATATGAGATGGAGGCACTAAGGCGAAGTCACGTAACAATATCACGGTGATCTAGTGACCTACCGGTGCTAAGTCAAGTTAAAGAGGATGACTCCCGTAGCCAATCTAAGATAGATACAAACGGATTGACAAGCTAATAAGTTCGCTATTATATAAATTATCTAGGTCCAAACGATAAAGACTATAATTGGGGAGGTTAATTACGTTGTGTCGAGTCGTGTCCTTACCTTTCTTGTCTTATGTTGGTCGTAGACCGCCTCTATGTCCTTGACATGTGTAATTAATTGTTTGATAATAAGATGATCCACAATTGGTTCCCTGTGGGATCGACCTTGATTCACTATAGCTATACTACGATGGGCCTAGTCCTCTTGCTAGTATTGGTTTATGGTGGTCAAGTATATTATAACCTGATTGACCCCGATCAGCAGGTCGCTCTACAACTGTCATCTCAGCATGCGGTGAATCAAAACAAAAATCCACTACAATGCTTATTCATGTGTGCACCGTGAAGAAATCAAGGAGTATGGGGCCATTGATAAGTCAAGCCCAAAAGGAACCCCGAGAATGTCACATTGGGCCTATATATGGGACCAAATAACATAGGGTCCTCGGCCCACACTGATCGCACCTTCATAAGCCAAACTTGGTCGAGCTTCTATCCAACTTGCCCTACACTTTTGTGATAGCTATCTTTCGCAGGGCAACGAGCGTTGATCAGAAAAGCCTTCAACCTGCCTTTTACAGGACAGAAAGAAGCACTGAGGGCTGACCCGCTCGCCCTTCAGCTCACAGTCCGCCCAGCACGGAAAAAGCCTGCTAGATCAGGCAACATGAGATAAACGCTCGACAGTTACAAATTGCCAACCCACTACGGTTCTCATGAAACTCCTCCAATCATACGCTACCATGTTAGCCACACAGTTAATCATGTTAATCACACATTAAACGTACTCTCTTTTAACCGCTCTCTCTCAGCCCTATAAATAGTGGCATATTGTACCCTATAAAAGACAATATATAATACACAATCATGGACAACCTCTGCTAATTCATCGACAGTTTGCTTGTTCTTTACGTTTATGTCTAACTTCATATCACTGTAACATCATTCATAATCACCGCCAAATATCCACTGCATAAATCACTGCAAACAACCACTAAATCCACCGCAAATCCACTTAAAGTACGTTAGTGATAATTCCGACATTATCACACATTGTATTAATTTTGAGAAAAGAAATGTTCTCTTAATTAATTATAATGTGAAAAATATTATTAATTATTTGTTAAATATTTATTGGATAAATAAGAAATTAGCTTCCAATCGGATAAATAAGAAATTTGGTTTTTGATTGGATAAAGATTATATTTTCCTTAAAGTAAAAGATAATTATACTATGTGTGGGTTAAACTCTCAACCATTTATTTATTACTCTATACAAAAAGAGTTTCACCCAACACATTGACACACTACTATAGGCGTCACTTTAAGAGAGAGAAAAAGAGAAAATTTAGTTTTCCGGTCCTGGCCATTTGGATAAGAAAAACCTGGAGGAGGATTGAAGGCATATTCGAGGAGGATTGTATACAAGATCAACGTCCCCTAGTCATCTCTTAGATATACAACTCAAAATATGAAGGATTTTATTCGGTTGGGTAAATCTCTAAACCTTTAAGTAGTTTAGATTAATTGATTATGTCTTTCAAATTGTGGTAATATATAAAATGAAATAGTAATTCATAGTTTTTGATCGCCTTCAACTCGTGAATTACTAGCAATAGGACTATGTCTAGCACATTATAGTGAAGGCGAGTCAAGGACGAATCCACAAAGACATTGTAATATACAATTAATCAAGATTGAGAACAATTAAAAGGGTCATGACCAACAACAGTATAGAAAAGTAACAATGGTAATAGTGAATACACAAGATCATGCCAGTGCAACACTTTGAGTTTCTAATGTATTAATTCTAACTATGATTTATTAATTATTTTCCCCAATTTATGCATTGATCTACCCTATGGTGAATTTTAAATCCTTAACAACTATGGGTGCTAACCCCTAATATTAGGCTACTTCTAATTATAAGGATAGTTGGGGCCTATGTGTAGTTAACCTACTTCGTTGGTTTTATTAACCCACATGCAATAAGATCTAAGGATAGCCGGCTCAAGACTGAAGTCCTCCTTAAGCTGCCATCGACACAGACTGGCACGTTCCTAAGGATTGATCTAGACTATTTCCGAACTAATACTTCACCTTGCAAGTCCTTCATACTAATTTATGATAACATGTAAATAGTTGATCAAGCTAAAAACATGTAAATTAAATTTTTCGATCAGATGTAGCTGGCGCCGATTATCACAAATTAGAATTTACTAGGTACCTCGCAATTGTGATATAGACCATCTCTATTGCGAGAGAATGCAACCACTATTCCATGATTTCTTCACCAATGATTCAAATCAGTACATATACGGGGTAAATAGACTAACTACAACAAAGCAGAACTAGTATAAGCAATCAAATCATAATAATCACAAAGAAAAAATGACAGATCTATATCTAGAAAGCTGGAAAACCATACCCTCGATTGTGAGCAAAAATCCTTTATAGAACTCTCCCTAGAAGGAGAATCCGTCGGATCCGTGACTAGAACTCGTAGAAAATAAATAAAAGAATAGAAGGACTTTTATTGCATAGAACTTGTAGTATTCGAAATTCTGGTACATTGAAAATGAGGCCGGGTGCCTCTTATTTATACTAGTATAACCGACTTAGCTAACCCTAAAAACTACTCATTGTCCAAGAAAGTGCATTTCCCGAAGCTTCTAGGACGCTCTATTTTGCGGTGGCGTGCTCGCAATTGTGAGGGCAAATCCACACTTTTTCTGCCGCTTTAACTTGGGATCTTCTAGAATGCCCTAGGCCCGAATCTTCATCCAGTTCGGTAAATAATTCTTCCTCGGCACTTGGCCCAAATCTCGATACCTGAAAATAATCAAATAACACACGATATAATACCAATTCTGGGAATAATAATGCAAAATACCAAATACTTGACTTATGAACCAGACATAGATCATTCAACACAAATGGTTCATATAAATGGCCGAAAACAACTAATTTTAGCTTAGAATAGGTGGAATGTTGATGCCATAGGATGTGTCATTTTAAGCGTCATCAACTACCCACAACTAGCCTTTTGCTCGTCCATGAGCAATGTATCAAGGCGGAGTGTACCTCCAAGAACAATTCTCATCAACTACCTTATGTTCAATAAAGATTTTAGGCAGAACATATATCAATTAACAATTCATAAGCTTCCCATTAAGTAGTACCTATGAGTGCATCAACGTGTCATGTGATAAAAGGTTTCGTGATTGTGCGTTTGTGAAATGTATCAACTTATAGCGACCTCACAACCTTAACTTATCAGTGTGCATACTCATTCATCTTGCCTTTAGACACACGAAAACAACATGAAACCTTAATCAAGCAGGGCGGACTCGTGGATCAGGTACTACTCAAAGGTCCTCATTTTTTATATTCGAGGGTCGTATGTCTTACGTTCCGTGTTTTCTTCCCTCCTTCCTTCAAGATTTTTGCATTGATATTATTTTTTATTATTTTTGGAAGTTTTCTCTCTGATTTTTCTTTATCCTCACTCTCTCACAAGCCCGATTTTGTCCCATTTTACCTTTTGTGACATTCACAATTGCTGCCATCACCCTAAAACAATAAGTTAAAGTATATTCACCGATAAATATCGATTCTTGGTCTAAGACAATTCTTCATATTATTACAAATACTTCTCACTCAGATTACGTGGTCAAAATTTGAATGTAATGGTAAAGTAACAATTACTAAGTCACTAATTCATGTCATATAAAACATGGTCATTCATCCACACTAAATAGAATATGCTATAGCTAACTTCAAATCATGATTGGGCTCATTTTCTACCGATCCTTACTCTCAACATTCAATAGACAAGCTAAAAATAGTTCAAAATATTTTAAAATTACTCCCCTTTTTTAAGTTCAGAATAAGACCGCCCGACCCCAAACTTAGTTTAGACTTTGTCCCCAATGACTATAAAAATTGAAAAGAGAGGAGGTACTTAGCTCTAAAATTGGTCATCCAAGTATAGCGATAAATCGTGGAACATAACTGTTGTTAATCAGTTCCTAGGCTATCCATCCTCCAAGTATTAACATGTGTTTCAGAAGACTTCCAAAAGCTTTGAGTGACATGAGAAATAAAATAAGGTGGCGGTAATTGGGCATACCTAAGGAATGCGCAAAAACAGTTTAAGCCACTTTATTCTTTATTGATCTAAGCAAGACGCGAAAACTTTAACGAGGGTATCATATGAGAATCGTTAAGGAAAAAATCACATATATCTAGAGTTGGAGGACAACGGATATATGTGATGAAAAGATTCTCGATTGTCATGCTACTTTATTGACTCAAATAACTTAAAAATAATCAAAAGAAAAATAGATAAGGGTTTATCAGAAATAGTTCACAGTTTATTGTCTCTAGCTCGACTGTACTAATAGGGCTCCTTCATTCATATTGCGGGTCGTCCAACATAAAGACTTCTAACTCGGCATCCAAATTTTGCTCGACGTAATGCTTCAGCTTATGGCCGTTAATAGTGAATACCTATCCAGAGTTTCCATTTTATACTTCACATGCACCGGAGTTAAAGACCTTTACAACGACATATGGTCCAAATCATATTGACTTCTTTTTTCCAGGAAAGAGTCAAAGACGTGAATTGTACACCAGCACCTTATCTCCAACCTTGAAGGTGCGGATCTGAATCCACTTGTCTTGTTGGCGCTTCGTTCGTTCCTTATAAATCTTGGCATTCTCGTATAATTGCAATTTAAACTCTTCCAATTGGTTCAATTCCATCAATCTCCTCTCACCGGCTAGACTTTCATCAAAGTTTGAAAACCTCATAGCCCATAGGGCTCGGTGCTATAGCTCAACCGGTAAATGGAAAGCTTTCCCAAAGATTATCATGTAGAGAGACATCCCAATGGTGGTCTTGTATGCAGTTCTATACGCCCAAAGAGTGTTATCTAAAGTCAAGTATTAGTCATTCCTTGTGGGATTAACCGTCTTTTCCAACATCCTCTTGATCTGCCTGTTTGTCACCTCGAGTTGTCCGCTTGTCTGAGGGTGATAAGCTGGCACAACCTTGTGTCTCACTCTATATCTTAACATTAATTTCTTGAACAACCTAATGCAATAATGACTCATTATATCGCTGATTATGGCTGTAAGTACCCCAAACCTCATCAAAATGTTCTTCTTAAGAAATGCCAGGACAAACCTGACATCATTTGTAGGTAAGGCTACCGCCTCTATCCATTTGGAAACATAGCCGACTGCTACCAAGATGTAAGGATTAGATTTTGACGATGTAAAATGTCCAACGAAATCAATTCCCTATAAATCAAATAGATCCATGATAATGCTCTAAATGGTACCATTAATTATACCTTTATTCACCCCGAATTTTGCTCAAGAGAGGATAGATAGGCTCGTTATTATATGGAATATGTGTTAAATGCTATGTGTGTGTTTCCAGGATCGTAATTCTGCATCTATGTTATTTTCCCGAAGGTTTGGTACTGTTTTGCCTCATTTTATGTGTTTTATAGGATGTACCGAATATGGAGCATTGGAGAACGGATCTGGACCAAAAGAAGTATGTTGGCCAAGTAAAAGAAGTCCAAGAAGAAATCTGTTAAAGAAAAAAAGGAAAAGTCAGCCCGGTTTACCGAGGGCTAGGTCCTTTAAACCGAGGGCCTTGAGGAACGAGAAATCGATTCTGCCGTATTGTCTAGGTTGGTTAGGCTTTCTATGAGTCATAAGTCGGTCATTGTATCTATATAAGGCCGCATTAACAGATTATTGTATAAGTTTTCATAAGTTCTTGATAAGTTTTCAAAATATAAATTATACATTATACAATTTGATGAAATAAAGTTATTCCAAGCTTTTGAGGAGTTATTTCTGGTTTTCTCCCCTTCTCTACCATCTCTAGCTTGAGTAGATTGAGCTAGATCTCTATTGTTGAAGGTATGAAGATTTGAACGTTCCTTTTTGTCTTCAATATAGTAGATCTGTTCGTATTTATGTGTTTTAGTTAATCTGCAAGTTTAACGACCCCATGATTTACTTAGATTAATCATATTTGAGCAATGTAGATCCAGAATTAAGAAAAGATGACCCCGGTAAACCAGCGGTCTATACCGGTTTACCGAGGAAATATTTAGACAACTTAATCTAGAGGATTCACCATAGCTACGTTGATCGATAGGTTTAATTAACAGTAGGTTAGATCTGGCCAATCTGCTTATTGTAATCGTAAAATTAACATGAAATACAAATAGTGAAGTGTTAATTTGGACATAGTCTTGATGGACCCTAGGAATGTGTTGATCAGTGTCGACAGCTGTGTAGGCAGGTTAGCGGTAGGAGTTAGCGCTCGATATCGGCAATTATAGTTCTTTATGCGTATGGGCTATTACGGGCCAAGTAAGGAGGTTGTCTGCTACCATTATCGGAGTAGATAGGGTTAGGATTTTCACCCGTAGCTTTAAAACTAAATTAAATGCTCACTCGATTAATTAAAGGAAATTATTTAGGGAAGTAAACATAAAGATTAACTAATCCAAGTTAGTAGATCGGTGGGAAGAGGGGGAGAAATACCAATTTTCTTTTAGGTTCATTGTTGGTCAATGACCGCCTATATGTTGCTTCTTAATTAGGTTAGAATCGTTTATAATTAAAGTTGCATTGTCTCTGTGGGATCGACCTTGACTCGCATTTACTAAGCTATGATGTACCTAGTATTCTTGCTAGTAATATCGAAGTTACTGGCTTACACGCGATCAATCCACCTAAAGGATACTATGCAGTTGCATTTCGTTACGCTAAGAAATGTTCCTGGTCATCTGGCAGGAATGACAGACTCTTGTAAACTCGTAAGCAGAGTTAAAAATTTTAACCTAATAATATCCACACTATAGTACCTTTTTTGTTGTCTTATCTGGCGCATAGTCACCTCCCACTTCTCTCAAATGGAAATATTTGAAAATTCTTGGGATCTCATCATCATGGATGCATCTTTTCAGAATGTTATCAGGGCACATCTTGTATAGGTAGGGATCATCCCAGTAATAATGCTTCAGCTCAGCTATGAATTTTGGTTGTAGGTATCTTCCTGCAAGATAATTCACAATATTCACAGTCCAAGGGTGTATGTTCTGCACACTTGATGTAACATGTCATGGTTTGGGTTGGGATTCAACTAGAGCTACTACTAAGACGGAAAAAAGTTGTTCATCTGCAAACCATTCCTTAATCTCAGTAAGTTACTTCTCTTCCGTCAGTGTTAACCTTGACAGGTGATCAGCCACCTGGTTCTCAGACCATTTCTTGTTTTTAATCTCCACATCAAAATCTTGTAAGAGTAGAATCCACCTTAACAATCTTGGCTTGGAGTCTTTCTTAGTCTGTAGTTATTTCAAAGCTGCATGGTCAGTGAAAACCGTGACTTTAGATCCTATGAGATAAGATTTAAACTTGTCAAATGCAAAGATTAAAGGTAAGAGCTCTTTCACTGTGGTCGCATGTTTCTTTTGAGCACTGTTAAGGGTTAGGCTGGCCTACTATATCGGTTTATAGATTTTATCCACTAGTTGTCCCAAGGATGCTCCAACTGCCATATCACTGGTGTCATACATCAGCTTGAAAGGTTGGTTCCAATCCGGGGCTACCAAAACTTTGGTGGTTATAAACATCTGCTTTAATGTGTTAAATGCCTGCTTGCACTTTTCTCCAAATACAATAGGCGTGTCCTTTGCATGCATGTCAGTCAAAGGTCTAGAAATCTTAGAGAAATCCTTGATAAACCTCCTGTAAAATCCTGCATGGCCAAGAAAGTCTCGCAACATATTTAAGTTTTTGGGAGGCGGTAACTTATCTACGAGCTCAATCTTTGCCTTATCCATTTCCATTCATTTCATTAAAATCTCATGACCAAAAACATTTCTTTCAGTGACCAAATAATGGCACATCTCCCAATTTAGCACATAGTTGGTCTCTTCACAATGTTTAAGCACTATACTCAAATTATCCAAGCACTCATCATAGCTATCTTCAAACCAAAAAATCGTCCATGAAAATCTCAAGAAAATCTTCCATCATATCCGCAAAAAGTGAAATCATGCACCTTTGGAATGTTGCTGGCACATTACATAGTCCAAAACGCATGCGGTTGTACGCGAATGTTCCATAAGGACATGTGAATGAAGTTTTATCGTGGTCCTCAGGTGCAATGTGTATCTGATAATAGCTAGAATACCCATCTAGAAAATAGTAAAATGCATGACCGCTTAGTCTCTCCAACATCTGGTCGATAAATGGTAGGGGAAAATGATCTTATCTCTAGCATCTTTATTATGTTTTACTTCACCAAATCTTTCAATTGGGGTGTCGAAATTCTCTGAGGTTGAGCCACCGCTTTCTTCTCTGGATCTACAGAGATCTTATGCATACAAACTAATAGGCTCCCATTGGATATCCGTAATAGTCCACCGAAAGGCTCCCTTATTCTCCCTCAATACTCTTAGTAGTTTCTCATCCTCAATGGGTGATAACGATGATGAAATTATAAGGAGGAGGGTATCATCTTGTAAAAATACATACTTCAGGTTAGTGGGAAAAGGTCTTAGTGTTATATTCCTTTGTGGTTCATCCAACGATGATTTTAGTAACTTTCAACTGCAAATCAAATAACTTATGCCACGAAGGTCTATGAATTGATCCTCCTATATACACGGAAGATACATGTTCTACTTCTAGCGATCTCCATTCGCTGTACCCATGCTAGGTTTCCTCATCACTTTCTGCTTCTTCATTCAACAGAAAAGTCTCTGCCACTTCAGGGTGTAATGCCACTTGCTGCTGCAATTTCAGGACAAGTTCATCAATGGCATCTAGCATGTAGCATGCTTTTCCTTCCTCGTTCGCATAGCCCGTTATCTTTAGAATATTGAAGACCATAATGCATTCGTTCACTCTTAGAATTAGCACACCTTTGTGGTAATATTTTAAGGTCTTACTAGTCGCTAGGAAAGGTCTTCCTAGGATTAGAGGTACATCACTACTCGCTCCCATGTCCAACACCACGAAGTCCACTAGGTCCTACCACAAACCTGTCCACTTTCACTCGAACCTCCTCCACTACTCCACAAGGTTGCTTCATGGATTTGTCTGCCAACTGAACAGTTATTGATGTCTAATTCTGCTCCTTCATGCCCAACTTATGAAAAATGGACTGTGGCATCAGATTGACACTTGCTCCAAGGTCACATAACGCTTTGTTCAGGAATACTCCTCCAATGGTACAAGGTATCAGGAAGCTCCAGAATCCTTACACTTGGGAGGCAGCTTACGTTGCAAAACTGCCAAGCATTCCTCATTTAAGCAAATAGTCTCGAGATCCAACAACTTCATTTAGTATAAACCGTTTCTTTCACAAATTTAGCACACCGTGGCATTCCTGCTACAGCTTCTACTAACGGTATGTTAACTTGAAACTTCTTAAACATCTCTATAAACTTCTTATTGCGCACATCATTATGATTCGGTTTAGTCTTATGAGGGGGATAGGACAAAGATACAAGATTAATAGTACAATTCTAGAGGACTTACCTGCTACCTGCTGCTGCTTTCCCTGATCGTCTACGGAATCTATAGATACTCATAGTTGCGGGCTTTTATCTAGCAATTATGGGTCCCTAGTTTCTCTTGATTCGACTGCGTTCTAGTTTTAACTTTCTTCTTCCTCTCTGATGACCAGTCCAGGTAATTCATTTCCACTTCTTGCCATGATTGCATTCACATCCTTCGGATTATTCTCAATGGTACTTGGCAATCCTCCCGGAGGATATGCTGACACTTGTTCTACTATTTGTCCTACTTTGTGTGACAAATTCTGCACTAAAGCTTCTTGGTTTGTAAGTCTTGCATCATTCTTCTGACAATATTGTGTGAAGTTTGCACTTGGCTCGCTCATGGACTTATTTAGTTGGTTGACACTATCAGTCATAGTTGAGCTCATCTCGCTCATGGACTTGTTTGATTGAGAGAGGAAGCCACCATATTGCTTTGTTCTCTCACCACCATTTATATCACTATATCTAAAACCAGGGTGATCGTGAGAACCTGGGTGATATCCTCCCCCGTAAAGATTTCCATGCTTTCCTATAGAGCTCACGTCCTTAGTGTTGGTTGTCTCAATCTCTTTAACTTTCAACACCTGGGAAATGCAGTCTTGCATGCCATCCATCTTATCATTGATTACTAAAATCGGTCGTAAGATCTGTTCAGAGGTATCCTGTCGGAATATTCCTACAACTGATCGTACAATCTCGACTTCATGTGTTCCACATTGACTCATAAGTGATGTATGTTCAATTTTCTCTATAGCTTCCTCTAGTGATAACAACGTAAAACACCCATTGCTTGATGCATCTACTCTCATCTTCTCACCTGGCCGCATTCCGTGGTAGAAACTGTGCATCTTCACTGGCAAAGTGATATCATAATGTGGGCATCTCTGTTGCGCTTCCTTGAATCTTTCCTATGATTCTTCAAAGGTTCCCCAGCTTTCTGTCTGAAGTTCATGAACTCTTGTTTAATTTCAAATGACTTCCCAGGCAGACGGTACTTGTTCAGGAATTTCTACAGTATGTCTGTCCAAGATTGGATAGAACCTGCATCTAGAGAGAAAATCCATTGCTTTGCTTTATCTTTCAGTGTAAATGGGAACAACTTCAGCTTGATGTTGTCCTCCGGAACTCCTGCTGGTTTTACTATGCTGATTGTCTCAAAAATATTGGTGACGTGTACACTAGGATCTTCATTTGGTACTCCATGAATTGTAGTATAGTTGGTCACCATCTCTGTAACATTAGGCTTTCGGGTGAAAAACCTTGGCTATATTCTCTTGTTGAAAAATTACTGGCACAAATTGCTCGATCGTTGGTAGGGCATTGCTCTGTAATGTGTTCCCCTCTATATGTATGACTGCTCCATTCTTTCCTCCTCACTTTGGTCTCCTTCGTTTGAACTCACATCATCCACCTACCTCTCAATCCTTTCTCAAGCTACCTTGCGCTTCTCCTTGGAAAACTTTTCAATCTCATGTATGAATTTCCCGAGTTTGGCTGCTGAACTCCGTGTAGTGTATTGTAAGATAAAAAAAGCAAATAAAAAGGTTAGTTACTTTCCTCTGTGGTTGTTACACTCGCTTGACAGACTAAAAAATACAGACTTTGACTATTGACTCGACATTGACCGAATAGAAACGACTCTGCCGATTCCAGAACTCTCGCAATTTTGAGCTGATTTTTGTAGAACAGAACAAAAACGAAGTTTTATGACTCAAATATTCACAGACTGCTGAACAGACTCCATAGACAGAAAACAAAATAATTTACAGAGAACAAAAATATATACAAATTCTAAATCTCAAATTAAAAATTATTCTTGACATGAGTCCCCGGCAACGGCGCCACAAAACTTGATCGTGTGCAACTCACAAATTACTAGCAATTGGACTAGGTCTATCACAGTATAGTGAAGTCGAGTCAAGGTCGAATCCATAGAGACATCGTAAGATAAAATTAATCAAGATTGAGAACAACTAAAACGGTCGGTGACCAAGTCAAGTTTAGAACTTATCTTATAGGATCTAAAGTCAAGGTTCTCATCGATCACGCAACTTTGAAGTATCTACTAATGAAGCAAGACTCCAAGCAAAGATTTCTAAGGTGGATTCTACTATTGCAAGAATTTGATGTTGAAATTAAGTATAAAAAAGGGTCAGAGAACAAGGTGGTTGATCATCTGTCAGGGTTAACACGGATCGATGAAGAGCAATCTACCAAGATTGAGGAATATTTTACTGACAAACAACTCTTTGCAGTCTCTATTGTTGCTTGAGCTAAATATCGACCCAATACTAAAAATGGTATAAGAAGAGAAGGGAAGTCATACCCTTGATTTGCACATATCAAGAATTATTTAGCAGGAAGATACCTACCAAAACAATTCACACGTTATTACAAGAATAAGTTCTTTGTTGAGTTAAAGCACTACTACTGGGATGATCCTTACTTATATAAGTTGTGCTCTAATAGAATTCTCTATGACAAGGAGATACCTAGTATATTGGAACACTACCATTCGAAAGAAGTTAGAGGCCACTACGGCTTCGACAAGAAAGAAACCATGGTACTGCAATATTCAAATCCACTTACGAGCTTACTAGATCCTGTCATTCCTGCCAGATGACGGTAAATATTTCCAAGCGGAATGAGATGACACTGCATAGAATCCTTGAGGTGGAATTGTTTGATGATGTGATCCATCCACCATTTATCAAAGAAGGCAGAAGATCAGTCCAAGTGAAAAGACCATGGCACCATTTTATGTCCAATTAGGTCTATTAGGCCTATTGGGCATGATTAAATTTATTTATGTTCTTTTATGCTATTTTTTGTAGTAAACGACCAAAAGCCCATTAAGGGAGGTACCTATATTATAGTATATTGAGTTAAGTCTTTATTTTCAGCAAATAAAAGTCATTTGGGCTTTTTAGAGTCAAGTTAGGTCAACTAGGAAATAAAGTGGAGAAAATTACTTAGGAGTTTGTTAGTCTTTTATTTTGTAGCTTATATAAAGGCATGCTAGCTAAATTATTGTAACAACAATCAGATTATTATTATTTTGAGTAAATTTCATTGATTAAGTCAACTTGGCTTATTCTTATCACTTGCAAGCGAAACGTTGTATCAGAACAAGTCCTTGCAAAAGAACGCTGCTTCGATACCAATTGTTTGTCCCATGAAAAGGCTGACACAAGTTTAGCGGGGGTGAATAAACTTGTCACCGAAAACTGGATTCTTAAAAACTAAAGTTGGGATCAATTAAACTTGTGTGGAGTTGAACTAACAAAGCTGAGTTTAAGTCAGACTGACTTATGCTCAAACTGAGTTAACCGGCAACGGATTAAGTTTTAGCCTTTTTAAACTAATCTTGTTGTATCTATGAAAAAGCTGATATGCAAAAACCGAGTTTTGTCAGTTTTGTGTTCTGTGTGAAATACAATCAGTTTTGTATGCTTTGACAAACAAGATTAAAAAATCACAAATACTGAAAAGTAAAGAACATTAAGTAAATGTGTAAATAAAGTAAGTAAATAAGACAATACATTATAGAGGTTTTAGGTGGTGTAATCCTGTCCTCTCTTCCCCTGTGATATCGGAGGAAAATTTCCACTAGAACTTCTTGAGGTAGATCGGTTACAAACAGTCCTAAACAATAGTCCTTGGCTAATTCATATAGCTTCACTATTTACACAATCAAAGAACAGGTCAGATTGCTGCTCTCCAACTGCTTCCACTGGTCCTTAAAGAGTTGAATTGCCTCTTCTCCAACTCCTTTACAACAACAAATACCGCTTGATCGCAAAACGTATTAATCGTCTTGACAAATCCTAGACCGGATTTGCTTCACAGTCTCAACCTTTGATTAAAAATCAAAGTTGGGCTTCGAATCAAGTAAGTGATTCTTGCTTGTGGTTTTTCAAAGTGTTGATGTCTTGATTAAGTCTTTGTAGCTTGAACACTTGAAGATTGCTTGAATTATCTTTGTAAGCACGATGTGATATCAATTTTCTTGAATGCACAGATGAACATAACTTAGGCTCAATAACTTATAAATTCTTGTTGTTTCATGGTGTTGTGTGTTATGATCCTTGGTGCTAAGTCCTCTATTTATAGTTTGTTATCCAACGTTTATCTTGTTTGCATTTGAATCCTTATAGATATCAACGGCTATATGTCAGATTTGTCAGTGACCATTCTGACAGGTCAGTCCATCATTCAATGAAAATGCTTGCTTTTCAACGTTCTGATTTTTCTTCCGTTCTTGGATAAAACTGAGTACATAAGTTTTTAGTCTGCAACTGATATATATCTTTAACTCAGTTTTGTACTCTTCTACAAAAACTGAATACGGTAACTTCATTTGATCTTCATTGGCTTGACCAGAGTACACCATATTAATCCATATCATCTAAGATATCGTTGCCCTTATGTATCTTAGGTCTTCATACAAGATCTATAAAGTCAGTTCAGGTCATCACAGACTTACCTGAATTCCAACTTTACAGTCTTGGTTTTGGTCTTCATAAACCGTGTCTGTTTCCCTCAGCCTTCATAAACTGAGTTTGTCCTCTCAGCCGTCAGCTTCTAGATAAGCCAACTGAGTTTGATCCCTCTGCGAACTTACCTTCTTAATTTCTGAGTACTTCTCACTTTCAATTCTGAGTAACACTTTCATTTTCTTTATCATTATGATATCCAGTTTCCATCAGACTTCCAGTATTCAGTTTTACGACTCCCTATCTATTATAGTGCTTGTCTGATGCAACCTATACAAAGATCAAACTCTAATAAATCATGTAAACTGAGTTCTAGACATCTTTTATCTTTCACTATAACAGTTACTTCAGCACTTCATCAATGGGGTGTAAAAAAAACAATTAAATAAATATAGATGAATCATTATCAAAACATCAAATTTTATTTTTAACAGTCATCAACTACCCCCCACTAGCCCTTTGATCGTCCCTGAGCAAAGATTCAAGGAGGAATGTACCCTAAAAAACAATCCCCATTAACTACCACATATTCAATAAAGATCTCAGTCAAAGCACATGTGAAGCAACAATCCATAAGATCCCCATTAATCATCACTTACCATTGCATCAATGTGTCGTGTGATAAATCTTTTGTGATAGTGTGTCTGTGAAAAGAATCAAGTTATATCGACCTCAAAATCTTTACTCTTCTATGCATGCATTCTCTCTTCTTGCTTTCAGACTCAGGTGAAAACATGAAACCTTAGTCAGTCCAGGCAGACTTGGGGATCGAGTAGTAATCAAAGGTCCTCGACGTTTTGAATTTTTATGCAAGAGCCGTATGTTTTTTTTTACTGAATTTGCTTCCCTTATGCCTTATGCATTTTGCATGAATTTCATTTTTCTTGCAAATTTTCTCTCATGTTTTTTCTTCTATGCTCACTCACTCACAAGCCTGTTTTATCCCGTTTTACCTTTGGTGGTGTTCAAATTTCTCCCTCATCCTACAACAATTGGTTAAACTATATCCACAAAAAAATACTGATTCCCGGTCGAAATAACTTATCATCTCATATCAAACACTTCTCACTCAAATTACGTGCTCAAATAATTGAATACAAAGGAAAAATAATAATTATTAAGTCACTACTTCATGTCATATAACACATGCTTATTCATCAATACTAAAATGAGTATGCAATGTCTAACTTCAGATCAATCTTGGGCTCCTTTTCTGCCGCTTCCATACTCATGACATTCATAGGGAAGCTAAAATAGTGTTGAATTCTGAAAAAGTACCCCCTTTCAAGCTAAGGTCGTCCCCTACCCCCACTTATTCTAGAAATTGGCCTCAATGAACTAGAATCAAATAGAAAATAGTATATAAAGACTCATCTCTAGAAATTGGTCATCTGAGTGAAGTACTAAATCATGGAACAACACTATCGTGAATCAGTTCCAAGGTTATCCATCATGCAAGTGCTAACCTGCTCTTCGAAAACATCGAGAAATCATGAGTAACATGTGAAGGGAAATGATAAAATAAGGTAACGGTAATTATGCATACCAAGGGAATGCGTAAAAACAGTTTAAGCCACTTTATCCCTTATTGACCTAGGCAAGACGCGAAACTTTAACAAGAAGGTCACATGAGAATTGCTAAGGAAAAAACTACTTATATCCAGAGTCGTATGACAAAAGATATACGTGATGAAAAACCTTCACGTTTTTCAAGCTACTTTATTGACTCATTAAGAAAAAAACAAAAACAAAGTATAAAAAGAGTTTCAAGAGGTAGTTCTGAGTTTATAGTCGCCAGCTTGACTGTACGCATAAAGATCCATCATTTGTAAATTGGGTCATCCAACATAAATACATCAAATTCGGTGTCAAAATTCTGCTCTAGGTAATGTTTCAGCATATGACCTTTAACCATGAATATCCTTCTAGAGCTTACATCCCGTACTTCGCACGCACCAGAATTGAAGACCTTTGTGATGACATATGGTCCAAACTAACATGATTTCAACTTTCATGTAAAGAGCCAAAGGAACGAATTGTATACAACACCTTATCTCCAACTTTGAAAGTGCGATTTAGAATCTTCTTATCATGCATGTGCTTCGTCCTTTCCTTATAGATATTTGCGTTCTCATACACTTGCAGTCTAAACTCCTCTAAACGGTTCAACTCCAACAATCACATCTCACCGGCTAAATTTTCATCAAGATTCAAGAACCGAGTAGCCTATAGAGCACGATGATCTAGTTCAACCGGGAGATGGAAGGCTTTCTCAAAGAAAATCATGTAGGGAAGCATCCCAATGGTGGTCTTGTATGCAGTTTGGTATGCCCCGAGAGAATCATCTAGTTTCAGGGACCAGTCCTTTCTTGTGGGATTCACAGTTTCTCCAAAATCTTCTTAATCTTCATGTTTATCACCTCCACATGTCCACTAGACTGGGGATGATAAGCTGCCGTGACCTCGTGTCACACTCAATATCTCAACATCAATTTTTTTTAAAAACCTATTGCAAAAATGACTTCCTCCATCGCTGATCATGGCTCTTGGTACCCCACACCTCGCCAAAATGTTTTTCTTCAAAAATCTCAAAAACAACCACGACATCATTGGTAGTTGAAGCCACAACCTCTACCTATTTGGAAACATATTCAACCACAACCAGGATGTATCTATTATACTTTTTACAATGTGAAAGGTCTGAAAAAATCAATTCCCGATACATCTAATGATGTGATTCCGGGTTGAAAACACGATCAGACGTTGCCCATGAACCTTTTGAGGGATCAATAATGAGCTAGGAAACCTAGTCCTAGAACATCCAATCTGTGATCTAGGCCAAGGATACTATAACAATCCGCTTGAAAATGCTGATTCGTTCTTGAAACGGGTTTATTTTCTACGACGAAGAGGACACTCACTCGCATGTGATAAAATAAGCGAGAAAGTTGACTTAATCAATGAAATTTCACTCAAAATAATAATAATCTTATTTTTCTTACAATAATGTAGCTAGCATGCCTTTATATAGGCAATAAAAAAAAGACTAACAAACACCTAATCAATGTGAGATATATTACTTAGTAATTTTCGCCACTTTATGTCCTAGTGTACGTAACTTGACTCTAATAAGCCCAAATGACTTTTATTTGCTGAAAATAAAGAGTTGACCCAATCTATTATAATATAGGTACCTCCCCTAAGGGGCTTTTGGACTTTTACTACTAAAAACACAGCATAAAAGAACATAAATAAATTTAATCAAGCCCAATCGGCCTAATAGACCTAATTGGACATAAAATGGCGCCTTGATCTTTTCACTTGGACTAATTATTTCGCTTCTTAGATCAATGGTGGACTGGATCATCATTTTCTCCCTCTTCCAAAGTATCTGTCCACAGATCTCAGTCCAATTGTTGTGAAGGGACTGTCAAAATAGGACCTTCAGGGTCACATCATTCACTCTCCCTTTGAATGGATTCATCCTCGAATCCACTTGGATCAAATAGAACTCTCGGCCCAACGTACGTGAGTAGGACCGCATAGTGAATAACATCCATGATAAATAAAGAAGTGAACAATGCAGTAATCATCCTCATGTACAAATGAATAGTCACAACATAAAAATCAGCAATACTAAAATCTAAACGATTACAATGCAATTAGAATTGGATCATGATATATATGGTGCGCATGTAACACATTTAAGTGCTCAAGTGTCATGGATGATGGTGCCTCCTTTTCAATCTCTCCATCAAAATAAATGGATTCCACACTTACGTGACACAACTCATCACAAGTATCATGCACCGGCAAAGAGAAATCAAGAACCTCGGTTGGTGTATCAAGAAATTCCTCCTTCGCCTCCTCCACGTTTTCAAACACAAATGTAGGTGTATGTGCATCATCAATCTCTACTACTATTGGCTCATTCTTAATATTCATCTCATCACACTCTTATCTTCATCGTTTTTCAACTCCGCCACTCGAATGTTAACAACCTCCTCGTTGTTCGCTTCAACCAAGTCTTTTTCATTTTTAAATTCAACCATCTATTTGGTGTCATCCTCCAAACTCGCCCAAAATAGTTCATATTCCTTCTCCCATCTATCCATAATTTCTTGCATCCTAACCTTAGTTTCTTGTTTCACCTTTTGGTTCACCTCCTCAACAATCCTACGCATCCCTTCTATCAATTTGTTTGCTAACTCATCTTGACGCCTCTGTTCCTCCCTACGAATGCATCTATCATAATAAACAAAATAAGGCGTATCTCTCACAATTCACTCGTGTTTATGCACACTCTCTTGTAGAGATCAATCCATTGAAAAATCACAACAATGTGCAAACCCTGATTCTGCCCAGAAATTCAACCCTCCACTTTTTGCCACGTATAGCCCAAAAAAAAAAAAATTTCAATTGGAAATAAAAAATAAATTCGTAGGGAATGAGATTTCTAGAATATATCAAAATTTCAGACCATTTGGAGTTATAGTGGTCGACCAAACAATCGTTTTTTGTCAACTGGTGCAATCTGTCAAAATTTTCCAGATTGATAGCAGTGACTTACGGTGCAGATTTTGATCAAACTATTACGAATCTAGAAAACCGCAAAAGCTAAATGTAGAAAGGATAATTTCTTATAAGGTCAGCAACTTTCAGGGTGTTTGCAATTTTCGTAAGCACTGAAATCAAAATCGTAAAAGATCTACTGCCGCAGAATTGTAGATAGACTATTCTATGTTGAAGAGCAGTTTTGAGTATGTTTGGTTTTGAATTTTGAGATTAGGTTAAGAGATCAAACGTAGATAACAATTTAACTTAGCCATGTTAAAAATTTCGGATCGTTTTGTGGTTTTTTGTGTATTAAACGATCTGATACAAAACAGGTTGGAAAATTAGGGTTCTTGAAATCAAGATTGGGTTTGAAGGTTTGAAGATATGAAGAAAATTTCCCAGGTATAAGGGATGAATGTTTTAAGATATATGGATGGGGGGGGGCGAATTGAAGGTGGACCTATTCAAATCACTCATATGCAGACAATTGAAGGTGGTGCTCAAGTTAGAATTCCCAAACCGAAGAGTGAATGGAACAACAATGACAGAAAGAGAAACAAACTCAACAATGTGTCCATGGACATTATATTCAGAACTTTTGATAGTAACATGTACCTGAAAGTCAAAGACTGCACAACTGCTAAAGAAATTTGGGAGAAGTTATAGTTAGTGTGTGAAGGAACAGACTAAATCAAAGAAAACAAGATTTCAGTGGCTAAACAAAAATTTCAAGATTCCCAGATGAAACCTAGGGAAACCATTGGGAAAATGGAGACATCATTCAGTGTAATTTTTGATGAATTAGCACTTCTCAAGATTGTCTACACCAAGAAGGAAATCAATGTTCAAATTTTGAAGGCCTTGACCTCATGTTAGAAAATGACAATCACAGCCATAGAAGAGAAGAAGATAATTTCAAGATTTTCTCAGATCTAAAAGCTTATGAGTTTAGTGAATATTTCACAATAATCTCTGCAGCAATCAAATCACTTGAAGCTCCAAAAACAATAGCTCTTGTAGCAGCTGATGACAACATCGAGACATCAGCTAGCAATGTTCAACAACTTGATGACATGGAGGAACAAATGGCACTCACGATGAAAAGAATCATAAGAATGAAGAGTGTCCAGCCATATATTCAGAAGTATATTAAGAAAAATCCAGAAAAAAGAAAGATGATGAATATCTCCGTTTCAACTGCAAAAAGCCTGAACTTTCAAGGTTGAATGTCCAGAATTGACCAAGAAGAGAACACATCAAAGAAGAACTGGTAGAGGAGCATTAATAGCTGGTGATGAGTCAGACTATAAAGCTGAAAGTGAAAAATCTCTATCAGATGACACAACTTTAATGGCACATATGGAAGACACAACTGAGGTATGTCAATCTAACTCTAAGTACATCTCAGCACACAACTCTACACAAAATGCATGTTCTTCAACAGCTGGTTCTAATCCAAAAATTCCTGAATTAGATGAAACTCTCGATGCCTTGATGAATTAGTAGGTAGTAATACAAGCTGGTTATGAATCAATCAAAGAAGATAAAGAATAACTACTTTTGGAAATTGAAAGTTTAAAAGATGAGTTGAACATTGTCAGTGTACTAAGAACTAACCCTATGAAGAATCAGCATCAGCCTACTACTTCAGTAGCAGCAGCTGAATCTTTACCTCAGTCAAGTTTTGCAACTGGATTCAAATCTGGAAAGCCCTATGGTTATATGACTGACTTAGGATTTGATACACAACAAACTTCAAAGGAAGGAACTATCAAGGCTGCTGAAACAAATGTCACAACTGGCAATAAGTTCATAGCTAAACAAATTCCTCAAACAAAAAACCATGTTGATCAAGTAAAATCAGCTCAAAATGAAACAACCCAGTTTCAACATCAGTTTTCTAAGAAGTCAGCTGGAACTCATAACAAAGGAAAATCCAAAGGTAAGACAGCTGCATATCATAGAAACAGTGATGGTAGATGAAATGCCAGATCTACAAAAACTGACCAAGCGAAGAACTAGAAAAAGACTAATCAAGCTAATTCCAAGAATGTCAATCATTCAAAGAATTACAAACTAGTGGGGAAAGGAAGATTATTTCCTTTTGATGATGATTGGAATTTTTTTGAACCTATTGATAAAAGTGGATGGAACCATCATTCACAACAAATAACTTATTATAAGTCTCAGTCAAGGACTCACTAGAGAACTTATCCAAGATCTCAGTTGAATCCTCAGTACAGAAGTCAGCTTAGACATCAATACAAAATTGTTTATCATAGACATAATGATGCTTACTACTCAGTTTTTAACAACATAAGACATTATACAAATCAGTTTAGACAGAATCCATATAAATATGACACAATCCAGAAACAGATACTGTGGAAATGTATGTAGCTTATATATATGATAATAAGTGCAACAATTTCCAATGAAGACCCTATGGAAATATTTAAGTGATGTACTTACAACCGACCCTTATAGACCAAAACAGAATTGTGTACCCAAAAATAATTAATTTGTGTTGCAAGATATATGGTATTTTGACAGTGGTTGCTCTAGGCACATGACAAGAAACAAAGACAATATAGTTGATTTTCAAGCTAAATATGAACCAAAAGTCAATTTTGGTGGAAAATACAAACCTGGTTATACAAGAGGCTATGGAACCATTGTCAAGAATGGTTTGAAGATAAAAAAATGTAGCTTATGTTGAAGGACTCAACTACAACTTGCTCAACACTAGTCAATTTGTGACATGGGATACAGAGTCACTTTTGACAAAGAATTTTTCATTGTTATAAGTGAAACTGCTCATCAAGTAGTTCTTGCTGGCAAAAGAAAAGAAGATATGTATGTTGTGGACTGGACCACATCTGTTTCAGAAACCTGCCTACTTGTGCATACCAAATCAGAAGTCAGTTGGCTATGGCACAAGAAACTGAGTCATCTCAACTTTGATGACATCAACCTACTGGTCAAGAAAGAGTTAGTAATTGGATTACCAGAGATTTCTCACAAGAAGGACAGCTTATGTGATGCTTGTCAAAAAGGGAAGCAAGTGAAAGCAAGTTTCAAGACCAAATCTCAACATTCAACAACAAGAGTCTTAGAACTATTACACATGGATTTGTTTGGACTAGTCACACCTATTAGTGTCAGTGGAAAGAAGTACACACTGGTAGTGGTGTATAATTACTCATGATATATATGGGTGATTTTCTTAACAAAGAAGAGTGAAACCAAGCAGAAGCTAACAGAATTAATGAAGAGACTTCAAAATCAGAAGAGTGTTACAGTTGTAAAGATAAGATGCGATAAAGGGATTGAATTCCTTAACAATGTGATTGACGATACGGGATCTCGCCCCTCCACGTGGAATTATCTGATTGGTCCAGTTGGCGTATGAAAGGTCCTAGCCTCTTGTACTCACCTCGAGTCGAATAAGAGACGAGTCAGTGAAGTCCGCAGCAACCAGCAGATTCTGCAAGTGTCCCATCTCGAACACCCATGTCGGTGTTATACCAGTCGAGACCAGGCTCCGAGCCTAGATTCCTAAGCCCAACATCCAGAGGGTTGCTTGGGCAAGGGGCCAGGCCCAATAAGGGTTATTTATGTCAATAGACCAAACCGCCTTAAGTTTAGGGCAAAAGAAGGGCATGTGCCTATAAATACACAGCTCCAAGAACTACGTAAGGCTTGATTGCTGGACATTACACAGGATACATAGGAAATCCAAGATACATTCTTGGACTCAGCCATAAAACACCAAAAACACCTTCTTTACTACAGTTCTAGCCTTGCATATTATTCTTGACTCACCTTAGATTACACGTGGCTCCGTTAAACCGGAGGTGCATTATTTAGCATCATCATTTTGGTGCTAGAAGGAGGGTCTTCTGCCGGTGAGTTGTTAAAGAAATCACAATGGCACCACCAGCAAGAAGACATAAACCAACGAGCAGCAAGAACCTACAGGTCGAAGAGCACACATATTTAGATCCAGCAGGGGTGCAAATTCAGGTACCCGAAATCCCCACTAGATCTAGGCCCGCAGCTGCGCCACCACCAAAGCCCCAGCTTCCCCCACAGTTGCATGACATGGCTGATCATTTGGCTTCTTTGGATGCAGACGTCCTGAAGCGAGTGGTGGCATCTGCACTCATAGATAAGGGGATTTTCAGCACCCCTGATGAGCATCACCTGTTAGACCCACTGGGTCGAAAAGAGCACGAGAACACGAAGGGAAAGAAACCTGTAAATTCTCGAGAAGAGTGTGAAGATGAAGTAGAGGTCAGCATCACAAAAAAGCATCCTGGGCATGAAAAGCCCCAAAGACAAATCGAGGATAGCATTCGAAACGAGTTTAACCGCATCGTAGGGAATGATCAAGTTACTGACTGGCTCGAGTCACCATTCAGTTCCGAGATAGAGCAATTCTCGATGCCCGAATCCTTTAAGCCACCAAAGATGCAACCCTATGATGGCACTACTGACCCAGAGGATCACCTGTATCGATATATATCACTGATGAGATTATGAAATGCCAACGATGCCATGAAGTGTCGTGCCTTCGATACCTTGCTTACGGGTCGAGCTTGGGAGTGGTTTTATAAGCTACGACCCGGGTCGATCTCAAGTTTTCTAGAGTTGGGGCAGAAGTTTCGAGATGCTTTCATCGGGAACAAGAAGTTCCACCTCAGTGCTACTCATCTCATGAAACTCAAGCAAGAAAATGGAGAATCAACTATTGATTTCATGAGGGGTTTTAATCTTGAAGCTATGAAAGTGTATAACGCCAGTGATGCACTCCTGGTTAATTCCTTTGTCGGAGGCCTGTGCAATATGAAGCTATACGACAAGTTGTCTAAGAAGATGCCCAATGACATGGATGAATGTGTGAACATACTCCACAAGTTTTGCCAAGGTGAAGAGGCAGTGCGTCTGCACACCATTTCACTCGGCCTCAATTCGAGGAATGATACCCGAGGCCAGACCAAGGTTCAGCCTAAGGGTCGGAACGAAGAAGGAAATTCAAATGTGTTCGATCGATTGACCGCACCGATTACGGATCGGCTTGGAAAGAAGGGAAATTTAAAAGATCGAGATTTTATCCCACTCAACCGATCTCGGGGGGAGGTGCTGGCCATCATGATCAAGAAAAACATTGCACGAACACCGAAACCGATGTCCAAAGATCCAGAAAAGAGAAAGAACACCCACAAATATTGCGACTATCACAAGGATGTGGGGCATGACATAGAAGAGTGTTTTGACCTGAAGAGAGATATCGATGCGTGCATTCAAGAGGGTCGGTTAGATGAGGTGGTCGATAGATCAGAGAAGGACGAGCCCAAGGGTCGTCGAGAATATAAGAGAAAGAGTTATAACGGGGGAAGAAACCCATCGCCACGTCGAGATAATCAGAGACGACGGGATAGGTCCCCTAATCCGACTCGAAGGGATAACCGCAGGGACGATCGAAGGGAAGATCAGAGTCGAGACCCCCCCGGGGATAATTGCATCGGGTATGATGTCAATACAATTTTTGCCGAGCATAAGTCAGATCGACCCCGATCCAGTCGACAGTCTACAGACAGATCGAGGGAATCGAAAAAACTTAGGTTCACGACAGAGGTAGGTTATGGACCCAAAGATGATATTCCAAGCTCCCACAATCACAGTGAAGGATTAGTGATAGAGGCAGTGATAAGCCGAGGCTGAATAAAGAGGGTTTGTGTTGATAGTGGAAGTGCAGTCAACATCCTCTACTACTCAGCCTTCAAAGCCATGAAGTTGAGAGATGAGGACATTGTGCCATTATCGACCCCTTTGTTCGGGTTCACATGGCAGGCCATCCACCCTGTAAAATCGATAAACTTACTGACTACAGTTGGAGAAGGAGAGAAAGGCAGAACGATGGAAATGACTTACGTCGTAGTCAAAGCCCCATCAGGTTACAACGCGATATTGGGTCGACCCGCCTTGTACGACCTGAGAGCCATTATTTCTACATTCGACAATAGCATGAAATTTCCTACCTGGTATGGCACTCATGAAGTAAAAGGAGACGTTGAGGTGGCCAGGAATTGCAGTTTGGTTACGATAAAGGGGAAAGACGTCAAACAAGTGCTAGTCGAGGAATTAATTCCCGAGGAAGAGGAATATAGAAGCTGGGTCTCTGTCGACCCGACAGAGGAAGTCCGTGTGTGGAAAGAGGAAGAAGGCCAAGGGGTCCAAATCAGGAAGTGGATACCACACCCCGATATACAAGCCTTAGTCGACCTCTTGGTCGAATATCGAGATGTGTTTGCCTGGAAGGCCGACGATATGCCAGGCCTATGGGCAGAAATAGCAGTGCATCGACTGAATGTCGACCCAAAAAAGAAGCCGATATGGCAGAAGAAGAGAAACCTCGCTCCAAAGAGGAAAGAGGCTGTAAAAAAGGAGGTAGATAAATTGTTAGTTGCTGGAATCGTCAAGGAGATATTCTACCCGGACTGGTTGGCGAATCCTATTTTGGTTAAGAAGCCAGATGAGAGCTGGCGAATGTGTGTGGATTTCACGGATCTAAACAAGGCATGCCTTAAAGATTCATATCCACTCCCAAAGATTGATCAGCTGGTCGACTCGACACTGGGTTTCGAGGTATTCGGGTTTCTAGATGCTTACAGGGGATATTATCAGATTTTCATGGACCTCCAAGACTCGGAAAATACCGTGTTTATTACAGAGTTCGGCACGTTTTGTTTTGTGATGATGCCGTTTGGCCTAAAGAATGCGGGAGCCACTTATCAGAGAGCGGTTAACAAAATTTTCAAAGGGTTGATAGGTCGTAACATGGAATTATACGTCGATGATTTATTGATCAAGAGCAAGTCCATGGGACAGTTTCTTGTCGATGCTAGAGAAGTATTCGAGGTGCTCCAGGATGCAAACATGAAGCTCAATCCGAAGAAGTGCACCTTCGGGGTTCGATCTGGGAAGTTTCTGGGCTATATGATATCGAAAGATGGAATTCGAGCTAACCCGGACAAGATCGAGATCCTCAAGAATATGCCTGCACCTCGTAACATCAAAGAAGTACAGCGGTTGACAGGTCGGATGGCGGCCCTAAACCGTATTTTATCGATATCAGCGCAAAGAGCCCTACCCTTTTTCAAGATATTGAAGAAGGCAAGTCCGTTCCAATGGGATGACAAGTGTCAGAAATCATTCGATGACCTAAAGGAATATTTATCTGATTTACCAACTCTGTCTTCACCTCGGGAAGGAGAAAAACTATTGGTTTATTTGGCTATCTCTGAGGAGGCAGTAAGTTCAGTGTTGGTTAGAGAAGGGGAACACGGACATGTTCCAATCTATTTTGTGAGTAAGGCGCTACATGGAGCTGGGATCAAGTACACACCTGCTGAAAAATTAACATTGGGTTTAGTTCATGCATCGAGGAAGTTAAAGCCTTATTTTCAAGCACACCCTATTGCTGTAATAACTTACCAACCTCTGAAACAAATTTTGGCCAAGCCTGAGACATTGGGTCGATTAGCAAAATAGGTTGTCGAGTTAGCTGAGTACGACATCGAATTCCTACCTCGTACAGCTGTTAAAGGCCAAGCTCTGGCCGACTTCATTGCCGAGGGATTATCGATCCAGCTAGAGCAAGGGAAACAAGCAACAGAGGAACAATGGACCATCTATGTCGATGGAGCATCCAGTAAAGAGGGATCAGGAGCTGGGTTACTATTGGTCAGTCCGAAGGGAGAAGATTTCCCCTATGCGCTTCGATTCGAGTTCAAGTCCACCAACAATGAGGCAGAGTATGAAGCCATGATTACGGGCCTGAAGCTGGCGTCTAAGTTGGGGGTCGAGAATCTCCTAGTATATAGTTACTTTCAGCTCATAGTCAATCATATACGAGGTGAATATGAAGCCAAAGAGGAAGCTATGAAAAGTTATTTGAAAGTGGTTCAAGGGTTGATATCGAAGTTTAAGACAGTTCGCATCGAACAGGTGCCTCGAAGTGAGAAGAAAAGGGCCGATGCGTTGTCCAAACTCGCATCGAATTTTAAATAAAAAAGGAAGGTCCTGGTCGAGATGTTAGTGGAAAGGAGCTACAACGAGGTCGATGTGCAGCCAGTTACTCAGGGATCGACATGGATGGACCCGATAGCTTTTTACTTGAAAGACGGAATCCTCCCGTCCGATAAGGCCCAAGCCAGAAAGATTCGATTGCAAGCCTCCTGGTATGCTCTGTTTGATTACGTTCTTTATCGAAAATCTTTTGTGACCCCCTGGATGCGATGTGCCTCGGAAGATGAAGGGGCATATCTACTCGAAGAAAAACATCGAGGAGTTTGTGGCAATCACTGTGGAGCTCGAATGTTAGTAGGAAGTGTAAGCTAGCAGGTTACTTTTGGCTGTCCGTGCAAAAAGATGCCAATCGATTGGTGATGAGATGTAGAGCTTGTCAATTGCATGATGTGGTGAGTCACCAGCAGGCACAGGAAATGAATGCCATCGAGTCGGTATGGCCGTTCGATGAGTGGGGAGTTGACATAGTTGGGCCTTTACCTCGAGCTCCGGGCACCTTCAAATTCGTGGTTGTAGCAGTTGACTATTTCACCAAGTGGGTCGAGGCCAAAGCCCTCACCAATATCAAGGCCTCAACCATCAAAAAATTTATTTGGGAAAATATCTTATGCATGTTTGGGATTCCGAAGTATCTGATATCAGACAATGGAACCCAGTTTCTAGATGAAAGAGTGCAGAGTTGGCTTGAAGAATACAAGATTGAGCACAGAACAACCTTTGTGGCCCGACCTCAGTCCAATGGATAGGTCGAACAGACAAACAGGCAGATTAAATTTGGTTTGAAGAAGCGGCTGGAGGATGAAGGTCGAGATTGGACAGCTCAGCTCCCTAGCATTCTATGGTCGTATCGGACGGCACCCAATGCGGCCACACAGGAAACTCCCTTCGCCATGGCTTATGGATGCGAAGCAGTTATACCTGCGGAGATCGGGTTAGCATCTCCTCGGGTCTTGGCCTATAATGTCGAGACAAACGGAGCTGATCTACGGCAAGAGAAAGATAGTGTCGAAGAGAGAAGAGAGATCGTAGCGCATCGAGTGGCTAACTACAAAAGAAAGATCTCACAGTATTACAATGCTCGAGTGAAGTACAAATACTTCCAAGTAGGTGACCTCGTGCTGAGAAAAAACGAGGTAAGCAGGTAGGACCCGATAGGCAAGCTCGAGCCAAATTGGGAAGGTCCATACAAGATTCTGAAGGTCCATCCCAAGGGATCATATCAACTGGGCAGGTCGGATGGAAGTACAGTGCCTCGAACCTGGCACGCCACCAACCTCAGAAAATATTATGTTTAAACTGTTTGTTCACTTTATGACATTTGCAACTTTGCTTTCATAAGTTACTTGTAACAAGTCGATGCGACAATTAATCTTGATGTCTTTTATCTAAGTAATTTTCTTTTCTAATTATGCTTAACTTGCAAGATCATGTAAAAAAGAAAAGGAGGCTGGAGGAAAAAAAGAGCAAAAATCGACCACAACAACATTTCCTCGACACGATGGAGTTGGATTAAAATGGTGAATAAAGCCATGTCATTGACAGTGCTTATATCACTCCCGACCTGCCAATAAGCCACGATGCGAGGCAGTTTGAAAATCCCACGATGGATACCTTATTAAACCAGTTCATAAGCACCACGAAGTGTGACAGTCGAATAAGGAGTTGTTCAATTCGACCAGTTCATAAGCCTGACGAGGCACGACAGTTGAATCGAGCTCCGACCAAATGGCCAAGTCAAGCCGATAAGGCAGTACAATGCTAGGTCGACTCATATTCAAGTATACCATGAGTCATATACTCATACTACACTTCGAGGGGCTTAGGGGAATTAAGTCCTAAGGACTACACCCCATAAAACAATGTCGAAAGGGAAGTAAGTTCAAAAGGACTACACCTTAAACAAATAACCAAGGACAAAAAAGAAAAAAACAATGGGAAGCACAGATTGAAATTCGAAATTTAGTGCATATTGAAATTCAAGATCCTTCAAAAGTTACGAGATCGAATCACATCTTCGTCTCGATGAGAGCATAATTTAATGAATAAAAGTCAATAAAATGTTATTACAGCCAGATCGAATCAGATTGTTCAAAAAACAATAACAAGAAATAAGGTCAGGCAGCAGGCTGGTTGGCGTTGGGGTCGACTGGATCTTCCGACTCGAGGTCCTCCTCTCCATCCTCCTCCATGGCAAGGGCCACATACTTGTCATGAAGAGACACACCAGCCTTAAATTCTGTGAAGTATCGGCCATATCGAGGGATGGCCTCAGGATCGTATAAGTGCGCCTTCTCGATGCTCGAAACGTCAAAGTCAGGGATAACCATCTTGACCTGATCCAGGGCATTCGAGAATCCCCCCTTCATAGCCTGACTCATTAGCAACGTCATGTAATTCTCGAGCTCTGCAGAAGCCAGGAAGTCCTTTTTGTCCGCCTCCAGACGAGTTGTAAAGCTATCGACCTCAAGCTGAAGGTCGTCTCGAACCTTGAGGGATTTTGCCAGTTCAGCCCTCTCTTCCTCAAGCTCCGACTTCACCTCAGCAAGCTCAGATAAATCTTTACGCGCTACAGACAACTCGTCCGGAGCAGTGGCCTGGTCAGATTCCAGTCTGAGGCGTCGGCCATCTAACTTTTTAACTGCCGACTTCTGCTTTTCGATCTCCGAGTTCAACCGATCGATGGTCTCCCTCTGTTCCTCCAAGGCTGCTGATGGAGCCTCAATTCTGGTCATGGCCACTTTAGCTGCTAGCCGAGCCTGCAAAGGAGAATACTGTTAATATCTAAAATAGGCAAAAGACCCAAAGTTAAGGGAAATAAAATAAAGACTTACAGCTCGGTTACTTTTCATGAAGAAGTCATGCAACTCTTCCAGAGACATAGCTTCCATCTCTATAATGCTTACTCTAGGGATCGGGTCGGTGGAATTCGAGCTAGGAGGAGCGAGGTTACGAGTTTCTTTCCCGACTCCATGCCTCACCTCGGTTGTCTTCTGACGCTTCCTCGAGACGAGGCTCCCTTCAGCCTGCTCAGTCGCCCATGCCTCGTCATGTTGATCTCTTAGAATGTCGGATGTCGACACTGGGGTAGAAGATCGAGCCGGGGTTCTCGACCCCCAGAGATTATTGCCCCAGACATTAGCTTTTTCGATCTGATACCAGCCAGTTCTTGAACCTTTTTAGGATCAACCTTTTTGGGGTCAGGCACTTTGCCCACAGCCTCCAACTTTGAAAAGAATTCCACCGCAAACGGGGAAAAATCGACATTAGTACACGGTCAAAACGAAGGAAAGTAAAGAAAAAATATATATATATATATATATATATATATATATATATATATATATATATATATATATATATATATATATATATACAAAAGTGTAGCAACTCGACGAGTAAATAAAAGTCCTACACAAAACTCGAATGTCCTCTTCGAGTTCCAGATAAGCACCCGGACCCGCCGTCTCGACATCAGCAAAAGGGTATAGAGGAATGAAGGTTTCGAGTTGCGACATCGGGGTTAACCCTCTAGAGAATCCAACACTCACGAGGGGCATCAGAGTCGAGCCTATCATGCATTTTCCTGGGTCTCTTGTACCAGGTATGGATATCAATATCTTCCAACACATGTCGGATGAAGTAAAAATGAGGCTTCCATTCGCCCTGAGACGAGGTCACTCTCCTCACAAACTCCGAGACCAGGGGACGTCTCTAGAAAGTGTACCATCCCGCATCCCCTAGGCCTTGGATTGAATAGTACTGTCGAAATAGGAGAACTGTGAATTCGACCTTGGCTATCCGACATGCCAATACGAAGCCCATGACGCTCCTAATTCCATTTGGGGCGAGTTGAGTGATGCAGATCTGATAGTGTCGGAGAACTTCTATTAGAGACGGGTCGAAGGGAAACCTTAATCCATCTTTCAATTGCGCTCGTATATGGCACATAACCCAAGGGGAGGGTCACACGCGTATTGAAATCGACCGTGTGACACTTTGATGTTTTCTGAGGAGTATGGGATGCCATATTGTAGACAGACGGCCTTGGCTTTTTCTTGGGTAAGATTGGATATACAACCATAAGGTCCTTGACCCTTCATTCTTGTTTGGCGTTTGGTAGCAACAGGTCGAGAAGTAGATTCTTCTTCTCCTCCCTCTTCTTCTTCTCCGGCTACCTTCTCGCCGGAAGCAAGTGGTTGCTCAGAAACCGTTCTCTCCGCCGATTCTTCTTCTACCGCAACGAGTTCTTCCTTATTTTGAGAATCGCTCTCACTCCTAGACATGGAATTGAGAAAAGGCCAAGAAATAAAAAACGAAGGAAGAGTTTGGGTAAGATTAGGACTTACTTGAGATTTTCAGGTAAAGTAGAAATATGAGATGGAAAATGAGAGACTTCATTGTCTTGGACTCCTTATATGATGCAAATCTTGAAAATGATTTGAAAGGGCAAGATTTGAGGGCAGTTATAGAGTTTGAAACACGGTAATCAAGGATAGTGGACAAATAAAAACGCTTCATTTCCTGCACCCATTAATACTGATACGGCGTGATGTCAGCATACGACAGCCTACATTGGCTAGAAAGACAGCTGTATTCCCGCCTAAAGAAGGCCACGTATCGAAGAGATAATTCAAATATTCAGATCCGAGCTCAGCATACGTGATGAACTTCTCTCCGATCTGGGGGGCTTATGATGATACGGGATCTCACCCCTCCATGTGGAATTATCTGATTGGTCCAGCTGGCGTATGAAAGGTCCAAGTCTCTAGTACTCACCTCGAGTCGAATAAGAGACGAGTCAGTGAAGTCCACAGCAACCAGCCGATTCTGCAAGTGTCCCATCTCGAACACCCATGTCGGTGTTATACGAGTCGAGACCAAGGTCCCAGCCCAGATTCCTAAGCCCAACATCCAGAGGGTTGCTTGGGCAAGGGGCCAGGCCCAATAAGGGTTATTTATGTCAATAGACCAAACCGCCTTAAGTTTAGGGCAGAAGAAGGGCATGTGCCTATAAATACACAGCTCCAGGAACTAAGTAAGGCTTGATTGCTGGACATTACACAGGATACGTAGGCAATCCAAGATACATTCTTGGACTCAGCCATAAAACACCAAAAACACCATCTTTACTACAGTTCTAGCCTTGCATATTCTTCTTGACTCACCATTAGATTACATGTGGCCCTGTTAAACTGGAGGTGCATTATTTAGCATCATCAGTGATAATTGAATATTGTGAAGAAAATAGAGTGTTACATCAACTTGCAGCAACAGCAACACCTCAGCAAAATGGAGTAGCTGAAAGGAGAAACTAGACACTCAAAGAAGCCGGTTGAACAATGATTTGTGAATCAAAGTTACCTGAAAGATATTGGGCAGAAGCTGTTAACACAGCTTGCTACACTCAAAATAGATCCTTGATGAACAAGAGGTTGGAGAAGACAACTTATAAGATAGGGAATGCAAGAAATCCAAATTTCTCATACTTTCGTGCTTTTGGAAGAAAATGCTATATACATAACAATGGGAATGATCAGCTCAAGACTTTTCAACCCAAAGCTGTTTAAGGAATATTCTTGGGACATTCTAGTGTTAGCAAAGCCTTCAGAGTCTTAAACAAGAGGACACTCAAACATGAAGAATCAATACATGTGGTTTTTGATGAACCAAACATTGTTGGTGACACAGTTGAGAACCAACCAGAACTAGTTTCTCAATCTCAGTCACAGAAGAAGACAACCTCAGTTTTTGTTAATATTGATATGGGAAGATTAAGACCAACAAAATCCTCTGACCAAGATCAGTCTCAATTACCAATAACTGAACCTACAGTTGAACAACTAGTACAAGATAAAACTGAACCACTTCAAGATCAGGATTACCAAACTCAAGAGAATCAAGCTGAAATTCATGAAGAACCAGTTCAAGTAAATCAAGCTCTAGAAATGCAACCTCCGATACTTCAATGGATGAGAGACCATCCTGAAGAACAAGTAATTGGAGATTTTCAACAAGGAGTTCACACAAGAAATCAGTTAGATGCAATGATAGCAAGTTTTCTATCTCAAACTAAACCAAAGGAAGTAGAAGAAGCTTTGAAAGATCCAGACTGGATAATGGCTATGTAGGAAGAACTTAATGAATTTGAAAGAAACCAAGATGGGAGTTGGTGGACAGACCAGATCATGCAAATATAATGGCACCAAATGGGGTTTTAGAAACAAGATTGAGGAAGATGGAAACAATGTTAGAAATAAAGCTGGATTGGTGGCCAAAGGATATTCTCAAGCTGAAGGAATATATTTTGATGAAAATTATGCACCAGTTGCAAGACCAGAGGCAAAAAATTATTTCTTGTCTTTCCAGCTCACAAGAAGCTCAATGTATATCAGATGGATGTTAAAAGTGCATTCTTAAATGGAATACTTGAAGAGGAAGTTTATGTACAACAACCTCCTGGATTTGAAAACAAGGATCAAGAAGATAGAGTTTTCAGAAAAAGAAAAGCACTTTATGGACACAAATAGGAACCCAGAGCCTGGTACGAAACCTTATCACAGTTTTTAATGGACAATGGATTTCTCAAAGGAACAATTGACAAAATTTTGTTTAGAATGAAGATTTGTGAAAGCACTCTCCTAGTTCAAATCTATATGGATGACATCATCTTTGGATAAGAAAATTAGCAACTTATGAGAAATCTGCAAGCCTCATGAAGAGCCAATTTCAGATGAGTATGATGGGTGAACTAAATTATTTCCTAGGATTACAAGTCAAGCAAATAGACAATGGAATTTTTATTCACCAGACAAATTACACAAAAGAACTAATCAATATGTTTGGAATGGAGAACAGTGCAGGGATATCAACACCAATTGGGACAAATGTTAGATGGGATGAAGATAAAGATGGAAAAGATTTGGATCAAACACATTATAGAAGAATGATATGAAGTGTACTATATCTTACAGCAAGCAGACCAGACATATCATTTGCAGTAGGAGTTTGTGCAAGATTTTAGACTAAACCAAAGGAAAGTAATATGACAGTTGTCAAAAGAACTTTGAAGTACCTAAAGGATACACCAAGAGTAGGAATATGGTATTCAATAGATGGAGAATTTAAGCCAATATCTTACTCAGACTTAAATTATGTGGGATGCAAAATAGACCGAAAAAGCACATCAGGAACATGTCAGTTACATGGAAATAGACTTGTGTCATGGTTTAGCAAAAAGATAAAGTCAATTTTAACCTCTACAGCTGAAGCTGAATACATTGCAACGGGCGTCCATGAGACCGTACGGGCGTTCAAGGCCGGCCTTCAAATTCCTATAAATAAAGCGGCAAATTTCCAACCCTAATTCATATACCAAATCATTGAGATCGCAATTTTCACCAAAGGTGCGGCCAAGTCGTTGTGCTCATGTTTTGTGGATTTGACAACAACTCGTAGACTATGGAAATGAAGAAGGTTTGATACCTATCTTGTGGGACGACCCGTAAACATCCTATACTACGATCCTTATACTTGGGGTGTTTCGGTTTATAAATTATAAAACTAGTTTTTACCGAACAAGTTTTTGGCGCCGTTGCCGGGGAGTCGGTAACGGTTGTCGGATTCTATTTAGGATAATTTTCAGTCAAAAGGGTCGTTTTTAGCACGCATAGTATTTTGGCCGTAACTTTCGGCTCGAGTGTCCGTTTGGAACGCGGACCCCAATTCGGAAAGCTCGTTCCGACGCCGACGACGTGGTGAACTGCCGTAGGCCGTTCAGTGCGTTTTCGAGGTCAAAATCCACTGTTTTCCCCTCCATTTTGGCCCTAGAAGATTTCAACACGTTTTTTTTTCCCGTCTTAGTGTTTTTCTAGTTTTGTAGGTTTTCGTATCTGAACGAGCGTTCGGTAACTTGAACGCCCGTCCACCTCAATTCTCGTCAACGAACGTTCATTCAACTGAACGAGCGTTCAGTTCTGAACGAACGTCCACTAACACTGGACGCCAGTTCAGTCTCTCAAATCATCACTTCTTTTCTATCTTCTCTTCTCCTCTCTTTTCTTTTCTCCCTCTAAACCATCTAATCTTTTCTAAACCTGTTCTAATCAACCCCAAAGGGTTGATTTCTTCCTTCTCCTTTCTTCTGGTTTATGCAAACGAGAAGTAAGAAGGGACTTCTGATCTTTGATCACGAGCTCACGAACGATCTATCCTTAGAAGAAGGCTTCTCCCGATTTGGACAAAATGGCGGATCAAGACCCACCAATTCCAAATCCCGACCCCCAAGCTCGGTTAAATTTACTCCTTCAACAAATGCAAGCTGCGGGATGAATCAACAAGTCAAGGCATAAATCAACAACTTCAACAATTCCGCCAAAACCGGAAACTTAATCGGTTGAACCAGACCCTACACTCCATATCTTAATCAAGATTTTCTCGAGGGACATAGACCTATTCGTCCACCTCGATATGGGGGAGTAAATTTCGACCTTAAAAATGGAGTAGTTGCACTAGTCCAAAATAGCTCTTTCCATGGCACTTGCTCGGGAAGATCCACACGACTTCTTGTCCACATTCGTACAAATGCGTGAAGCGAGGCCATTATCCTGGTGTTGATTCTGAGATCGTAAAGTTGAAGCTATTTCCTTTTGCTTTAAAAGGTGAAGCAAGCAGATGGTTTAAGTCGTTAGCACATCATTCCCTCCATACATGGAATGATGTCAAAAGAGCCTTTGCTCTTAAGTGGGTTTCACCTGGCAAGATTATGGAGATGAAAAGGGAAATAGCTACGTTTGAGCAGTTGGAGGATGAAACTGTTGGCAAAGCTTGGGAAAGATTGAATCTTTTGATGAGAAAGTGCCCCAATCACGGATATGATAGACATGAGTTGTTGGAACTATTTTACAGAGGAGTCTCTCAACCTAATAGAGACTATCTTGACTCCACGGCTCATGGATCCTTCTTAGGGGAGGTGATGAGGCCGCTTACGTGAGTAGCCGAGACAATTGCCAAGAACAACATGTGGTCGACTCCTAAGAAGACCAATATTGTTAAGAAAGAAGGTACTTCAAGCAATCCTGATACACAGCTGTTGGTTGCTCAGATGGAATCGATAAGCAAGCAGCTGGCCAATCTTCGATGCGCCTTCGAGGTGAATTATCTTGGAACACGTAGCGGGGAGCGAGATGACGGAGGAGGTAAACTTAATGGATAATCAAAACCAACCCTTCCGAAACTTCAACCAGAACCGAACTATTCGGGATTTCAAAGACAAAACTTCAATCAAGCCAAGTTACCACTGGCCCTTCAAATTCGAATTCTTTCAACTCGAACTATCAAAAGCCGATTCGTAACTCCCAAAGGCCTCAAGGTGGATGGAATCAAACTCGGAACAATAATCATACCACCTCATGTGTCCCTCAACACAAATTCGATGAGTTTGGTAGACATGGTGAAGACTCGTCTACTAGTGTTAAAGCAATTGAGAGACAAGTTGGTCAAATGGCGACCGGCAAGCAAGCGGAGACCTCACGGTAAACTCCCGAGTTATACCGAGAGAAACCCAAAAGCGATGTGAATGTTTGCACCGCCATTACACCACAATGGGAGTATGGACAAGAAGAGGAGTTGAATGAAGTAACATTGAGAAGTGGTAAACAGTGGACCCGGCAAGATGTCGGGAAACGAGTAGCCCCTCCCGACGCCATGAGTTCGGGGGGGGAAATCGAAAACCACATGCCGAAGAAAGCAACGATGAGGAGCTTAGTGACAATTCTTCGGAGGACGAAAATAATTCGATGATGAGGAAAGGAAGGAGAGTCGAGGCTGTACCCACGACTAAGAAAAAGGAAGGAAAGTTTGTGAGATGGAAGGATAAGGAGGATGAGGCGATAAAGAATCAGGCCACGAGGAATGATAAAGCCCTTCCTTATCCACCAAAAAGGAAAGAGAAAGCCCTCACTAACGACAAGCAGTATGATGGGGTGAGGAGGATACTTAGGGACACTAAAGTGAGTATGCCCTTAGCCGAGGTATTGTCCGAAATGCCTAAATGTACTAAGTATCTTAAAGAATTACGTGGGAGTAAGAGAAAGCTTCGGGGATGGTCGAAGAAGTGCTTCGCGAGGATTGCGCGATGGTTTCACGCGAGAAAATTGTTAAGCGAGGTGACCACAGCGGCGTACCTTCAATCTCTGTGAGATCGAAGGCCATTTATTCGAAAATGTATTATGCGACTCGGGGGCTCTATTAATGTGATGCCATTAAACGTATGCAAAAAGCTCGGGTTAGATAAAAGGATGCGGGAACGCCCGATTTCTCTTCGGATGGTAGATAAATCTAGCCGGTTGCGGCCGGTTGTGTAGCTAATGTTCTCCTTCAAATTGAACATTTAGTCTTCCCTACCGACAAGGGTTATTCTAGACTATCCACCGATAAGGAGATGCCTCTAATTCTAGGCCGAACCTTTTTAGACACTTCTAACGCTCTCATCGACTTCGCAAAGGACGACATGATTACTCTTAGAGTCGGTGACACATCTGTCACCTTCACACGAGGGACACATCCCGAAAGAGCCGTAATTGATGAAATATCGTTTGTCGAAGCCATATATGAGGACGGAGGAGATGCCTATTATGAAGATGCAATGGAGCTTACGAGAGATAGGTGTTTTTGAAGTCATGGACATTGAGGATCCGGCTTGATCGGGACCATCTTCTAATTCATTTCAAGTCAGTAGGCATTGACGAGTCATCTTCACTCGCTCACACCGGGCCTCGTTATTGAGTTAGAAGCATGGAGATGCCCAAGCAACAAACGATGATTTCAAAGAGCTCGAGTCGGGGAAGACTTCATCCCCGGTGAAGAAGAAGCTCGATGGGTAGTTGGGACGAGGTAGAGTTTTGGAGAGAAGCTACTCATTGGGAAGTAGATGATTGGGAAGAGCGCGAAGAGCTTAAAGATGAAGAGTTAAGAAAAATGATCGATCACAAGAAAAAGGAAACAAGTGTTGACCGTAGGATTCCGATGGATGATTTGATCCGGTACCTTCTCCGGGGTTGAGCCTCGGGAAGATGAGGTGTTCTACCTGTCAACCACTTCAAGCTCATAAGGAGAAAGGTGGCCCGTTAAAGTCTAGTATTGAGCAACCACCTGCGATTTAGAGCTCAAACCGCTTCCAAAACACCTTAAGTATATCTTTCTTAAGGATGAAGATAAATTGCCTTTGATCATTTCTTCGAAACTCGACCACGAGCAAGAAGCACAAAATGATAGAAGTGCTTAAGAAAAACATCCTCGCGTTCGGTTGGCAAGTGGGTGATATCCGAGGGATCGGCCCGGACATATGCATGCATAAAATCCGAACGGAGGAAGGAGCTAAAAAGGTAAGACAACCTCGGCGAAGGCTGAATCCGCATATGCAAGAGGTTGTCAAGAAAGAAGTGATAAAGTGGCTTGACATGGGAATCATCTACGCAATCGCCGATAGCGAGTGGGTCGCCCCTACTCAAGTTGTGCCAAAGAAGGGCGGTATTACGGTTGAAAAGAATGAAAAAGGGGAGGAAGTTGCCTTACGCCTCGTGACCGCGGCTACGAGTCTGTATATAGACTATCGTAGACCGAATGAAGTCACTTGCAAAAGATCACTTCCCCTTACCCTTCATTGACCAGCTTATTGAAAGACTGAGTGGTCACAAGTATTATTGTTTTCTCGATGGATACTCTGGTTACTTCCAGATAGCCATCGACCCCAATGACCAAGAAAAGACCACGTTTACGTGTCCATCTGGTACTTTTGCTTTTCGTAGAATGCCATTCGGTCTATGCAATGCACCCGCGACTTTTCAACGGTGTATGTTGGCCATTTTTGATGGACTTGTGGAGCAATGCATGGAGGTCTTCATGGATGACTTCTCGCCTACGGCGATAGTTTTGATGAAATCTTAGAGAACCTAGATATGGTACTCCAACGTTGCGTTGAGAAAAATGCGGTGCTTAACGGGAAAAATGCCATTTTCTAGTTGATGAAGGAATAGTTTTGGGACATAAGGTGTCCAATGCCGGTATTCAAGTTGATAAGGCTAAGGTCGAAGCCATTGAAAGGATGACGTACCCTAAGACAGGTGAAGGAGGTACGAGGTTTTCTAGGACACGTTGGCTTCTACAAAGGCGGTTTATTCGAGACTTTTCTACGATTGCCAAGCCTTTATCAAATCTCTTGAAAGAAGATGTCGATTTCTTGTTCGATGCGAAGTGCAAAGAAGCTTTCAATTGTCGAAAGACAAGCTTATCAATGCCCCTATTTTAGTTGCACCCGATTTGGACCAAGCCTTTCGAGTTGATGTGCGATGCCTCTAATTACGCCGTAGGCGCAGCTTTTAGGTCAAAGAGTTGATAAAAGGTTCGGGCCCATTTATTATGCGAGCCGCACCTTGAACCCGGCTCAATGCAATTATACCACAACGAGAAGGAATTCTTAGGCCGTTGTTTTTGCCATTGACAAGTTTAGAAGTTATCTTCTAGGATCTCAAGTTGTTGTTTGGACCGATCATGCACCTTGCGCTACCTTATGGACAAAGCGGATGCAAAACCAAGGTTACTTCGATGGATTTTAATTCTACAAGAGTTTGACCTTGTGATTAAAGATAAGAAAGGTAGTGAGAATATTGTGGCCGATCATTTATCTCGCTTAGTAAATGAGGGTGCGAGAGAATCACAATGATATAGGCATTGATTTTCCGGCCGAGCAATTGATGAAGCTTGAAACGGTTAGGCCGTGTATGCCGACTACGTCAACTATTTAGCGAGTGGTCATTTAGAGGATATGACGTATCGGGGAGAAGAAAAAGTTCTTTTCTGATCTTAAATATCTCGTATGGGAAGATCCTTATTTGTTCAGAGTCTGTAAAGATGGGTTGCTTCGAAGGTGTGTTCCTGAGCATGATCAGTGGGATATCCTAGAACAATGCCATAGCGGTCCTACCGGAGGTCATTATGGAACACCGAAGACGGTTGCGAAGATCCTTCAAGCTGGATTCTACTGGCCGACTCTGTTTAAAGATGCAGAAGCCTTTTGTAAAGGTTGTGATAGGTGCCAGAGAACTGGACGGCAGAGTAGTCGGATGGAAATGCCACTTAAGCCCATTCTTGAGTGTGAAGTTTTCGATGTATGGGGCATAGATTTTATGGGACCCTTTCCATCCTCATGTGGTAATAAGTATATCCTCGTCGTGTGGATTATGTTTCAAAGTGGGTCGAGGCCATAGCTACTCAAACTAATGATCACAAAGTCGTGAAGAAATTCTTGCAAAAGAATATCTTTACTAGATTTGGCATCCGAGAGCACTCATTAGTGATGAAGGTACTCACTTTTGCAATGCGCCGCTTGACAAGATCCTTGAGAAGTATGGTGTCAAACATAAGATTGGTACACCATATCATCCTCAAACTAGTGGCCAAGTCGAGGTAAGCAACCGAGCTTGAAAAGAATTTTGATAATACAAGTGCAATTGCAATAACGTAGAGATAACCCATTATTATTTTCCCCACATTTGCATAATTTACATGCTTTTTAAGCACTCAAGGACGAAACATATTGATCTAAGACATCACTTCATAAGAGATCATGTAGAGAGGAAGAATGTCACGTTTCTCTATATACCAACTGAAGACCAGTTGACTAATATTTTTACAAATCCATTGGATGGAGAAAGATTCACCGAACTGAGAACTGAATTATGAATCATAAAAGTCAGTTAAGTCAGTTTCACTACAGAGATCCATCAAGGGGATTGATCTTTGTCATGTTGGGTGAGCTCACTTGACAGATCAGTCATTGACATCAACTATCTCAAACTGACCTTGGATTGAATCTTGGAAGAACTGACATTTCCCCAAGAAAAAGAACTTATTATGACTAAGAATCAGTTTATACATTATTGAAGAGTCAAAGTTAGTCAAAAAGGTAAAATGGATGTAGACGACATGAGTTACATCACATTAAATTACCACCGTAATTGTCAGAATTTGTTGCGTGTGTACCCGGAAAACGCAAAATATAACATGCATCGGTTACACAAATGCTTAGTGGAATTTCAAACGGTACTAGACAATCTTATAAACAAAGTGGGATCATTCCTACAAATGATTATCATTTCATCCTCTCAGAAATTTTCTTCAACTTCTCAAAAGGAAAAGCAAAATGGCCTCTAAAGAAATTTCTCCTCAAGAAGCAAGATTAATAGATAAACGAGAAACCTTCCCCTTAGAAAAATTTGAAAAAGAGTGATGAAACTCTTCTAGCTAGCCTGTTGTGTGAGAAAATTCGAAAAATACAAGGCCTTGAAAATCTGTTGAACATCAGATTGAAGAACGATTTGAATGTTGAATCAATTATTCAATTTTGGGAGAATATGAAGATTGTAAAGCCTTCCCTTACAACAACCATTCATGGATAAAGGATCTGCATCAGTATAGAGATCCTACGACAGTTGTTTGATTTCAAGAAACCAATTGAGAAGTCAATCAATCTAATCAGCTTACCACTCAAGAGTGAAGCTTTACTTTCTCAAATTTCATCATCTGAGAAACTAGTAGATGTTTATTCAACAATGGAGAGTCTCAAGCCAGAATTTACCCTAGTTAGTAGATGGATAAGCAAAACCGTCGTTTGAAAGTTTCATAGGCTAGATTGTCTATCTGTTGATAAGATCAATCTGATGAATATCATCAAGGGTCAGTTAGACTTTAATTGGACCGGATGTCTTCAATCAGATCAGAAAGGAACATATTGAAGTGTTTGAAATAAAATTTGAGTTTTAATGATGATCCATCTTTATTTATTTAATTTCTTGTTTATACCCCATTGATGATGTGCTGAAACTAGCTATTATAGTGAAAAGCTAAAAGATGTCTATAAATGACATGTATAAGACTTATTAGAGTTTGATCTTTGTATGGGTTGAATCAGACAAGCACTGTAATAGATAGAGAGTCGTAGAACAAAAAACTTGAAATCATATAGAAAATAGGAAGTCATACAAAACTATAAATTATATAGAAAACTGGAAGTCAAACAAAACTCGAAATCTTAGAAACTTAAAAGTGTTACATAGAGCTAAAAACTAACATACACTCAGAACTGAAGAAGGTAATTTCACTGAGGGACACAGACTCAGTTGACTTATCTCGAAGCAGAAGGCTGAAAGACACAGACTCAGTTATTGAAGACTGGAGAACTGAGGGTTCAAACTCAGTTTATGAAGACTTAAAGCCGAGACTGTAAAGTCAGAATTCAGGTAAGTCTGTGATGGCCTGAACTGACTTTATGGATCTTGTATAGACTAAGATACATAAGTGTTAGGAAATCAATCGAGTAGCACAGCGGAATTTAAAAATTGATTTCCGATCCAAGGGCCGACTTTGTTTAAACAATAAACATATAACAAGGAGGACAAAGATTATACATTTCTTGATCTTAAAGATCGAAGCTTTGACTGTCCGGTAGATGTAGATGCGTGTTAGCCGTCCAAGCGTCCGGCCTTGATCGGTTATCCACACGAACTCCTTGCCGGAATCCTCCTGGATTGCTATTAGAAAAATTCGACTGCTAGGTCGACCTATTCTCTATCTATAATCTCCCTTTAAGAAGCTCTCTTATTTTTCACAAGAACAAATTGCTCTTGGAATTATGGTGTACAAAAGAGCTAGACAACCCCTTTCTTTCATAGATGAAGGTGGCGCCCCTTTCTTCTCCCAAACTGATTGGGATTAGCTTCTAGTAGATTGATGAGAGAGAAAAACCTTATCCTAATAAAATAAGGAAAATCCCTTTGTTTGATTTATCTCATTTAATATTCAATATCTTACATTAAATATATTTCCAAGATATATATTGATAATACCTTATATTGAATATAAATTTATCTTATTACCATAATTCTATTTTCCAAAAACAATTAATATCCAATATTAATATTATGGTAATCTTATTAATTAAGTTGCACAATCCAAATGTATCCAATACACTTTGAATATGGCGTCCCTTCCCACTAATTTGGGAATTGAAATTTCCTTTAATTAGTATAATACTATGATTAATTAATTTGTAAACTACATGTATATCATATATACATATTTAATTAATCAACATAATTAATATCATGTATTATATTTATTCATAATAAATAAATACCACCATATTAATTTACCACTATAACCTTTATAGTATGAGATAAATTCATTCCTTATTTGGTCATCAACTATAACCACATTTTAATCCGACTTGATGTTCATATGTGTGTGACCCGATAGGCTTCCGAATATGTTTGCCGTAGTCATAAGGTGTAATTACGAAAATTCCCTTCACCTCTAACGATCATGGATAACATCTAGTAACACGTCCATGACCCCCAATCATCGGAAGAGTCAATACGCAATGACTACTACATTGCATGTGCTTGGTTAACATGTAAATAAAATCCTATCGATGTAGTAATATCCATATGATCGTATCCCATAATCTGCATATAAAGCTCTCTTAGAATAACTTATTTACTCCTACTTTGCAAAGATTCACGAGAACTAGACATTCCTTACGGGAAGACCCTTTCGGATATTCACCCTACTCATAGGGTACGCGATTCCCAGATGACCTAACAAGTATACTCCGCATGCTGCAGTATCATACCCGATCACTACCGCATGATCGTCCCATGGCTAAGGGAAACCTCAATAGTGTCAAAGCATGACAATCCACACCGTGATGCCATGTAGACTCCAGTCCTAAGGATAATTACACAACCGTCACATGGTATGACACTTAACAGTGTAAGTGGGTCAGTCTAACGTACGCATTCTCTAATACACATCCACGTACAGTCCAAGTGTCTCTACACTTCAATAGACAAGATCTATCCCTGTCCTTAACGACAAAAGACATCTAATACGTGCTAGTCTGTTCGTACTATCAATGCCCTGTTTAACAGTACATCAGCCTAGATACATTTAAGTATCAAACTTATTAAAGTGATTAGAGATCTCATCAACCATAATTGCCTATCATGGTTCTCTATCACAGTTTAACGCTAAGGACGTTATCATATAACAATTCATAATTGGTTCTTTAAAAGAATAAATATATGACAACAGAAAAGCCATTTATATATATGTATAATCATAAAGAAATAGTAGAAATGATCCGACCCGGTCGGATCCGGTCCAACCAGATTGGGTTTAGGACACTATTTCAACAATCTCCAACTTGGCTTAAAACCAATCACTCGTACACACAAGACCAAGTGGAAACACAAGAATCTCATGAAATACTCACAACCAGCTGATGACGGTCAAATTATACCCGTAAAAGTCATCAATTTGACCTTAAATCGAGAGTAATAATATATATTTTATAATTAAATCACGTGTTATATTACTTATTTAATGTTATTTGATTTATAAAGACATAATTTGGTATTTATCAATTTTTTATTATATAATTTGGTATTTATGTGTTTTTATTTATATTTTGGTATTTATCATTTTTATTATTTTATTATTTACTTTGGGATAAATATCTATTTTATAGATTGAGATAATGTTGGAGGATAAATACAAATGGAAGAATTAAATCTCAAGATAAATCAAAGGAAATTCAAGATAAAGATCGGATAAACACGAAAAGAGGAGTAAGGCAATCCAAGATTGGCGCCAACAGGGGGGACGCACCAAGGGGGGCGCATTTTGCCTTTCTTTTGGAGATCGGCCGAGAGTTATCTCTTATATGTTTTGATATTTTGAAGTATATCTCTTAATTAGCTTGAACCCTTATAAATAAAGGCATAACATACACGCCATACACACGATACACCTCAGACACTTTTCTCAGTTTATAATAAAATCATCAGTTTTCTTAGAGCAGTTTTTTACAAGTTCTGCAATTATGTAAGTTCTTGTATTTATTTGTTCTTAGTTCTTTGTAGTTAAGCCCCCAATTATTGTTTATCGTTTGAGGTTGTTCGTTCTTCACCGAACGATGTAGATCTAAGGATACGATATGAGGCAGTGGGGATTCCTTGTCTATAAGGATCCACACGCCCAGATCTGTTATCCGGTGACCTATAGATGACTTTGGTATGATCGACAGCCGTGTTTTTAGTAGATCTATATAATTGTTTTATGAATCTCTATTTTATCCGTTACGTATAGAGAAACGCTAAGATTTAGGTTTTCGCCGCGTCAATCTAACCACGTCTTTATGGTGTGATTGTCCACCTAGAATTTCTTATCTTAGTAGGTATGGCTACGGCTATGTTGATCGTCTGTTTTAATTAGCGTATGATTAGGAAATACCAATATAGAGCTCCTAGGTCGGCTCATGAATTGATCTTCCGGGACTTTCAGTGAGATCTGGATCTGTTCTGTATTAGGGAATTGAGCTGACCTAGTTATACGTAAATCGTAGATTAACATGAGACCGTCCAGGTAATTTTTAATGGGACAGAGACTGATGCGATCGTCTAGGAAGTACGCCTGAACAAAGGAATGTTGCCTAGGTGAGGAATACGGTTAATATCGGCATCCCTAGTTTTGTAAGCATGCGATTTATATGAGATGGAGGCCGAAAAAGCGAAGTCACGTAATGTAGCATAGTGATCTAGATGGCCTACCCGGAGCTAGATCTAGTTTAAGGATGACTCCCGTAGCCAATATAAAAGAAATACGAATCGGATTAATAGTTGTCGAGTCTAGCTTAATTATATAGAATCTCTAGATCCAAACGATAACTTAATAATTGGGGAGGTTAATTACGTGTCTTTATTTGTGTTGTGTTGAGTCGTGTCGTTTTTCTTTTCTTGTCTTTTGTTGGTCGTAGACCGCCTTCGTGTCCTTGATATGAGTAATTAGTTGTTTGTATATAAATGACCCACAATTGGTTCCCTGTGGGATCGACCTTGATTCGCTATAGCTATACTACGATGGACCTAGTCCTCTTGCTAGTATTGGTTTATGGTGGTCAAGTATTTTATTATCACTTGATCTACGTCATCAAGTTTTTGGCGCCGTTGCCGGGGAACCAACGGTCAATTTTATATATAAATAATTTTTTATTCATGTCGAGTTTTCTGTTTTAGAGTCTGTTTTTATGTTTTTGAGTCCCTCTGGTTGTCTGTAAGTTGTGAAAATTCCAGAATCTGGAGCAGCTGGTTTCGCTCCCAGCGAGACTGCCTCTCACTGCCAGCGAGCCTGGTTCTGTTCTCTGGAATTTCGCGTGTCTGTTTATCTCCATATGTTTAATCCGTAGGTCTAATAGCACCATGGGAAACCATGTTAAAATCAGTCTACGGTTCGTTTTGTTTTTCTTCTGTTTGCAGAAACCAGGGAAGAAACAATCCGAGTCAGTAATTTTTCGTGGGCGCTGAAAAATAACCCAGCAACATGTGGAGCCAAGAATCTACGATGGGAAAAGCGTTGGAAGCAATACCTTTAAAGCACCAAGATGGCTCCGAAATTTTTTTAAGATTCGAATTACTCGTGATACAATGTTGAAGGCAAGGTATCACCCTTTTAGGTTATGATTTACTATCTTTTGGTCTTATGAGCATAAGTTAGCCTACACATGAACCTGAGTATGAATCTTAGCCCGGAGTGAGTTTAAAAGATTACTTTTATTAGTGTGGAAGGTTCTGCCCCAAATCTATCTCATCTAGAGGGTGTAGGTAAACATGTAGTAGTTGAAGGAAGCAGTGAATAAAGAGTTCCTCGTAGCTCTGTCAAAATCTCATTGTCATATGCATGAGATTGCTTCTACTGGCCATGGGAGCAACAATTTGTGTAGTTTTTAAGACTTCCCAATCTAAAGAAGACGTTGAGTTTTAAGAGAGCATAATGAAGCAGCATTATAGAGGATATGATTAAATGAGTCCCTAGGACTAAATCTCCTAAGAATTCACTTATTCCTAAAACGAGAGCAGAGGAAGAAGCTTCGTATAAATAGTATAGATAGATGTCGTTTCCTAGGTCTCACAACCAAGGGAATGATATTAATCTACAAAAGCGAAGAGCCCACCTCTTATAGTGCTCAAAGGGTCAAAGTCTGGCTAGCTATGAAGGATGACTGACAAGGATACTTTTAGAAAGTCGAGCTGAGGACATTAAACTCAGAACTACTTCTTTAAAACCCTTAGGATTTCTTTTTAGGATTTTAGGTTTTGTTTTCTTGGAGTCAAATAAGAGTAACGTGACATATGTTGAGGTTTTTTATTTTGCCGTGTTCCGATGGCCATTGGGCTAAGGATGTGCAAAACTTTTTTACTCGATATAAGCCACGTGAATTAGAGTTTCTTAGGAGAGTCGAGAAATTGCTAAAGAAAAGGAAATTTAACAATCAACCTTAAGATGGAAGCATTAAGAGAGCTTGAGAATTACTGAAAATGTCATAGAGAATGATTGGTGCGAGCAAGAATGCTTTTTGGTCAACTCCCAAAACTTTTTAGAATGGCGATCCGAGTGAAAATCCAAAGTTGTGTGCAATTCGTTCTGCAACTACCCTTATCCTTTCCTTTGTACCTTTTCACCCCTCAACCTTTCTATTCTCTCACCAATCTGCCTCCCAGTTCACATTTCTAACCATTCTTTCATCCCCTCTCTTTCTTTCCATCTATTTCACTCTCCCACCCTAACCCAATCCCTTAGCCAATTCCCACCCAACACACAATTTCTTACCCACCCATTATCTTTTCTTACCATCTTTATGTATATCTTTTTCTAAACCCATCATACTCTAAACCGCCATTTTGTTTACAAAATACCTTTGTGTTGCGGAATTTGAAATATTGCTAAGTTTTAATGTTTATCTTTTATCATTTTGGTTTTCATGATCTACCTGGGGTACGTGTAGCTCTGACCCTAACTAGATTTTAAAAGTTTTTTGGTTCGATCAAAATACCACTTATCTTTCTACCGGAAGTTTTAAACTTTTACGTCTATTCCGGCATTTCTAGATGATGAGTTTTGTTCTGGTCGCACCCAATCTGTTATACCTTAACAAGTGTCTCTTTTACACTGGATTAAATGCATGGTTAATCCAGTCAACCTCGTGTTTTCCCACGTGGGGTAATGCTTTTTGATCTTTGTCTTCTCCACCTGGTTTTAAGAATATTTCAGCGGTGGAGGTTATAGATGAAGATTACCATCTTTAGTTGCTTGTTTATCTTTCTTTCTATTTAGTATTTTCTTTTTGCGTCTGAACGAGTCGTTTTAACTCTTTGGTTTTCCTTGTCATTGGTTGTATGGAATAAAGTGGCTTAATTTGTTTTTGGATATTTTATATCTAATTTCCATTGACGTGTTATTAACGGTTTCGTGGAGTTTCTGTTTGGTTTGCTTAAACAGGTTTTCACTTGCTTCTCCACGACGTGCTTAGATTACTCCGATGTTCTGCATCTACTTGAGAGCCGTTTCCAGAGCTAAGTCTTTTTCTTAAATTCTCATTTTTATTTGTCATTGGGGACAATGCCATGTTTAATTGGGGGGTAGGAGACTTAGCTATGATGTGATATGTGTTAAAATTGAATGAAACGGTGAAAAATTGAAAAAAAATTGAATAAATGCCATATTATTTATCTCGTACCCTTAGAATTATGAGTTCCTAGCTAAGAATTGGTAGGAAAGGAACCAAGTTGCATGAGTACGTGATCATTTCATACTTATGTGAATGTAAATTTAAGGATATTCATGCCGATTGTTGCAAGTAGTTATTTATTATTCGATTACTCAATCTTTGAATCGAGTTTTACCGCGCAAATTATAATAACTGAAGAATTATGTGTACATTGCATAGATGATTGGTTATGTAGACTTAGTGTCGATATTTATCTACTGATGTATTCCTATCTTCTGGCCATCAAAGCGGAGTAATAAGCTTGAGAATAATCTGTGTTTTGACAATACGTTAAACACTGGGCTTGTAGTAACATTACCAAAGTAGCCCCGCGCTTGTGGTAATATTCAATGCTTCCACTAATCCGTGAGAGAGGGATTCTTGCAAAGCATACTTTACTTTTAAAGCAAGTTTCTTTCTTGAGAGGTGTTAAAGCTTGAAACTACGGAAATGTGAAAAAAAATTCAAATTTTTAAGAGGCTTGAGTATTTTTCTCGGTCTCCGAGTCCAAAAACCTCATAGATAATGCTCTTGCTTATTGCACCATGTCTTTACCCACTGCGAGGCTTAAGAAGTGGGAATGCTGATGTTGGTAGGTTGAGACTGCGAAGTTAGCATAAACTTTAATCTTGCCATGATTATATAATACTAAATGCACATGCACACATCACTTCGATTCATAGCGAGTAGTGAATAATGAATATCTTATGAGCATAAATGGTATGAGTTGACTTGAGTTTCTTGTGTAAGTATGATTTGACCACGGGAAATGTTGTCTTGGGGAATGACTTATTGATGCTTTGTTCGGGACGATCAAAGTCTAAGTGGGGGGTAGTTGATGACGGTCAAATTATACCCGTAAAAGTCATCAAGTTGACCTTAAATCGAGAGTAATAATATACATTTTATAAGTAAATCACGTGTTATATTGATTATTTAATGTTATGTGGTTTATAAAGACATAATTTGGTATTTATCCATTTTTTATTATATAATTTGGTATTTATCTGTTTTTATTTATATTTTGGTATTTATCATTTTTATTATTTTATTATTTACTTTGGGATAAATATCTATTTTATAGATTGAGATAATGTTGGAGGATAAATACAATTGGAAGAATTAAATCTCAAGATAAATCAAAGGAAATTCAAGATAAAGATCGGATAAGCACGAAAAGAGGAGTAAGGCAATCCAAGATTGGCGCCAATAGGGGGGACGCACCAAGGGGGGCGCATTTTGCCTTTCTTTTGGAGATCGGCCGAGAGTTATCTCTTATTTGTTTTGATATTTTGAAGTATATCTCTTAATTAGCTTGAACCCTTATAAATAAAGGCATAACATACATGCCATACACACAATACACCTCAGACACTTTTCTCAGTTTATAATAAAATCATCAGATTTCTTAGAGCAGTTTTTTACGAGTTCTGCAATTATGTAAGTTCTTGTATTTATTTGTTCTTAGTTCTTTGTAGTTAAGCCCCCAATTATTGTTTATCATTTGAGGTTGTTCGTTCTTCACCGAACGATGTAGATATACGATATGAGGCAGTAGGGATTCCTTATCTATAAGGATCCACACGCCCAGATCTGTTATCCGGTGACCTATAGATGACTTTGGTATGATCGACAGCCGTGTTTTTAGTAGATCTATATAATTTCTTTATGAATCTCTATTTTATCCGTTACGTATAGAGAAACGCTAAGATTTAGGTTTTCGCCGCGTCAATCTAGCCACGTCTTTATGGTGTGATTGTCCACCTAGAATTTCTTATCTTAGTAGGTATGGCTACGGCTACGTTGCTCGTCTGTTTTAATTAGCGTATGATTAGGAAATACCAATATAGGGCTCCTAGTTCGGCTCACGAATTGATCTTCCGGGATTTTCAACGAGATCTGGATCTGTTCTGTATTAGGGAATTGAGCTCACCTAGTTATACGTAAATCGTAGATTAACATGAGACTATCCAGGTAATTGTTAATAGGATAGAGACTGATGCGATCGTCTAGGAAGTACACCTGAACAAAGGAATGTTGCCTAGGTGAGGAATACGGTTAATATCGGCATCCCTAGTTTTGTAAGCGTGCGAGTTATATGAGATGGAGGCCGAAAAAGCGAAGTCACGTAATGTAGCATAGTGATCTAGATGGCCTACCCGGAGTTAGATCTAGTTTAGGGGATGATTCCCGTAGCCAATATAAAAGAAATACGAATCGGATTAATAGTTGTCGAGTCTAGCTTAATTATATAGAATCTCTAGATCCAAACGATAACTTAATAATTGGGGAGGTTAATTACGTGTCTTTATTTGTGTTGTGTCGAGTCGTGTCGTTTTTTTTTCTTGTCTTTTGTTGGTCGTAGACCGCCTTCGTGTCCTTGATATGAGTAATTAGTTGTTTGTATATAAATGACCCACAATTGGTTCCCTGTGGGATCGACCTTGATTCGCTATAGCTATACTACGATGGACCTAGTCCTCTTGCTAGTATTGGTTTATGGTGGTCAAGTATTTTATTATCACTTGATCTACGTCATCACCAGCCCTAGCCGTGAACGGATCGCTATCCGTGGGGACTCAGAACTATCTTCATACCATGCTCCAAATTACCAAGTCAAAAGGAACTGCCTCAACACACATGATACTCCGACGAGACCTTGTTCCTTGCTTCAAGAAATGAATCCACCACTATATCAGCTATATAGTAAAGGTGAAAGAGCCACACAAGGTTCAGGAATGAACCTTCTAGATCCATGTACAACTTCTGATGTGCCTCTAAGGCAATACTAGTTTTTGGCTCAGTTGTAGAATTCACAATGATCTCTTGCTAAGAACATTTCTTGCTCACTATATCACTTAATCAAATTGACAACAAACCCAGATTGTAGCCCTCACTCGCCTTCATAAGACTCAGGATCCACATCTGTATATCTATATTTATCCGATTCCAAGTTTTGATAAACTAGGAAGCCATCCTTAACTTGTTTAAGGATACTCTCGACATTCCTCAGATTTACTTTCATACTTGCTCATGACTCTTCATGGACTATGAACATCTGGCATTACTTTTATAATGGTACCTCTCGTAGTAGCAAAGGAAACCTTCCATAAGAATCATCTTTCACCTTATCTTTATGACTAACGTCCTAACATAGATAAATCTTGAGAACACCGGCTAGCAGTATCTCTTGTCGTGATCTATGCTAAACTATTTTAGCATCACATCTATATAGGTAAACTATAATCTAACAGCAGTTAAATTTATCACTATAGATTCTTATTTCTAAAAATAGGAACTGCTAATCCAAGTGCTTTCGTAAAGACCTTGAACTACCAAACATTGATTGACTGTGACATGGGTGGTAATTCCCGAGAGAGATATCCAATAGCTTACTCAAAAATCATAACAAACTCCCACTACATTGGGCATATCCCTTCTTTTGACTAAATTAAACTCCTTTGATTATCAAACAAAGAGATCGTCTAGAGAAACTTGTTTGAGTCCATAAATGGATCTCGTGGGCTCACATATCATCTTATCATCTATGAACATCGAGCTGTTTGCCCAACATCTTCAACACTACAATAAAGCCATGATATGAAGATATAACAAGCATAGTCTGAATAGAACTTGGCTCAACTAGCAGCATAAAGATAATAACAAGGTTTACGCCCCGTACCCTTCAGACGTCACTATAGCCTTATGGTAATCGTATTACCATCCATGTTTGCCTTTCAGGGACATTCCTTTTAGGTAAGACATACTAGGTTCACAACCCGGTTGTCACTGATGGAATCTACTTCAGACATTATGGGTCCTAGACACATCTATCAATCTTGCATTTCAAACATTCCGTCATAAGTCGTGAGATATTCATTCTTCAAGATGAACATACCGGCGACCTTTTCGGGCTTGAGGTTATCCACGGACTTATAGAACTTTTGTGTGCACAGAGAAGTGTTCTACACCTCATCACTATGTGGCATCTGCTCACGTTCCTATGGTTGATTCTCTCCTTGTGGCTCTCAAACTCTTTTGAGATCTCATTTTACTCCCACTGTTTCTTTTGGAAGAAACACTTCCGCTAGAAGACAAAATGTTCGGAGGCAACACTTTTTGCTCTGCGGGAAAATAAATGATATCTAGCGTACTTGCTAAGATATTCCGCAACATTGCATATGTCATACTAGGATCCAAGCCTTTCTGACTTTGCCTATGAAAACTTCAAATCATCGGTTAAGATAGATTCAACATTATCCCCTTCAATATCTAATATGAAATTTATTCAACCTTATTCTTTGGAACTCGGTTAAGTATGTGTTTTGATTAAGGGCACTATCCCAAAATGGATAAGGGATTCTTTGCATGGCTTATGTCACAACTTTATCGTATAAAGTGTTGCTTACATGTTGAAACCACAATCCGATCGTGCATCTCAAAACAGACGACTTCTGAAAGACCCTCCAGTTAGTAATTGCTTCAATCCAATTGAAGATTAATACCTAAGTTTCATTTATCTCATATTCGTACTAGCTCGAACTTTTTGGGCTTTCTGAATTGTTGTACTTGAATAAGTACATTCAACTATTTCTAAAATTGTCCAAATAATCAAATATTTATGGTATAAATTGTCATAAACAAACAAACATCAATATGTTTAGGCTCTAGTCAATTTTCTAGATTTTATAACCATTTTCATAAAAAGGTATTTTAGTCCTCTTTGGATAAGATACGTATAACCCACATGATTCATAATCATACGGTTCAGCATCATCAGAATGATGTTTGATTACACGCTTCCCATTCATAAAGACTATGTCTAGAACAGCCACAAATCAAGGATAACAGCCATATATGTTTAGTTGAGATTTCATCATTCATATCAACTATATGGTGACAATAATCTAGCATGTTAGATTCAGTGACTGTTCAACCTTATTGGAATAACATTTATTCCTTACAATTGCATTTGTCCATTAAATCATAACGTAAAGCTGAAAATATGTTCTTCACAAGAACCGGAACATAATAACATTTATTTAGTTCTCTTATCAGTTTACTAGATTCATAATATGGTAAGTGTTACAACTTTTGCTTCACCTTCCAAATCTGTATTTAATCTTTCTAATTTAATCACACTCTGAGAGTTGACTAGAGTTTAGACAGATTAATCTCAACTTACTTGCTTAGGGTAGTGATATTGTGGTGAATACCAGATTTGCGGTAACAAATGTATTTCGTGGATATATGGCTATGTATATGTGATTTTTCCGGAGAGAGTAGGGTGGTGAGCAAGAACAAGTCTATTGATTCAATGCTTATAAGTAAGAACACGAGTGAATCGACAAATAGGCAGAGTTGCTCTGCTTGTATTAGTTCTTAGATGCTTTCTATTACACTGTGATCCTATATTTATAGGCTAAGACTAAGTCGGTTTACTGTTCATGACAAGACAATTAAATAGATATAATTAGAGAAAATCATATAGATAAATACAAGTGGACCGGCCAGCTGTCTGGATAAGTATGGCGGACAGTGGTTAGCGGACTCATATTTGCCTTGTCATGATGTCAGCTTGACCATATGGGTAGAAATCACACGGAGAGGAGGAGTCCGGCTTACGACCACCGGACAGGATCCGACTTACTGTTAGCGGATTGGACCCAGCTTACGAACGGCTTGAGAGGATAGAGGCCCCATACCTTTGTTATTGGGCCATAGGAGTGGGCCCAATCTAGGTGAACAAGGTCCCACTCCGGTTCGGGTATATCAATGGCCCCATACTCTGTGCCTGGCGTGCCCGCCAAGGCGGAGAGTAGAGTTCCTTAGGCTGAAGTTACCCTGACGTTGCCGTTTGTGACAAAGATGCCGATAATAGCTATCAGGCTTAAATCAGTGTTGATATTGCGTTGCAAATTACTGACAAGTGTTGTGCATTATAGCGAACAGGCTTAATCGCCGATAACGCTCTATCGAGCTTGAACCAGTGTTCTTATCACGTAGCGAATTACCAGTTGTATGCTGCGCATTATAGCGGACAGGATTTGATGACGATAACGCTCTATCAGGCTTAAAGTGCCGTGCATGAGATGGCCGTTAGCATTGATGAGTGGAGGCCGTAATCCGCTGGACGAAAGATCGCTGACCCTAATAACATGAGGCCGCATGCTGTGTGGTAATGAGGTTGCCAGTAGGGGCCAGAGCAGTTGGAGTTGTAACAGACGTATTGGTATGTGAAACGTCACGTCGGTTACTTTTCTGACACGACGCTTGATGTGAACCGTCATCTCCTCTGATTGGCTGAGGGAAATCGGTAACCTTTCCTAGCAATGATGGCGTTTGAATTCTGAATCCGAACCGTCGTCTCCCCCTAATTTCCATCTATATATAGGGGTCCTCTCCCTTATTTTTACACTTTCTGATTTTCCAAAAATCTATCAAGCAAGAAGGCAAGAAGTTTCCGGCAGAAGAAGCAGATTCCGACAGGTGCAATCTCAGGCTAAAGACAACATTTTCATCCCTTTTTATCAATCAGGTATGACGATTTCGTATGCTTTTATTACTTTGACTTCAGCTTTTTCCCTTGAGTGAAAGCTGTAAAGCTGTAGAAATTTGCTAAGAACATGGCGTTTTCCTGATTAATCGTGTTGATATTTATCCCTTGATTCTCTCTGTTGATGTCTCAATGTGCTTGTATCCCTTCTCCCCGAAATCCCTGTTAAATATGCCTGCTCTGATTGTAGCCACCTTGAATGTATGGATGTTTGATTTGGTTTAAGGTTTTTTTGGGTAAATTGAGGGGTTTTTCCTGGGTTATTTTCTTAAATAAAAATGGAGGGACGAGGTGTCGAGGTGTGATTATTCTCATCTCGGCCCGACTTCCATGTTTGGCCGATTAAACAGATCCACCTCGCCTTATCTTTTTTCAGAATGTCTTCCGAGCACACACAGTCAGACGAAGAGGTTCGGGCCGCTGTAGGCTATGTTCGGAGGAGGTTAGCATGGAGGAGGCTATCTCGAGCGACGCCGAGGAGGATATGGTCGAAGAAGAACAAGAATTCATCGACGTCGAATATAACTCGAGGGACGAGGATGATGTCGGAGTAGTTGGTGAGGGCGCCACCGGGGGTGAGGTCGAAGACAATTATTAGGCGGCGTTAAGCGAACTCATAAACCGGATAGACAAAATAGTGTCCCCATGGGCTGCGACCCGCAGTGCTCTGCTCCAGGAAGCCGTGGAAACCGTGCCGGTGTTTAAAAAGGCTGGGGGGGTCAAAGAGACCATCGACGTCAAGGAGAGGCAGAGAATCCGAGGAACTAGCCGCCTTGGAGGAGTCTGAGAAGAAGAAGAAGAAGAGGCCATCTAAAAAGAGGTCGGTCACCGTTGAGATAGAGCTCATGGATCAGAAGCGTGCTGATAGTAACCTTATAGCTCGATGGTGTGAGTTTCAAGATCGGATGGATTATATGTCGGCGGTGACTGCTTATGAAATTTCAGATGATTACCGATTTGTTAGTATGGGTGCGACGAACGTGTCGCGGACGTGTGGTCGGGACTCTCAGGATTTTTTGTGCTGCATTACAATCATTTAGTCGCCGGACTTAGGCCGCCCTTTGATCCATCCTTCATCACCTTTATGGAGGAACTAAAGGTTATGCCATGTGACCTCAGTCTGAGGGTGGCTTGGGTGGTGATGTCCTTTATCGTTATTAGTCGGCTTCGTGGTCGCGAACCGTCGATGGCGGCGCTGCTATACTTTTACGGTTTCAATAGAAAGGGTGACGCCGGACAAATTCAACCGCATGCAAATCGAGTAGTGGTAGACCTCGTCTTTTGTTCGATCTTCCAGACAAAGTGACGGATTGGGACAAGAGGTGCATGAGAGTCGAATCCCAAGTGGGATGGCCATTTCCCAAGCTTCCAGCGAACTCCTTAAAAACCGATCATTTGAAGGATATCCCCACCCAGGAGGATGATGACGAGTTTATAGCTAAACTCAAAGAGTTGCCCAGGTTTGCTCGAAAAGATGTCGAACAACCCCGAGCCTTTAACTGGAGGTTGCCTTTAGATGACCGCGAACGTTATCTCAGAATGGCCGGTCTAACCGCAGCTGGCATAGGAGAACCCTTGGTTGTGGTCGATCCATTGCCACCGATCCTGATTGGTATGGGGAGTGTCATCATTGCAGATGCATGCCCTCCCAATGTAAAGTCTGTTCTGGCAACCCTTCGTTCCGGGCACCGAGTATGATTTTCACTTGTTTGTTTTTGACAGATTTTTCTTTCATTATCCCTTTTCCTCGCGTTGTTTTTCTGTTCGCTGATAGGTATTGTTTCTTGGAGGTACTATGGACGCATTGGATCAACGCAGTTTGCTGGGCACCTGAAAGATGACCGGCGAGGTAAAAAGAGCAGCCGTGTTGAGGGGAGTTAAGACCTTGCTCGCTACGGTCGACATTTGGAAAGATGTGGCCGGTGCTTCTGGATCACAGGCCGGGAAGTCAACCCAGCCGCCCGCAAAACAAGCGTCGAGCAAGGCCCCGGTAGGCAAAACTATGAAGCAGACAACTCTAACCAAGCCGCCGGCTGGCGAGAAGAAGAAGAGGTATGTGGCCGAGGAGATGGATCTCGTAGAGGATGGTAGTGATGAGCAAGAGGCTTCCTCATCTAAAAGATCCAAAGGCGATGATGCCCAGAAGAAAGGCGCTGACAAAACCGCTGCTGACAAGGCCAAGATTTCATACAAAGGAAAATCCTTGGCCGACAAGCCATCTTCAGTGGGCACAACTGCTATGGTGCCTTTCTCTGGCATTCCTGTTGGGCCCGGGGGCCATCCTGCGGTCTGGATGGACAGGGAGTTTATGCGGCAGCAGCCTTTTGACATGTCCAAAGCAGCCATGATTTTAAGAGGGATCGCGGATGTAGCCCCTCTAAGGCATCTGAGATGGAGTCTTCCCAACCCTGTTCAGCTAGAGATTGGCCGAGGGATCGCGGACAGGATTGTCTTGGCGGATCAAACCGATCCTCGCCGCACCTTCCTCTAAAACATTGAAGATCTGTGGGGTTTGTACGGTGCCACAGTGAGCATGGTAAATATCTTTCATTCCTTCACTTTATTTTTCTTTAATCTTTCTGTTTCATTTTTGAAGTCAAGTCTGACTTCGTTGGTTGCTCTTTTTTTCTTTTCTTTTTTTTGTTTTACGGTTGGCACAGGGTTGGCCCAATCCATACGACTACAGGAGCACCATATCTTTTAGTGCCGATGCTAACAAAGAGTTGACCGATACCTACAAAGCTTTGAACGCTGCTAAACAGGTCGGGGATGATTTAAATGTCCGACTGAGCGCGCCGAGGCCGAAAATATTGAGCTGAAGAAGCAGCTCGCTGAGGCGAGAAAGGAGCAGATAGAGGCTCAAAAGAACTCTGAGCGTCTGGAGAAGCTTGCTGCTGAGCTTGCGGAGCAAGATAGATCGGCTGCTCGATCCATGAAGGAAATGCAGGAAAAAGTCAAGGAAGCCCAAGCCCACTGGAAGACCGAGCAAGATGTTAGTGATGGTCTGAGGAAGCAGCTGACGGATTTGAGTTCAAGTGTCCAGGCTCAAGTTGAGGCCGCGCGTACGGCTGCTGCTGGAGAGAACTTCTTGATGGGATATGACCAAGGGTTTTATCACATCGCTAGGTGCATATGGGCCCGTGCCGGTGAGACTCTGGTCCTCGAGACCCTATAGGAGTCGATCCTCACCCATCCTTTCTCTGAGCACCTAAGAGGTTTCCACCCACAGATTCCTTTCTCTGACGTCGAGCTACAATGATATATTCCCAGATGCGCTCCAGATTGGGAGGCTCCCCAAGTCGAAGAGGAAAATCTAAGGGAGTTGGTGTGCCGAGTTACCCAAACGGGCGAGGCAGCTAAAGAAGAGACCGAGCAAGCTGGAGGTAATGTCGAGCAGGGTGAAGAAGAGGTGGAACCCACTGAGTCCGAGGATGATGGTGATCAGATGTTACATCATTCTCTCTGCGACGAGAATATTAATGATGAGAACATACGGCCTGAAGACTCTTAAATGTGCTGCCTTTGTTTTGTAAAGACTATTTTGACTTCACAGTGCAGTATTGTAATAACATTTTTCTTTCCGCACTTTATCTCTAAACATTTTGACTTCGTTTTTTGCTCGAATTTGCTGTATAAATTGAGAGTGCTTGGTAGTATCCCCCAGCCCCCTTGTTGAGATAAGATACTCAGTCGATGAATGAAATAACTCATTGTTATGCCCCTTGAATCTTATCGCAAATAACTGCTCGCTTGTGTGTTTGAATTTTCTGTCCGCCCCATTGTTTCAGTTGAGTATAAACGGACTCGACTGAAATAATTTGTTAAAAGGCGAACGTGCCTCTCTGAAACAATTGCCCGAGCGTATCATGAAAATTTCCTCAAAGATCCCGCTTGTTTTAGATGAGGGTCGGAGTAGTGACTTTGTCCGCTTGTGTTTGCTCGAGGGTTTGGTTGAAAATTTTCCCAATACGGCCCCCATTTTTAATAAAGTCCAAGATGAGCTCAAGGGCTTTGTTGAAAATTTCGTCGAGACCCCTCATACAGATAGTAGACATACTTTACAAAATAATAACGTGTTGGTTAAAGGTAAGTGTAGAATCGGACTTTATTGTATTCGCCTCACCTCTCTAGGTGAGTGAAAATTTATAAGAAAGAAAGCCTAAATTCTCACGTCGTTGATGAGAGGATAGCCATAACCCTATCTGATTAATACATATAGTACCTTTTGAGGTTATCCGCATGCCACGGTCTGTTAAGTTCAAAACCCTATTGGTTTTTGAGGACATAAGTCCCTTTCTTGATTTCTCTTGTGATTTGGTAAGGACCTTACTAGTTCGCTGTTAGCTTGACTTTATCGGGGTCCATACCAGTGGCCTTTCTATTTCGAAGAATGAAATCCCCGACCTTGAATGTGTGGTCGTGGATACGCTTGTCATGCTGCCGTTTAGCGATCGGTTTGTAGTTTACTAACCGCTGGTATGTCGCTAATCTCTTTTCCTCAGCTAGATCTAGGTCGATCTGCCTATTCAGTAGATTGTCCGTTGGGTCATATAGGGAAACCCTGATACTTGGGAGAGCCATTTCAATAGGAGTCATGGCCTCCGATCTGTAAGTGAGAGCAAACGGTGTTTCTCCGGTGGGTGTTTTGATTATGGTCCGGAGTGCCCATAATATGGCGGGTAGCTCATCAACCCATCCACCCGCTTTTACTTTCTCATCGACACTCTTCTTGAGCATTTTTATTATCAGTTTATTGCCAGCCTCCATTTGGCCATTACTATGGGGATACGCAACGGATGATTGCCAGTGATTGACATTGAATTCTTTGCAAAAAAGTTGAGAATTTCTTCCTGAATTGTGGTCCGTGATCTGACACCACTGCTCGTGGGATGCCAAAACGAGACCATATTTGATCGTGTAGAAAGTAAACCGAATCCTTTGCCTATCTTAACCATAGGCTTGGCCTCGATCCATTTTGTGAAATAGTCCACTGCCACTATCATAACTTTGCACCCGCCTCTTCCTAATGGAAATGGTCCGATCAGGTCGAGGCCCCGCATGTCGAAAGGCCAAGGTGCAACCACAATGCTTTGCACAACCGACGGTATTCTTGGGATGTCCGCATGTTTTTGGCATTCTGGACATTCTCTGACTAGCTTCTCTGAATCCTTAAGGATTGTCAGCCAATAATAACCTGCTCTAATAACCTTTTGGGCAAAGGAACGACTAGCGGGATGGCCCCCACACACTCCTTGATGAAGCTCGATATGTATTTTCTTGCTTACATCTTCTCGGACACACCGTAATAAAGGCTTTGTGGCTGTTGGACTTATTTTAAGTTTTAGTGATGAGTGCCAGACTAGCTGTTATAGAGCAAAGGCAAAAAGATGTCTAGATCAAATGTATAGGCTTATTAGAGTTTGATCTTTGTATAGGTTTGATCAAACAAGCACTGTAAATGGTCAGCTGACTTTCATCAGCAGACCTGTCTATATCAGTAGGGTACCTGAGTCAGTAGACTAGTTTAGGAACCTGTTGAAGGCTGAAGGCTGAGGGCTCAAACTCAGTTATTGAAGGCTAAGGGATCAAACTTAGTATTTAAAGTCAAGGATATGGAATCAGAATTTAGGGAAGTTTGTGATGACCTAAACTGATTACATATACATTGTGTACAAGGTCTAAGTTCCACAAGTTAAATGGTGTTTGGAACTTGGTTATGATTAAAATGGTGTAATCTAACTTAATAATAAAAAGTTAGATATAAGGGAAGTCAGCTGAAGTGTTTTTATAAACAGAGCAACTTTGGAACAGCTGACTGATATGCATTTCAGCAGACATACATTCACAGGAACCTGTTGATATATATTTCGAATTATTCAAAGGTTACATTGGAAAAATACAAGGATAAGGACATATAACAACTTCTGATTTTATCAAACAAATCAATGGTTAAGATTAAAGGGACGTATGGAAGAAACAGAGGTTTATCCAATGGATACAAATCAAAGGGTGGACAGACTGAAAACGGTCAAAAAGCATTCTGACATGTGTCAGTACTATGTACAGGGACAGAAAGCAAGTCAAGACGGGACAAATCTGAAATGGCTATGTTTTAATTTCAAACATAAGTCACAATGATTCCTACCTATAAATAGAGGACTCCTAATTCAGATACAAGTGATGAAAATTGAAGAAAAACAACAGAAAATCTTAAGCTTCAGATTCTTATCAAGAAAACACCCTGTTGATCCTATTGAACATAAAGCTACTGATCTAGTCAAAATCTTCAAGTGTAATCTGCTATCAAGCTACATCAAGTTTACACACTTGAAGACCTCAAGCTGCTGATCATATCATCTTGATCAAGCTGCTGAAAGCTGAATCACTTACTTGATTCAAACTTTCTTTTATAAGAAATCTACTGAAGACAGTGAAGCATCTTTGGGTGTCAAGGGCTGTTGTTTGTGGTGGAGCTGGTGAAGAGGCAATCCTACCCTTCAAGGACCAGTGGAAGTCTTTGGAGCAAAGAATCCTACTGTTCCAAGTGTTCGGTTTGTGAAGCCATAGTTATTGGTGAAGGACAAACAACTTAGGGATTTTTGTAACTGCTACCTCAAGGATCTCTAGTGAATTACCTCCAACATCACAGGAGAAGAGTGGACTGACAGGATTACACCACCTGGAACCACTATAAAATTTGCCTACTTACTTTATACGTTTAGTACGTTTAGCACATCAATCTACTAAACTAGCAACTGAGTCACACACATACACTACTGAGTATCAAATACTTGGTATCATAGTTTAAATAACAAGTAATAAGGCTTAATTTAAATATATTCCACTGCAACAAATTCAGGAAAGTCAATAGTCGCAGACTACTGAGCTATCAGCAGGCTGCTGAAGTTGCTGAGTTGGTTAACTCCAAAAATTTTAAGTTTAAGTTTATTCACCGCCCCCCCTCTAAACTTATCCAAAGCCTTTTCAAGGGACCAACAGTGGCGGACCTTCTGTAGAGTGCTTTGTCATGTATAATGTACATGCCCGCTCTTTTTCTGAGTGCACGGGATTTGTCCGTCCCCGTGGGTAAGGTGCCTGATTCTATGTAAGCTTGAATTTTGTCAATCCAACATGGAGTTGACGCTGGTGCATCGATCTCCATAATTTCTGCTACTTTGATGGCGGGCACCACAAGATACTCTATCATTATTGAAGGATCTGCGATCTCCTCCTCATGAGATAGCTTAGATAGATAATCTGCTCGCTCATTATCCTCTCTTCGAATCCTGATGAACTCACAATAATTGAATTCGGCTCTCAATCATCGAACAATCTCACCATATTTTTCGAGGATGCCGCAACACGTGCCATAGTCCCCCGAGATTTGGTTGACGATGAGCTGTGAATCGCAGTAGACTTCAACAATTCCCACACTTAGCTCCTTTGCGAGCCTAAGCCCGGATATAACCGCTTCGTACTCGGCTTGATTATTCGTGGCCGGAAACTCGTACCTTAGAGCTTTTTTGATTTCCTCCGTCGTTCCGGTTCCATCAAAATAACTCCGGCTCCACAACCAATTCGACTAGATGCTCCGTCCACGTATAACTGCTAACATTGATCAAGTTTATTTGCGACCGTAACGGGCTCGGTTTGTACATGCAAATTCGGTTGTGGTGAGCTGAAACTTGTCTCAACAATGAAATCAGGCAGTGCTTGAGCATTGATTGCTTTCCTGGGTTGATATTGAATGTCAAACTCCATGATTTAGATAGCCCATCGGACTAGACGACCTGAAAGGTCGGGCCTATGCAAAATTTGGCGCATTGGACTATCCGTTAAGACAATTACGGTGTGAAAAGTAAAATAGCCCTAGAGTTTACGGGCAGCGATAACAAGCGAGTAGGCTAATTTTTCAACATTAAAATAGCGACTCTCCATCGGACTGAGAGCCTTGCTTCCATAATAAACGGGGTTTTGGAGGGTTCCGGCCTCCTTGGCAAGAACGGCGGCAACAGCCCGGTCCGCGGCCGCCAGGTACAAAAACAAAACATCTCTTTCTACAAGGCTAACCAAAAGAGGCGGCTTCCCTAGATACTCCTTCAAAGCTTGAAATGCACGTGAGCATTCTGCATTCCAGGAGAAGGTCTTGTCACCTTTGAGTATTTTGAAGAATGGGAGACATTTTTCTGCTGACTTTGAAATGAAGCGACCCAATGCGAAGATTCTGCCATTTAGCCTCTGAACCTCGTGGGCTCTTGCATGTCGAGCAAAGCTTGTATTTTTTTTGGGATTAGCCTCGATGCCGCGATGACTAACCATAAACCCGAGAAACTTGCCTGCCTGGACACCAAATGCACATTTGGCCGGATTGAGTTTCATACAGTGCTTATGGACATTGTTAAAGGTTTTTAGGAGGTCGACGGCGTGACCGTCCCCGGTCGATTTGATGACCAGATCATCTATGTAAGCTTCCATGTTTTTACCTATTTGTGAACTGAAAACCCTATTGACCATCCTTTGATAAGTTGAGCACGCATTTTTCAACCCGAAGGGCATCATTTCATAATAGTACAAGCCCCCAGTAGCCCTGAAGGCCGTTTTCTCTTTGTCGGACTCAACCATTCGCACCTGATGATACCCTGAATATGCATCCAGAAAACTGAGAATTTCAAAGCCAGAGATGGAATCTACTAATCGGTCGATTCGTGGAAGTTGATAAGGATCCTTCGGGCAAGCTTTGTTGATGTCCGTGAAGTCGACCCACATTCTCCACTTGCCATTGTGCTTTTTCACCATAACTACGTTCGCTAGCCAAGTAGGATAGGCTAGCTCCTTTATGATCCCTACTTGGAGGAGTTTTCCGACCTCTACCTTAACCGCGGCTTCCTTTTCGGTCATAAATTGTCGAGCCCACTGTTGTATCGGCTTAAAAGTAGAGTCCACATTAAGATGATGGAGGGTGATGTCTGCCTCGACCCCTCTCATATCCGTGACACCCAGGAAAATGCATCCTGGTTCTCATTGAGAATTTTGACCAGATTTTCATTTTCAGAGGGATTCAGCCGAGCCCCTATTTTGACTTTCTGGTCGGGATATTCATCGTTAATGACTACCTCAACCAACTCATCCTCCGCCGTGAAGTCGGGTTCATCCCAGACTCGCAAAGTTTCACACTCCACCTTGGCGGGCAAAGGTTCTCCCAACTACCTGGATCATGTTGATGTTCTCCATGTCATCTGGCTGTTCGAGGTGGGCACTCTTGTTTCCCGTCTGCATTTCATGTATATAGGTGAGACCGGTTGCGGGTTCACTGATCGACTTTCCGATCCTGTCCCCGACGTAAAATTTTGCTCACTGATGTGGGATTGAAGTGACCATTTGCATCTGCTCTAACACGGGCGTTCCGGTTATCATGTTGTAATGAGCCTGGAGATCGACCACAAGAAATGTTACCTTCTTTGTTCGGAAAGGGGCATAATCCCTCATCTGTACATCCAGGTCGATGGACCCTTGACTTGTATTATGTGCTTGGTCAAAACCTCAAGGGTGCCATTATGTGGCCTCAAATTGGAATCGCTGAACCCCAACTCTTTAAAGCAGTTGTAGTATAAAATGTCGCGACATGCTCCCGTGTGGATCATTACCCGATTGATGCATGCCCTATTGACGACCACGGAAACACAAAGACACATGTCCTCTATATTCACAGAAGTTACCAACTCGCTTCGGGTCAAAGCAAGAGGTTGCTCGTTCCCACACAGGACATCTGGCTTCTCCACATGTTTGTTTATAGAGCCAATGCGGTGTTTGATTTGATTGTTGTTGGGAGGGGGCTCGGTTATTATTTGGATGTTTCTATCATACTGGCGAGCTTGTTGATTCTTCATGTCCTGCCCCCCAGCATCTAGCTTATAGTGATCATGGTGACCGCGAGCAAGTAGTTTTTCTATTTCTCTCTTAAATTGCATGCATTCATCGGTGGTATGACCTTTGTCTATGATACCCGCAATACTTAGTCGTGTCACGGAGGGCATCTGGAACCATGGTATAAGGTTCAGGTAATTCATCTCTTACTTCATTAAGCATCTGAGTGTACGATATTCTGAGAGGTGTAAAGTGCTCCTCTTTGAATCTCTCAAGTTTTTTGACATCCCGATCATTGTTTCTGCGGCAATCCTTAGGCGGACTGCGTTCAGCCCTATGTTTGCCTTTATTGGACGAAGACGCTCCTTCGTTACCCGCAGTTGCAATGTACTTTCTGGTTGAACTTAACATTTCTTGTAAGTTCGCTGGTGGACTCAAAGCGAAGTAGGACTTCAAATAGCCGGTATTCAGCCCTTTTTCGAAACTGCTCATGACAACGTTGTCCGCTAGACCCCTTGTTAGCTCATACACTTTGTAAAATCGGTCGTAGTAGCTGTGGTTACCCTCATTCTCACCCTGTCGGACCTCATGTAAGTCGATGTGTGTCTTTTTAGGTCCTCTTACTGATCTGAACTCCGCTATGAACTTGTTAATCAGATCTTCCCAAGATAAGATCGACCTCGGAGGTAGATGCGAATCCATGACGCTGCCCTGTCTTTCATCGACCCCACAAAACCGATGCACCACGCCTCCTTGCTAGGCGTACACAAAGTGATCCTGCTTTGAAAAGCTAAAAGCCAATCTAAAGGATCCGTCGCTCCATGATAGTTAGTGAAATTTGGGTAATGAGTGCCCCCTCTTGGGGCCGCTTTCAAGATGTTTGGATGAAGTACGCTCGTTCCCCAGGTTGGGTTAGCCTTAGCCCCAGCCGTACCTCTTTGCAGCTCCTCTATCTGTTTTTTCATAATCCCCATTCCTCTCAATTTTCGAGGATGGGTGGAAGTGCGGCATAACTTCCCTCAACCTGCTAGTCTCCCTATCTTTCAACTCGGGTACGGACCTATCGGGGATTTCTGGCTCGTCCTGGGGCTACACCACGATCGTCGACCATAGGGCCCAGGTGAACTAAAGCTGATTTTCTCTCTCCTCGGGGCTACAAAGTAGCATGGCTGCTTCCATCTCCCTCTGACCGTTGAGGTTGAGCTGTTTTCTTAGGAATGAGAGTAGGCTATACCTCTGTGGGTACGGGTTGAGGGGGAATGAATTTGTGGATAGGTTGAGGTGGCAGCCCCTCAGCGATTAGTAACATGTTCCCTACGTGCATTTCCTCTACATAATCTTTGTGTGATTGTAGATCTACCGTATATGAGCTACGCTGTATAGGCGTTCCTCCAGCCGAAACCGCCTCTTGCTCGCGATTCTATTGGGAAGCCCCTGTAATATCCTTCCCTCGACCCTTTCTTATTTCCTCCTCATGTATCTGATGGACTCGGGTCCTTTCCTTTATATATGCCCGCATATCGGGGGTGATGTCCTGTCCGGCATCAGCCCCAGGGGACAGCACTCTCCTGCTCGCCTCCCCACGTGGCGTGTTCGCTCCACGTGAAGGGCCCTGATTGCCCGCCTTAGTTGGTGTTGCAGGTGTCATGTTTTTCGCGCCAGTCATGTTGACTAAGATAGTTTGTAGATATTTTTGGCAGGATATTTTGGTTAGTGGCTGGATATTTTTAGCTCAAAATATCAATAGGCAAGAGATGTTTTTTCCAGGTGGTTTATGGTATGAGCAACCCAACTATTTTATTACTTGAAGATCCAAAACTGAAAGAAGGTATACACACCAACCTGGGATTTTAAAGATGGACTCGTGTGTGAGTTTGTCGATGGAGCTGAAGACGTTCCTTCAAGCTAAGCTGAATCTGATGTGTTTTTCAAATTCTTCCCGCCGGTGACATCGAAATGATCTCCAGAGGCTGATTAATGATGATTTCCCGGTAACGGAGCCAACTGATATTGCGGTGAATACCAGATTTGCGGTAACAAGTGTATTTCGTGGTTATATGGCTATGTATATGTGATTTCTCTGGAAGTGTAGGGTGGTGAGCAAGAACAAGTATGTTGATTCAATGCTTATAAGTAAGAACATGAGAGAATCGACAAATTGGCAGAGTAGCTCTGCTTGTATTAGTTAGTAGATGATTTCTATTACATTGTGATACCATATTTATAGGTTAAGACTAAGTCGGTTTACTGTTCATGACAAGACAATTAAATAGATATAATTAGAGATAATCATATAAATAAATACAAGTGGACCGGCCAGCTGTCTGGATAAGTATGGCGGACAGCGGTCTCATATTTTCCTTGTCTTGATGTCATCTTGACCATATGGGTAGAAATCACACGGAGAGGAGGAGTCCGGCTTACGACCACCGGACAGGATCAAACTTACTGTTAGCCGATTGGACCCGGCTTACGAACTGCGGGTAGGATCCGGCTTATGTATGTGGACTGAGAGGATAGAGGCCCCATACCTTTGTTATTGGGCCATGGGAGTAGGCCCAATCTAGGTGAACAAGGCCCCACTCCGGTTCGGGTATATCAGGTAGAGACCACGATAAGTCCTTTTACTCAAGCACTTGCCCTAGCATTCCATTTTAATCCTTTAAGCACTTGTAAACATTGCTTTCTGTAGTCTTCATAAGATTTAAGAAATTTCACAAGAATTGTGTATTCAATTTTCTTTCACAAAGAAAATTCAACGTTTGTTAAATAGTCTATTTAACCTTTTGAATCATATTCAAAACATGAACTATTTATTTTCAAGCAATGATTAAAGAATTAAGTCGATACTCAAATCTTACAATTTTGAAAACAACATTTCCAAAATTCGACGTGGTCATCCTTATCCAATCCATCTAATGTTTGAATAATCATCATCGTATGACGGAGTGACCCATCGTTATATCCAATATTTGAGCTTCCGTTAATAATTAAAGTCTTAGAGGACTGCATCAATTATGTAGCCTCCTTGTCTTCAACTACGAAAACGTGATTGCTCGTGTCATTGCTTATTTTAAAAATATTAAAATTATTTAACCAACTTGAGAAACATTTCTCAAAAGGTAACAGTCATAATTTGGTTTTACTAATCGGGAATTAAAACATAAATATAATTTGCTAAAACTACAACATAAAATAAAGATAGAAGAGTGTTGTTGTTTATACATGCAAAATCAAATATGGTCTTTGTGATTATGATTTTGCTCCCACTAGTCAACTACTCCCAATTGACTTTCAAGAATTTTACAAAATTCTTTAGTGGCTGGAATCCTATCTAGTTGACTCGATCCCTGACCTGGGCCGATCGACCGGGTCAATTTCGATGGGTAGGTACTTCTTACCATTCACTTCCAACGCGACTTCCAATGGTTTGACTAGTCAACTCTTTGACAACTCACATCGTCTATGTGATAGTCAACCTCATGACTCTAAAATCAGACGGTCCTAACGTGGGCCAATCACCGCAAGATTCTTAGCCGAGTCGTAACCCAATTATTCATGAGATCTCTTTATGATCATATCTCGATAATGACGATATACCCGAGGTAGGTCAACTCTCGACGGGGGCCGATAAGTTGGATCCAAACAAGGGCTCTTCACCGTCACTATAATATTGGAAGACATATTATAACTCGATTTTTGTCGTGGGAGTAACTTTAAATTAATTTACTTAATTAATTTAATTTAATTACGGTCTCATCTATTACGTGCATATTACTACAATATAATATAAAGTAAAACATACACAACATTCCGCGCACAATATAACCGGTATGATCATGGACTTTTCTTAGGTGCGGTTTCGAATACAAATTGACATGCACCATCTTCGTTCATCTTTATTTTTCTCTCTCTTTGGGCATTCATCTTAGTCTTCAATGCATCATTACATAAAATCTAACTATTAAATTTTACACCCGCCGCACACATGGGGGAGCTAACGGGAATGGCATAATGCAAAAATAAAACTAGGTCACGTTCTTCATAACGGCCTAGGACAACAATAAAATCCAACAGAAAAATAGAGTATTCACATCTATCCTATTGGTCGAGTCCATGATCAATCGGTGTCCATATAATCAAATTATATCTACTATCTAATCCATAAAATCACATCTTATGAAAAAGATTAACTTTAAACTACTTCCGTCTTTATAGCATCCAATCAATTAATTAATTAACGTTTAATCAATTAATAATTCAATAATTTAATAACCATGTACTATAATGAAATTAAATACACAAAACAAATACGAAAAAGGGGTGTCGGCCGGCAGCCACCGACAGCACAGGGCCGCCGACGCCGCCGGCAGATTTTCGGGTGGCGGCGCCGCCGCTTGTCGGCCCAGCACCGCCGCCGCCCTTTTATTATTTTTTTTGTTTTCTCTTTTTGTGCATCTTTAATTAATCAATATCAAACATGATTTAATCTATTGGATCTATTTACTACGCGAATTAATTATGCTTATTGCTTAAGCTTAAAGTTGGCTCTGCTACCACTCTTAGGAAATCAATCGTGTAGCGCAGCGGAATTTAAAATTTGATTTCCGATCCAAAGATCGACTTCATTTAAAAAATAAACATATAACAAAGAGGACAAATATTATACCTTTCTTGATCTTAAAGAGCGAAGCTTTGACCGTTCGGTAGAAGTAGATGCGCGTAAGCCGTCCCAGCGTCCGGCCTCTATCAGTTATCCACACGAACACCTTGCCGGAATCCTCCCAGATTGCAATTAGAAAAATTCGACTGCTGGGTCGAAATTTTCTCTCTCTATAATCTCCCTTTAGGAAGCTCTCTTATTTTTCATATGAACAATTAGCTCTTGGAATTATAGTGTACAAAAGAGCTAGTCAACCCCTTTATTTTATATATGAATGTGGAGCCCCTTTCTTCACCCAAACTGATTGGGATTAGCTTCTAGTAGATTGATGAGAGAGCCTAATAAAATAAGGAAAATCATTTTGTTTGATTTATCTCATTTAATATTTAATATCTTATATTAAATATATTTCCAAGATATATATTGACAATATCTTATATTGAATATAACTTTATCTTATTACCATAATTCTATTTTCCAAAAACAATTAATATCCAATATTAATATTATGGTAATCTTATTAATTAAGTTGCACAATCCAAATGTATCCTATACACTTTGAATATGGCGTCCCTTCCCACTAATTTGGGAATTAAAATTTTCTTTAATTAATATAGTACTATGATTAATTAATTTACAAATTACATGTATATCATATATATACATATTTCGAAATATATATGTATCAATATACATATTTAATTAATCAACATAATTAATATCTTGTATTATACTTATTCATAATAAATAAATACCATCATATTAATTTACCACAATAACATTTATAGTATGAGATAAATTATGTCCTTATTTGGTCATCAACTATAACCATTTTTTAATCCGACTTGATGTTCATATGTTTGTGACCCGATAGGCTTCCGAATATGTTAGCCGTAGACATAAGGCGCAATTACGAAAATGCCCTTCACCTCTAACGATGACCCCCAATCATCGGAAGAGTCAATATGCAATGAGTACTACCTTTCATGTGCTCGGTTAGCGTGTAAATAGAATCCTATTGTTGTAGTAATATCCATACGACAGTATCTTGATCGTATCCGATAATCTGGATATGAAGCTCTCTCGAAATAACTTATTTACTCTCACTTTGCAAAGATTAACTAGAACTAGACATTATTTATGGGAAGGCCCTTTCAGATATTCACCCTACTCATAGGGTACGTAATTCCCAGATGACCTAACATGTATACTCCGTATGCTTCAGTATCATACCTGATCACTACCGCATTATCTCCCCATGGATAAGGGAAACCTCAGTAGTGTCAAAGCATGACAATCTACACCATGATGCCATGTAGACTCCGGTCCTAAGGATAATTACACAACTGTCACATAGTCTGACACTTACCAGTGTAAGTGGGCCAGTCTAACGTACGCATTCTCTAATACACATCCACGTACAGTCCAAGTGTCTTTACACTTTGATAGACGATATATATCCCTGCCCTTAAAGATAGAAGACATCTAATACATGCTAGTATGTTCATACTATCAATGCCCTATTAATAGTACATCGGCCAAGAGACATTTAAGTATCAAACTTATTAATGTGATTAGAGATCTCATCAACCATAATCGCCTATCATTGTTTCTCTATCATAGATTGACACAAAGGACGTTATCATATAACTATTCATAATTGGTTCTTTAAAAGAACAAATATATGACAACAAAAAAGCCATTTATATATATGTATAATCATAAAGAATTCGTAGAAATGGTGTGACCCGGTCCGATCCGGTCCAACCGATTGGGTTTAGGACACTATTTCAACAATAAGGACAATGATATCGTAGATAACTTAAGAGTTCGGTGTACTCTGATTAAGTCAATAAAAATAAGATGAGAAATAGAGTACTAAGTTTTGAAGAAGTGTAAAAACTCAGTTAATGCTCTAGATCAGTTAATGACTGAAAACTGACCCACTCAGTTTATGATGCTTAAAACTGACTTATCTCAAACACTCTGTTTTAAAGCTGAAGGCATCCAAGAATCGAAAGGAAATCTGAACGTTGCACATCAAGCTTTGTCATTAGATGATGGACTGACATGTCAGAAGGATGACTGACATTGATCTGACATATAGCAGTTTGATAGCAAAAAGAATTCAAAATTCAAACAAGATGAACGTTGGATTGCACACTATAAATATAGGACTTTACAACAAGGATCAAGCTCCGAATATAACACAATTTTACAAGCTTTAAGCTTAAGTTCTGTTCATTCAAGTATATTGCTATCGTCATCGTGCTCACCAAGAATTACCAAGAATTCTTCTAAGTGTTCAAGCTACAAAGACTTTATCAAGAAATCAACATTTTGAAAAACCACAAGCCATAATAATTTACTTGATTCTGAGCCCAACTTTGATTTTAATCAAAGGCTTAGACTATGAAGCAATCCGGTCTAGGATTTGCCAAGGACAGTTGTTGTTTTTGCAGTCGGGTAGACTGTGTTTGTGGTGGAGCTGGAGAAGAGGCAATACTACCCTCTAAGGATCAGTGCAAGCAGTTGCAGTGTAGCAATTCTACATGTTCTATAGTTGCTTAGATAGTGAAGGTAGGGATTAGTCAAGGACTATCAGTTTAGGACTTTTTGTAACCGATCTACCTCAAAGAGTTCTAGTGAAATTTTCCTCCGAGATCACAGGGAAAGAGAGGACTGACAGGATTACACTACCTGGAACCTCTATAATTTCTTGCCTTATTTATTTTATGCTATTACTTACTGTTATTTACATTTGAGTACTTGTGATTGATTTTATACAGTTTATTTAAGAATACAGAACTGATTGATACTCACACAGCACACAACCGACATTCATCAGAATTCAGTTTTGCATAACAAGCTTTTTCATAGATACAACAAGATCAGTTAAAAGGCTAAAAATTAATCCGCTGCCAGTTAACTCGGTTTAGGCATAAGTTAGTTTGACTTATACTCAGCTTAGTTAGCTTAACTCCACACAAGTTTAAAACTGAACCTAATCTGTTTTTAAGTCAACTTTTTGGTGACAAGTTTATTCACCCCCCCCCTCTAAACTTGTGTCAGCCTTTTCAAGGGACCAACAATTGGTATCAGAGAAGTGTTCTCTAACAAGAACTTGTTCTGACAATCTCTAGTTGATCTTCTGAAAAATCCCAGTTCTCAGCTTTCTGTTTTTGCACAACACAGCTTTGACAAACGTGCATCATGGACAACAATCAGTATGCTAGACAAATGCTTATGTGTAACATGGACCATTTTGATGAATATATAAGACATTTGCAGGCATTCCTTGCGGCTACACATGATGAAATGATGGATGTACTCACTGATGGACCAATTCAGATCACTTACATGCAAACGGTTGATGGTGGTGCTCATTTTAGAGTTCTCATACCCATAAGTAAATGGAACTATAATCATATAAAGAGGAACAATCTCAACAATCTTGCCATGTATATCATTCTCAGAACCTTGGATAGCAACATATACAAAAAAGTCAAAAACTGTACAACTGCCAAAGAGATATGGGAGAAATTACAACTTGTGTGTGAAGGAACTAACTCAATCAGGGAAAACAAGATCTATGTAGCAAAACAAAAGTTTCATGATTTCAAGATGAAACCTGGAGAAACCATTGAACAAATGGAAACAAGATTCAATGCAATCATGGATGATCTAGCACTCCTCAAAATAGTCTACAGAAAGAAGAAAATCAATACCATAATTTTGAAAGCTTTACCCACATGCTGGAAAATGAAGGTTACAGCAATGGAAGAGTCAAAGAGGCTTGATGAAGAAGGTACTTTCAAAATCTTCTCATATTTGATAGCCTATGAGTTCAGTGAAGATTTCATATTAATCTCTATAGCAATCAAATCTTTGGAAGATCCAAAGACTACAGATCTAGCAGCAGCTGATGACAACTTGGAAACATCACCCAGCAATCTTCAACAATTGGATGATATGGAGGAACATATTGTATTAATGATGAAAAGAATTAGGAGGATGAAAAAGGATAGCCATTTACTCAGAAATACATCAAGAAAACTCTAGAAAGAAATAAAGATGATGAGTACTTATGCTTCAACTACAAAAAGCCTGGACATTACAAGGTTGAATGTCCAGAACTGACCAACAAGAGAACTCAGGAAAGAAGAACCGAAAAAAGAGCATTATTAGCTGGTGATGAGTCGGATTATGAAGCGGAAACTGAAAAGACACTCTTAGATGACACAGCTTTAATGGCTCACATGGAAAAAGAAAATGAGGTATGTGAATCTAATTCTAAGTACACCTCAGCACAAAATTCCATACAAAATGCTTGTTCTTCAACAACTTGTTCTAATCCTAGAAATCCTGAATTAAAGGAAACTCTCGAGGAATTGATGAATCAATTAGTAGCAAAACAAGCTGGTCTTGAGTCAATTAAAGTAGAAAAAGAATCTCTAATTTTGGAAATCAAAAGATTAAAAACAGAATTGAACATTTTGAGATTGTTAAGAACTGATCAAGCAAAGAATCAGCATCAGCCTACTATTTCAATTGCAGCAGCTGAATTTTTAGCTGAATCAACTTCTGCAACTAGATTCAAATCAGGAAAGCCTTATGGTGACATAACTGGCTTAGGATTTGACACACATCAAACTTCAAAGGAAGGAACTAGTAAAGCGGGTGAACTAAATGTCAAAACTGGCATTAAGTTTGTAGCTGAACAAATTCCACAAACTGAGAAGCATGCTGAACCAGTTAATTCAGCTCAAAATAAGTCAACCCAATTTCAACATTTGTTTTCTATGAAGTCAGTTGCACAAAGTAACAAAGGTAACTCTAAAGGTAGATCAGATGGACATCAAAGAAACTAGGATCGTAGAGAAAATGCAAGATCTACAGAAGCTAACCATGCTAAGAGCCAGAAAAAATCAAATCCAAGTAAATCCAAGAATGACAATCATTCAAGCAATTACAAACTCAGGGGGAAAGGCAGGTTATTTCCCACTGATGAGGATTGGAATTTTTCTGAACCTATTGCTAAAACTAAAAAAAAAAAAAAAAAACAATCATTCACGACAGAGAACTTATTGTAAGTCTCAGACAAGGACTCAACAGAGAACTTATCCTAGATCTCAGCAGAATCCTCAGGATAGAAGTTAGTATAGACCTCAGTAAATAGCTGTTCATCACAGATAGCGGAATGATGATTATTTCTCAGTATATGGAAATCAGTTTAGACCAAAAGATTTGAGAGAGCATATAAATAAGACACAATCCATAAATAGATATTATGGGAATGTAGCTTATATATATGATAACAAGTGCAACAATTTCCAAAGGAGACCCTATGGAAATATCCCAAATGTTGTACTTACAACTGACCCTTATGGACCCAAACAGAATTGGGTACCTTAAACATATTAACTTGTCTTGCAGGAAATATGGTATTTGGATAGTGGTTGCTCTAGACACATGACAAGGAGCAAAGATTGTTTGGTTGATTTTCAAGCGAAAGATGGACCCAAAGTCATTTTTGGTGGAAAAGACAAACCTAGATATACAAGAGGTTATGGAACCTTAATCAAGAATGGGTTGAAGATCAGAAATGTAGCTTATGTTTAAGGACTCAATTACAATCTACTCAACACGAGTCAATTCTGTGACATGGGTTACAGAGTTACTTTTGACAAAGATTTTTGCATTGTCATAAGTGAAACGGCATATCAAGTAGTTTTTGCTAGCAAAAGAAAGGAAAATATGTATGTTGTGAACTGGTGAACAGCTATGTTAGAAACCTGTTTACTTGTGCATACCAAATCAGAAATTAGCTGCCTATGGCACAAGAAACTGAGTCATCTCAACTTTGATGACATCAATCTTTTGGTCAAGAAAGGGTTAGTAATTGGACTGCCAGAAATCTCTTAAAAGAAGGACAGTTTATGTGATGCTTGTCAAAAAGGGAAACAAGTAAAAGCAAGCTTCAAAACCAAATCTCAGCTTTCAACAACAAGAGTTTTAGAACTGCTACACATGGATTTGTTTGGACCAGTTACACCAATCAGTGTCAATGGAAAGAAGTATACATTGGTAGTGGTTGATGATTACTCAAGGTATACATAGGTAATTTTCTTAACAAAGAAGAGTGAGACTAAGCAAAGACTCACAGAGCTGCTGAAGAAACTTCAAAATCAGAAACGTGTTACAGTTGTAAAAATAAGATCTGACAAAAGAACTGAATTTCTCAACATTGTGATCATTGAATACTGTAGAGAAAATGGAGTGTTACACCAACTTGCAGCAACAGCAACACCTCAACAAAATGGAGTAGCTGAAAGAAGAAATAGGACACTCAAAGAAGCAGGAAGAACAATGATCTGTGAATCGAACTTACCTGAAAGGTATTGGGTAGAAACAGTAAACGCAGCTTGTTATACTCAAACAGAGCCCTAATGAACAAAAGGTTGGAGAAAACACCCTATGAGATACGGAATGTAAGGAAACGAAATGTCTCATACTTTCATACTTTTGGAAGCAAATTCTATATACATAATAAAGGAAAAGATCAGCTCAAGACTTTTCAACAAAAAGGTTATGAAGGAATATTCTTAGGATATTCAAGTGTTAGTAAATCATTTTGATTTTAATACAAAAGGACACTCAAGCTGAAGAATCAATACATGTTGTTTTTGACGAACCAAACTTTACTGGTGATACAATTGAAGACAAACTAGAACCAGTTTCTCAACCTCAGTCACAAAAGACTCCAGAATCAGTTTTTATTGATATGGGAAGGTTAAGATTATCAAAATCTTCAGATCAAGATCATTCTCAGTTACCAACAACTGAACCTACAGTTGAACAACCAGTACAAAATGAAACTGATCCAGCACAAGTGATGGAGGTCAAGTTAAATTATTAAATCGATGCCTACTAACTTACTAGCAAGAGAACTAGGTTCAATTGTAGTATAGCCAGATAGAATCGAGGTCGATCCCACAGAGACTCGGCACAAACAAAACACAACTTTATCCTATTAGAACTAAATTGAAAAGGCGGTCTACGACCAACTAAATACAGTAAATAAAATAGTGACAACCACACGACACAAAAGACCACTAAGACAAACTAAAGACTACTAAAACACGGATAATACGGTTGATATTATCTAAACAAATAGTATTGATTACGCTAGTAGATTATAACTCCCCCATGTGAATTAGGATGATAACGAGACAAAACAAACGTTAAAGATTAATTATTATGACTACGGGAGTCATCCCCTAAGGTAGATTTAGCTCCAGTTAGGCCCTCTAAATCATCGTGCCTCCATTACGTGACTTCGCTTTTTAATGCCTCCATCTCATATAACTTCTGACACAATTACGAGACTAGGGATGCCGGTATAAACCGTAACCTCATCTAAGAAACATTCCTAGGGTAAGGCGTACTTCTTAGATGCCGATTCAATCTATATCCTAAGTAACAATCACTTTTTGGGTTTCATGTTAAATTATGATGACGAATAACTAAGTTGATCGGGTTTAATTACTCGTTTTAATTCCAATTCGTAGAATCGACGTAGTCGAAGCCGATCATAATATTGCCCTACACATTACCACACTCGGTCGACCGAACGACGCACTCGGGCGACCGAGTGACATGTCTAGGTCGACCGAACACAGTTCTGTGTCGGAACAAATCATGATTACTTCTTAACGTTTCTAACCTAAACACATGGGTTCGTAAATAAATCTACATCACGCAATCAATACAAGAAAAACTACTCCATAATAAAATACATCAGATCTACAAATAAAGATTGCATAATTGAATAGTCATACCCTCGAAGACGAGAGTGACTCCCACTCTTTAAAGCGCTCCCTAATCGGAGAATCCGACGAATCCACAATGAACGAACATAAAGAAAATAAAACTAAAACTTAAAAGCTAAAATTGTATGAATTGTTTTGTGTTGTAGTGGTGTGTTGTTCTCAACATCGTGGCTGCTGTTTATATAGGAGTTGTAGCCGACATAGGATGGATCTAGAAGATATGCACGCGTTTTCGGTCTGGATAGCTTCGGGTGACCGAACCTTCCGCCTCGGTCGACCGAATGAAGTGGCTCGGTCGACCGAGCCTCTTTTTTTGCACATGTTAAACGCGTTTCTTGTCTGACTTGTTCCCCATTGCATGCTTTTGAATTGATCTGATTAATCTTTTCTTCAATGCTCCGATTTTCTTCTCTTTTATCTTGAGATTTCTCGATTGTATGATAATTATCTTCCCGATTTATCATGATCTGCAAAATCAGCATTTATCACACAATTAATTGCTCTTTTATAATAAAAACAGCTAAATACCAATTATCATGTTAATAATCACTTATCATTAAATAATAAATATAAACACGTGATTAAATATGAAATATATATATAATTAACTCCGATTTAAGGTTATAATTGATGACATAAATGGGTATATTTTAACTGTCATCAAAATGCCCCCCACTTAAACTTTGCTTCGTCCCGAACAAAGCATTAATAAGTCATTTCCCAAGACACATTTTCTGTGGTCAACTCATACTTATACAAGAAACCCGAGTCAACTCATACCAGTCATGCTCATAAGATAAGCATTATTCACTACTCACTATGAATCGAAGTGATTGTGTGCATATGCATTGGTTTTATATAAATGTAGCAAGATTAAAGTTTATGCAGACTTCATATCTAAATTCACCAACATCAGCATTCATACTTCTTATGCCTCGCAATGGTTAAAGCACTAGAACAATAAGCAAGAGCGTATCTATAGGGTTTTTGGACTTGGAGACTGAGTACTACTCAAAGCCTCTAAAAATTCGAAAAAAATTTCAATTTTGCATATTTTTCGAATACTACTAACCTCAAGGAAGAAAACTTTTCATAGAGTATCCCCCTATCTTAGATTAAGCATAGCATCGAATATTACCACAAGCGCGGGGCTACTTTGGTAATGTTACTACAAGCCCAGTGTTTTAACACATTGTCAAAACACAGGTACGTCCCAAGCTTATTACTCCGCTTTTGTTGGCTAGAAGATCAAAATACATCAGTCGACAAATATCGACACTAGGTCCTCATAACCAATTATCTACGCAATGTACACATACTCTTTCAATTATTATAACTCATGCGGTACTAAACGATTCACATGCTTTGAGTAATTGAACAATACCTAACTACTTGCAATTGTTGGCATGAATATCCTTAAGTCTACTAACAATTTATCGCAAAAGTATAATATGACCACGTACTCACGCAACTTGGTTCATTTCCTATTAATTCTAAGAACTTCGAAGTTGCTCCACCGCTCCGAAAGGAAAGACTTGTTGTACTTGAAATGGGCCATACCATCTTGATTTCAACTTACCCGGGAAGAGTCTTAAGCGCGAATTGTACAAGAGAACCGGATCACCCTCTTGAAAGGTCCTCTCCAAATCTTTTTGTCATGAAACTTCTTCGTGCGCTCCTTGAAAATATTGGCATTCTCGTATGCCTCTAAACGAAACTCCTCCAGGGCGAGTTAATTCTAACATCCTCTTCTCACCGGCCAACGTCTCATCAAAATTTAGCATCCTTGTTTCCCACATGGCCCGGTGCTCCGGCCTACGGGGTAGATGACATGCCTTTCCAAAAACAATTCTATATGGTGACATTCCAATTGAGGTTTTATATGCGGTCCTATAAGCCCATAAAGCGTCGTCTAAACGTAACGACCAATCCTTTCGGTCGTATTGACGGTTTTTTCCGGGATACGCTTTATCTCTCGATTGGTGACTTCTACACTGGCCACTAGTCTGTGGGTGATAGGCGGTTGCTAGCTTATATCGAACCCCATACTTAACCATCAGCCGTTCAAAAGGTTTATTACAAAAATGACTACCATTGTCGCTTATAATCGCCCACGGCGTCCCAAACCTTGTAAAAATGTTCTTCTTCAAGAATCTAACCACAACCCTAGCATCGTTAGTAGGGGAAGCAATGGCCTCAACCCATTTGGATACATAATCAACAAAGAACTAAGATGTATCGGTTAGATAGTGATGAAGTGAAGGGTCCAACAAAATCTATCCCCAAACGTCAAAAAGCTCCACTTCTAAGATGCTCTTGAGTGGCATCTCATTCCTCCTTGAAATATTACCCGTCATTTGACAAGCATGACATGCCTTTGCATATTGGTGTGCATCCTTAAACAATGTCGGCCAATAAAAACCGCATTGGAGGACTTTGGCCGCAGTTTTATCTCCCCCGTAGTGTCCTCCAACTTCATAAGAATGACAATGCTTCAGGATATCATTATACTCTTCCTCTGGCACACATCTTCGAAAAACATTATCAGATCCTAGCTTAAACAAGTACGGTTCATCCCAATAATAATGTCTAAGATCTTTAAAGAACTTTTTTTCCTTTCTTGGACGGTGAGATTTGGTGGCGGGTACTTTGCGGATAGATAATTGACAAACACACTAAACCATGGTTGCTTCTTCTCCTTCACAACCTCTATTCGCGAAGAAAGCCGCAAAGACAATCATTATGTCCCCGATGGTGGTGATGGAGAAAAGTTGTTCATCAGGAAAAGATTCTCCTATCTCAGGTAATTCCTCACCATCCTCTAATTGTAAGCGCGATAGATGATCGGCCACCACGTTCTCACTTCCTTTCTTATCTCGGATTTCTACGTCAAATTCTTGCAACAGTAGAATCCATCTCAACAGTCTCGGCTTTGAATCTTGCTTTTCTAGGAGATACTTAAGAGCCGCATGGTCAGTCCACACAGTGACTTTAGATCCCACTAAGTAAGATCTAAACTTGTCAAAAGCAAAGATAACGGCCAAAAGTTCCTTCTCCGTTGTGGCGTAGTTTCTTTGGGCGCATTCAAAGTCCGGCTTGCATAATAAATAGGTCTGAAGATCTTATCTTTTCTTTGACCCAAAGCGGCGCCAACAGCAGTATCACTTGCATCACACATCAGTTCAAACGGAAGATCCCAATCCGGTGCGACCATAACGGGTGCAGTGATCAATCTACTTTTTATTTCATTGAAAGCTTTTATGCACTCATTAGAAAACACGAATGGCACATCCTTGGCCAATAATTCGGTAAGAGGTCAAGAGATTAAGGAAAAGTCCTTTATAAACCTACGATAAAATCCAGCGTGGCCTAAAAACCTCGCAAAGTTTTAAGATTAGTAGGTGGAGGTAATTTCTCGATCACCTCGACTTTGGCTCTATCCACCTCTATACCGTTCTTTGATATGCGGTGGCCTAGTACTATACCTTCCGTAACCATCAAATGACACTTCTCCCGAGTTAAGCACAAGATTAGTCTCCTCACATCTCTTCAACACTCGTGCTAGATGTGCGAGACATGAATCGAAATCGTCTCCAAATACGGAGAAATCATCCATAAAGATTTCCAAGAAATCTTCCACCATATCCGCAAATAATGACATCATACACGTTGAAATGTTGCGGGGCGTTGCACAATCCAAATGGCATTCGATTATACGCAAATGTCCCATATGGGCATGTAAATGTTGTTTTCTCACGATCTTCGGGTGAGATGTGGATTTGATAGTATCCCGAATATCCGTCGAGAAAACAATAGAAAGCATGCCCGCTCAGTCTCTCGAGCATTTGATCGATAAAGGGAATAGGAAAGTGGTCCTTACGAGTTGCATCAATTAGTTTCCTAAAGTCTATGCAAACTCGATGACCGGTGATTAGCCTCACAGGAATTAACTCATTCAACTCATTGGCTTGCACCGTCAATCCTCCCTTTTTGGGAACTACATGGATAGGGCTTACCCATTCGCTATCGACAATTGGAAATATAATTCCCCGACAAATATCGACACTAGGTCCTCATAACCAATTATCTACGCAATGTACACATACTTCTTTCAATTATTATAACTCATGCGGTACTAAACGATTCACATGCTGAGTAATTGAACAATACCTAACTACTTGCAATTGTTGGCATGAATATCCTTAAGTCTACTAACAATTTATCGCAAAAGTATAATATGACCACGTACTCACGCAACTTGGTTCATTTCCTATTAATTCTAAGAACTTCAGAAGTTTGACTTGTTCCCCACCCTTTTTTGCACATGTTAAACGCGTTTCTTGCCTCCCGCCTCTTTTATCTTGAGATTTCTCGATTGTATGATAATTATCTTCCCGATTTATCATGATCTGCAAAATCAGCATTTATCACACAATTAATTGCTCTTTTATAATAAAAACAGCTAAATACCAATTATCATATTAATAATCACTTATCATTAAATAATAAATATAAACACGTGATTAAATATGAAATATATATAATTAACTCCGATTTAAGGTTATAATTGATGACATAAATGGGTATATTTTAACTGTCATCAACAAGGTCAAGAAAATCAAGGTCAAACAGATCAAATCCCAGAAGATGAATTTCATGAAGAACCAGTTCAAGAAAATCAAGATCTTATAATGCAACCCCCAATTCATCAATGGATGAGAGATCATCCAGAGGAACAGGTGATTGTTGATTTTCAACAAGGAGTTCGCACAAGAAATCTGTTAGATGCAATGATAGCATGCTTTCTATCTTAAGCTGAACCAAAGGATATAGAAGAATATTTGAAAAATCCAAAATGGATACTAGCCATGCAGGAAGAACTCAATGATTTGAAAGAAATCAAGTATGGGAATAAGTTGAAGGACCTGATCATGCAAATATAATTGGTACTAAATGGGTCTTCAGAAACAAACTTGATGAAGATGGAAACATTGTTAGAAATAATGTTAGACTTGTGGCCAAAGGATATTCACAAGCTGAAGGGATAGACTTTGATGAAACTTATGCTCCTGTAGCAAGATTGGAGGCTATCATATTATTTCTTGCATTTGCAGCACACAAGAAGTTCAAAGTTTACCAAATGGATGTTAAAAGTGTATTCTTGAAATGAGTACTTGAAAAAGAAGTATATGTGCAACAACCACCTAGATTTGAAATCAAGGATCAAGTTGACAAAGTTTTCGGACTGAGAAAAGTACTCTATGGACTAAAACAGGAACCCAGAGCCTAGTATGAAACTCTATCACAGTTTCTAGTAGACAATGGCTTTATTAAAGGAACTATTGACAAGACCTTGTTCAGAATGAAGATAGCTGAAAGCACTCTCCTAGTTCAGATATATGTGGATGAAGTCATTTTTGCATCAGAGAATCAACAACTCTAGAAATATGCACGTTTAATGAAGAGCAACTTTTAGATGAGTATGATGGGTTAATTAAATTATTTTCTTGGATTACAAGTCAAGCAAATAGACAATTGAATCTTTATTCACCAAAAAAAGTACACGAGAGAACTTATCAAGAAGTTTGGAATGGAAAATAGTGCAGGAATAGCAACACGTATTGGACCTAATGTAGATTGCATGAAGACAAATATGGAAAAGATGTGGATCAAACACTCTATAGAAGAATGATTGGAAGTCTACTTTATCTCACAGCAAGTAGACCTGATATATCTTTTGCAGTAGATGTTTGTGCAAGATTTCAGACTAAACCTAAAGAGATTCACATGATAGTTGTCAAAAGAACCTTGAAGTATCTGAAAGACACACTTGGAGTTGGGATAGGGTATTCAAGAGAAGAAGAATTCAAACTGATATCTTACTCAGACTCAGATTATGCTGGATGCAAAATCAACAAAAAAAGCACTTCATGCACATGTCAGTTACATGGAAATAGACTTGTGTCAAGGTTTAGCTAAAAGCAAAACTCAATTTCAACATCAACAGCTAAAAATTTTGAACTCGTTAATAAGAAGAAAACATGAATTCGAACTCGTTACCAAAGAAAAAACACGAAGCTGAATACATTGCAGCTGGAAGCTGTTGTGCTCAAGTTTTGTGGATTCGACAACAACTGAGAGACTATGGAATTGAAGTAGGATTGATACCTATTATGTGCCACAACATAAGTGCAATAGCAATAATGGACAACCCAGTTCTACTTTCAAGGACAAAACACATTGATGTAAGACATCACTTCATAAGAGACCATGTAGAGAAGAAGGACATCACAGCTCTCTATATACCAACTGAGGACCAGTGAGCTGATATCTTTACAAAACCTCTGGATAAAGAAAGGTTTTCTAAACTAAGAACTGAATTGGGAATTATCAAAATTTGTTAAGTCAGTTATGCAACTGAGATTTGTCAAGGGGATTGACCTTTGTCAGGTTGGGTGAGCTCACTTGACAGATCAGTCATTGACGTCAACAATCTCAAACTGACTATGTAATTAAACAGGAACAGAATTGACATCTACGAATGACTGACTATTGAAACTTCAACTCAGTTTTACCTAGACAAATGTATTCAAAGATTAAAAGGATAAATTCGACAAAAGTCACATCACAATTAATTACCGCCGAATTGGTCAGAAATTTTGCATGTGTACCCACTAAAAGCAAAATAGTACATGCATCGAATACCGATATACTCAGTGAAATTTCAAATGGTACTACACGATCCATAAAAGATCGTGGGATCAAATCCATAACCGTCCACTCTCTCTATATATCGCCACAGACAAAATATATCTTCTCTAAACACTCAAAAGAAAATCAGCAGTATGGCATCAATGGAAGTTCCGAAGCCAGATTGATAGCTAATAGAGAAATCTTTACCTTCAATCAATTTGAAGATAAAAGTAACAACACTCTGTTGGCTAGCCTACTCTGTGAAAAACATCAAAAAGATACAAGGGTTAGTGAATCTATTAAAAATCAAACTGGAAAATGATTTTGATTTGGAAGGAATTCTACAGTTTTGGGAAAATATGGAGGTTATAAAGCATTCTCTGGTAACAACCGTTCATGGAGAAAGAATCTGCATCAACACAGAAATCATACGGCAATTGTTTGATTTCAAGAAACCAGTTGAGAAATCAATCAATCTACTCAGTTTACTGCTCAAACGTAAAGCCTTTCTCTCTCAGATTTCTGCAATAGACAAACCAGCAAAAGTTTATCCATCTATGGATAGTCTCAAAAAGAATTTTCCTACTCAGCAGATGGATAATCAAAACCATCATTGGGCAATGTCAAGGGTTAAAATGGTTATCAGCGGACGATATTCATCTAATAATATCATTTGGGATGAATTTGACTTCAATTGAGCTGGTTATGTGTTCAATCAAATCAAGCAGCAACACATTGCAGAAATTGAAAGCATCAATAAAGCTAGAGCTGAAGGAAAACAGAAAATAGGAAGACTTCATTCGAAGATAACACTCAATTGGGTAATACAATTGTTGGTCCCAGAGAAGGGTAAAACTATAGTCAGAGGGGGGGGTGAATGACTATAGTGGAGTTTCAAAAACTTTTCTTGTATTTAAAATTTTTTGGGCAGCGGATAAGTCCTTTCTTACTATGTTGTTTCAAAGTAGTTTGGACAATCACAGATATAGATTATAATTTAGGCAATTTAAATTAATGCAGTAAAGTAGATTGCTGAAGGTAAATTGACACAAGGCTTATAGTGGTTCAGGGTGGTGTAATCCCTTAATCCACTCTTCTCCTGTGATGATTGGAGGAATTCACTATTGTTTTCACGTATACAATAGTATGATTGTCCTTGACTTCCCAAGCTTCACAATCTACAAGACTATCACTCCTTGACTAACAATGCTTCGGTGATTCTCGTCTCTTTCACCGCTCCTTGAGATCAAATCCTTCAAAGCGGCTATCACAAGCACAACTCCTTCTCGATGATTTCGATTCGGCTTGCTTTCGCTTTATTGTGAATGAGACTCACAAACTTGGTTGATCAATCTCAGTGCTGAATATGAAATTGTAGTTCTGATGTCTGAGTTGATCTGTAGATAAATCCTTGTAAGTTCAGAGAGAACGCTTTTCAAAGTCACAAGGTTTCTGCTTAGTTTTCTTTTTCTTATCGTTGTTTTTATCTATCTGTCAATGCCTTCTATTTATAGCCTTGAGTATCCATGATTTGAAATTCTGTCCGTTGGCTATATTTATGAGGGGAATAATCCTTGATTTTATTCTTGATTCCCCCTTAATTATATTCTCCTTGATTTCAGTGATCGGATTTTTCCTTCAAATGTATAGCAGAAAATCCGTCCTTGATTGATCCTCTATTGATTGTGCATTAAATGCATGATCCTCTGAATCTTCATCATATTTCAATTCTGTTCTGATAAGGATTACTTTGCCATTCTTTGAACGGTCGAGTGATCCATCTGACTTTGCCGTTTAGATCTTTCTTCACTGTTTTTGCCTTCACTTTGCCGAAAGTCAGTTTACTCTGCCGATTCACTGTTTCCTTCATCACTTCAGTTTAAGGAGAATCTTTGTACTTCACTGATCATTGATTTGGGTGAGATCAGTGTACACCATATTTGAACATTGAATTTCATCACTTGAAACATACTTAGACTTATCCAAGGTCATCACAGACTTCCTTGGTTATAAGTCATACCATTAAGTCTTCACTGCTTTTCTGCTGGTGCTTGGCAGGCTTCACTCTGCCGAATGTCTATTTTACTTTGCCGTCCTACCAACTAGTATAATACTTGTCTGACTTAACTTATACAATATGTCAGACTCTAAGTAAGGACTTATACGTAGAATTCTAACTTATTTCAGGCTTGCTATAACAGCTAGTATGGCCATCATCAAAACATAATAAGAATGTTCCTAACAATTTCCCCCTTTTGATGATGCCAAAACCCTCATAAGCCTGAACATAAGTAAGCCAATTTTTCATAATAATCAACAGAACAAAACTCTACAATTTTATTCATCCATTCAAGGGTAATAAGTTCAAAAATTTATTCAAGTGTTACAAACTACATTTTGCTTAATTCAGCCTTGCACCTTTTTAACTTTGTAGTCTGAACCTCTTCAATGTCTTTCCAATCAATTTCTGGAAACTTCCACTTCCAGTATGCCATAGTAGTGTATTCTGATACTCCCTTGAATACTTTCTTGGCAAAGAGTCTGTTGAAATCGGCATGGTCTCATTTGCCCTAGGTTCTCTAAAGTACTTCTCAAGTCTCTCCCTAGCTTCGAAAAATATGTGAGTCGAAAGAAACTTGAGACTTTTGTAGAGACTCCACTGCTCCTGTTTGTCCATTCTACCCATAGGGTTGAAGAATTTTGACATATAGTTGAAGTCTTCTTGTTGTTCAGTTGGCAAGTCTTCTGGTCCTTTTGCTAAAAGTGGTATGGCTGAACTTGGTTTGCTGTTGGATTGTTTTAGAAGTGCAAACTCTCTCTTGACATTATTGTAGAGTTTGGCCATATCAGTTCTCATCCTTTCATCCTGATAGCTTAGCCAATCAGCCCATGCTTCATCTTGTGAGAGATGAGGATAAAGCCCTTCCTGTACTCTGAAAAATTCTCTTACATGGTCCAGTACATCTGCTTCATATTCTGCTTTGCTTTTGTGACCAGTGTACGTTCTATACCCACCAAAGGTATCCGGAGCCGCTGCTGCCTCTGCTGGTGTTTCCTCTGGTGCTAAGTCTGTGTTGACTTGCTGATCCTCTTGGTTGACTAGATCCTTGCCTTTGTTGTTTGCCGGATCTGTCTCTATCATCATCTCTTCTTTGCATAGGAAGAGGAAATCCAAAGGCGGGGGTTCGTTTAGTGGCTCTTTCTTTTCTTTTCTCTAGCCCTCCTTTGTTGTTCTTCTCGCTTCATTTCGATCCTTATTTCTCTCGTCCCTTGCTCTCGCTTGTTCTTCGTTGAAGTTTGGGGGTCTAATAGTTGATCCTTCAGCTTATCCCGATTTTCCCCTTTTTGGCAAAGATCATCCCTCTCGCCGGAGTAAGATGCTATTTGTTGCCTCTCGCCGTTCCAATCAGAGATTCCAGCTTTGATTCGATGGATGTGAATCTGTTATCATGACTAGTCAGTTTCTCAGTGACATTGCGGAATCTTGTTCCAAATGCCACTGCCATGGAGTCATTTTCCTGATAAATGTGTTGCCTGAGACCTGCAAGATTGTTTGTGATGTTAATGTTGAGTTGTCTCATCTTGTCTCATTGGCGTTGAACAACAATGTTCTGTGCCTCGATGTATTCAGCAATTGCCTCAAATTTTCGCTCAATGGAGTAGCTTTTGTCATTGGATGCCGAGGTCATTGATCTAAGATGCATGGCTTGCTGCTCTAGTTCTTCTCGCCGCAGATCCGCTCGCTTTTTCAAAGGTTTCATTTGAGATACCAGTGGCCAGCTGAGAGAGTTTCTGCCGGATGTCGGCTGGTCCTGGGTCTGTTTGCTGTCCTCTATCTTGGTGCTGAGTTACATCTACATGGACATCCAAGTATTCAAGAATTTGTGTAGATGTGTATGCTGGTGTGGCTTGAGCTGCTGTTACCCCTTGCTCTGTGCTGGGGATTGTCTTGACTGGAGTGGCAGCAACTGAGCCAGTATCCACTATGTTTATGCTGTCAGCCGGAGTTGCAGCAGATAGTGGTTGAGTGGTTGTCTTAGCTGGTTTTGTTGACTTGTGGGATGCATGTGGTCGTAGGAAGGTGCTTAGAAGAATGTCATCATCAATTGCATCCGGTGTAGGAGTAACCTCTTCTCCTTGTTTGTCATGATAATCGCATGATGGTCATCATTATCATTGTCATCCCGATCATCTCCATCATCTTGATCGTTGTTATCATCATCATCTCTACCATCTTCTCGAGTCATCATTGTGGTCGTTGGAGATCCGGGGCGCTTTTGCCTTTGCCGCATCTACCATGTCCCGTAGAGGAGATTCATCAAGTACACCAACCGCAGTGGTGATTCCCGTAAAATTGAAGAGCCATGCTTCCTCAGCAAGCATGCGTTCCGAATCTCGAATCTGATTTCTGGAATCGCCTTCTGTCCATTCAAGATATTCTGCAATTCGATCATCAATATCGTTTGCAGACAATTGTGCAGGTTCTTCTGGAGATTCCTCATCATCTCCAGTGTCTCCTGTTATTTCCTCATTTAGAGGTTGTTCATCCTCACTTTCATTTTCTTCTCCATGTTGTTCTGCCTCAACATCAGTGTCCGCTTCTTCTTCTTCTTCATCGATTAATTTTCCAAAGGCTGTCTTGTCCAAATTGCGTTGAACCTTTTGTTTCTTTCTTTGACCGGGGGGATGAGTTGTTGTTTTCTTTCTCTTCCCTCCTCCTGCTTGTTTTTTCTATTTAACATAGGTAAACATGACCTTAGACTTATGCAGTTTGTGAAGTTGTACAACAGGGACCTTGAGACATTGCATCAGATAGTATAACTGAATCCCAAATGACTTTTTCACCCAGAATTGTCCTTTCTTCGTCTTTCCTTCTGTTGTTCCCTTATTGGCTGCTTTAACTTCACCTTGAATTTGTTCTTTGAGTCTTAAAAAGAAGTATTTTGCCCAATTGAACTCCAGATTGTTGTAGATGATTCCCATTAACCGCATTCTGATTTCTGTCATGGAATTATTTGCTCCCAACTTTCCTTCGATGGTTTTGCCAATTAGGGCACTGAATTCACTGAATGGCTTCTTTAAAGCGGATCTAAGACAATTGACTTTCTTTTATCCTGGGTTTGCCTATTTGGCGATGGTTACCTAGAAATCATCCAGGTTTTGTGGTACCAAGGTTACTTTTGCTTGACCCTTATTTGAAAGTTTAAGATGTTTTCGGATTACCTTTTCTGTAATCACTATGTCTTTGCCATTGACAGATGCAACAATCTTATCTTCTTCCCATTCGTCACCTTCTTCTGCAAGGAGCCCAGAGACGTATTTTGCAGATTTCAAGAAAGAAATTAGACTTTCATAGCAGACTTCGGTTACTGGGGGATTGAGAAAGGTTGATAATTTTAGGTTTTTGCATCTAGCTGCCAGCCGTTTTGCTTCTTCATCATCTCCACAAAGCTTTAAGTAGTGTTCTTCTTGGAAGAATGATCCAGTGCCAATCGATTTTTCATACCCAGTTTCGGTGGTTGAGGAGGATGAAGCCATTTTTGGAAGTTAAAAGAATTTTTGAGAGTGAAATGTGAATTTGCAGAGGAATGTATGATATGCAAGGGAGTGTAAAAATTTCTGAAAATTTCAAAGTGTAGTTTATATAGGATGATTTGGGTAGTGTGAACGTGGTTTGAATGTGGAAGGATTTTATGACATAATGGCGTGATTTTGTGTATGTAAATCGCGATATTCGAGTGAAGTGGGGGAGTGGATTGAGGTAAGTAATGATAGAGCCCGGATATCTAGGCGTTTGTAATTCGAAAAAAAATTGTATAATTACCTCCATAATTATAAATTTATCTCCACGTGTGTAATCATCTTCAGGATAATCTTCCATAACTCCCTTATTCTCCACGTGTATAAAAGTTGATTATGTTCACACTTTAATTTACCCATGATTCCAATCTTTATTTCGGTGAAGTGCCTTGGCTGGCTATTTAGCCGGTGAAGTGACTTTTTCACTGAGCCACTTTATTTGATTGTTCCTAACAATCAGTTAAGTCACTTTGCTGGATACCAGTGCCTTACTTGCTACATCTCCTGTAATGGCAAAGGTTTGAACAGCTGAAGAAGTTACTTAGCCGATTACTCCAGTTAGCCGCTCTTTTGTACTTAGTCGATTTCAATCATTCCTAACTCGCTTCTCAACATGCTAATCTTTCATGACTAAGTGGTTTAGTGAAGATGTCACCAATTGATCTTCAGTGGGTATGTATTTTAGAATGACATCTCATTTTTCAACATGATCTCTGATAAAGTGATGTCTCACATCAATGTGTTTTGTTCTTGAATGCAACACTGGATTTTCAGTGATAGATATTGCACTTGTGTTGTCACACATGATTGGAATTGTTTTCTCCTCCACTCCATAGTCCTTTAGCTGTTGTCTAATCCAAAGTACTTGTGAACAACAACTTCCTGCTGCTATATATTCTGCTTCTGCTGTTGATGTAGATATGGAGTTTTGCTTTTTGCTAAACCATGAAACTAGTCTCGTCGCCTAGCATTTGACAAGTTCCGTATGTGCTTTTTCTATCTATTTTGCATCCAAAGATAGTCGAGTCCGAATATGATATCAACTTGAATCCTCCATCTTTTGGATACCAAATTCCTATATTGATAGTGTTTTTCAAGTATTTGATTATTCTTTTGGTCGCTAGAAGATGTGATTCTTTTGGTTGAGCTTGAAATCTTGCACACACTCCTACCGCAAATGCTATATCAAGTCCGTTGCGCTAAGTATAGTAGGGATCCAATGATTCCTCTACACATTTTCTGATCAACATCCTTTCCAGTTTCATCTTTTCCAAGAATGACTCTTGCACACATTGATGTATCTGCTGTGCCAATTATATCCATACCATACTGTGTATTAAGTCTTTTGTATATTTGGCTTGACTGATGAAGATTCCATCCTTCATTTGCTTTACTTGAAGGACAAGAAAATAATGCAGTTCTCCCAACATGCTCATCTGAAATTTGCTCTTCATCAGATTTGCAAATTTCTCACATAACTTTTCATCCTCTGATCCAAAGATGATGTCATCAACATAGATTTGTACTAGCAATGTGCTTGTTCCTTCCTCTAGTTTGAATAGAGTCTTATCTATAGTTCCCTTGTTGAATCCATTCATGATCAGAAATTGTGATAGTGTTTCATACCAGGCTCTGGGTGCCTGTTTGAGTCCATAAAGAGCTTTCTTTAGTTTGTATACTTTGTCTTCTTTTCCTTTGAGTTGGAAACTAGGGGGTTGTTCCACATATACTTCTTCTTTCAAAAGTCCATTCAGAAATGCACTCTTGACATCCATTTGATAGAGTTTGAAATCTTTGTGTGCGGCAAAAGCTAGAAAAAGTCTGATTGGCTCCAATCTTGCTACTGGTGCAAATGTTTCATCATAATCTATTCCTTCTGCTTGAGAATAGCCTTTTGCAACTAGCCTTGCTTTGTTTCTGACAACAATTCCTTGCTCATCCATCTTGTTTCTGAATACCCATTTTGTTCCAATGATGTTGGCCATATCTGGTCTGTCAGCAAGTTCCCAGACTTCATTTCTTTTAAACTCATTTAGTTCTTCTTGCATGGCTATGATCCAATCTGCATCTTGAATTGCATCATCTATTGTCTTGGGTTCCACTTGTGATAGAAAACATGTTAACATATGCTCCAGTTGTCTTCTGGTTCTTACTCCTGTGTGAATATCTCCAATAACTTGTTCTTCAGGATGATCTCTTAGCCAATTTAGGTCTGGTTGAAGTTGTTCTTCACATGGTGTTTCTGTAATTTCATGTTGTGCATGAGCTTCAAGTTCTGGTGCTTCTTCTATTCTATTGACTTGTGGCTCATCTTGATTTCCAAAATTGTGATGCAGAATAGTTGTTGGTACTGTTGTATTCATATACACTTGTCTTTGTGCTGCTTCTTCTTCTTGTTCTTGAAGACTTTCACCATTTGTATTTGGTTCATCAAAGACTACATGTATTGATTCTTCAATCACCAATGTTCTTTTGTTGAGTACTCGAATGCTTTGTCGGTGTCCGAGTATCCCATAAAGATTGCTTCATCGACTTTTTCATCAAAGGCATGCAAATGATTCTCGTTCAAAACAAAACATTTTAATCCAAACATATGTAAATATGAGATATTAGGTTTTCTACCATTCCATATTTCATATGGAGTCTTTCCATGATGTTTGTTGATAATTGATCTGTTTTGTGTATGGCATGCTGTGTTTGCTGCTTCAGCCAAAAATCTCTTTGGCAAGCATGCTTCGCAATCATTGTTCGATTGCTTCTTTGAGAGTTCTGTTTCTTCTTTCTGCTACACCATTTTGTTGTGGGGTTCCTGCTGCAGATAATTGATGCAGTACTCCATTTTCTTCACAATAGGTTCTGATAATTTCATTAAGAAATTCAGTGCCTCTATCTAATCTGATCTTGATGATTTTCAGTTTTTTCTCATTTTGGAGTCTTCTTAACAAATCTGGCAGCTTTTTGAGTGTCTCTTTCTTCTTGTTCATGAAGATGGTCCAGGTGTATTTTGAGTAGTCATCCACCACTACCAGGGTGTATTTCTTACCACTTATGCTTACTGGTGTGACTGGTCCAAACAGGTCCATATGCAACAGATGTAGAATTCTTGTTGTTGATTGATAGGGCTTTGACTTGAAAGAACTTTTGATTTGTTTCCCTTTCTGACATGCATCACATAGACATTCTTTCTTGAATGTGATCTCTGGCAGGCCTTCAACTAACTTGTTCTTTGATAATTTGTTGATGGTCTTGAAATTCAGGTGATTTAGTCTTCTATGCCATAACCATCTAGTTGACTGTTTGTTTTTGACAAACAAACATGTTTCTGCCTTGGCTGTTTTCCAATCCACCACATACATGTTATCTTTTCTTCTTCCTGCAAGTACTACTGTGTTGGTATGGCTGTGAATGACTTTTCATCCTTCCTTGCTGAAGTGCACATTATAGCCTTTGTCACAAAATTGACTAATGCTCATCAGATTGAAATTAAGTCCCTTGACATATGCCACATTTTGAATCTTCAGATTGTTCTTGAGCATTGTGCCTTCCCCCTTAATCTTGCCAGGGTTTTCTTTGCCTCCAAATGTGACTTTGGGTCCATCAAAAGCTTTGAAGTCAGTGAGCCATCTCTTGTTTCCTGTCATGTGTCTGGAACATCCACTGTCTATGTACCAGACATCCTACAAAACAATTTAATTAAGTTTAGGTACCCAACAATGTTTGGGTCCATACATGTTAGCAGTCATGCCTCATACTCCAAGTGTATATCCAAATGATCTTCTTTTTGGATAGTTAAAGTCATCAACTTCATATATATAAGGCATGGCAGAATAGCTTCTAGTATTTCTACTGAAGTTATTCTGATACATTTCTCTACTTTTTGGTGCATTTGCATCCTTCTTCACTCTCCAATATGCAGTGGGAAACCTGACTTGCTTCATGTGTCTAGGAGTATACCTAGTTTGATTTTTCTTAAGCACATGATGCATATTATGGAATGGTTTCTTCTTGTATTTTGGAGGTGCAACATTCCAATCATCCTCTGAAGGATAAAGTCTTCCTTTACCTTTCAGAAAGTCCTTGCTTTTGATTGTCTTGATTGATGATTTAGTCTGATGTTTTATTGCACTGGGTTTTGACTTCACCGGTACAGGATGAGTGGTTGAGACCATGGTCTGTCATTTTCTGAATTTTGGTTCAATGTTGATTCTGGTTTCAGAATTGTGTTGACCATTGTTTCTACTCTCATCCTGACTGTTGTAGCCAAGACTAGATCTGGATCCAAAGCTTTTTGAGGGTTTGTAAGCTGGTTCATTTGTTATCTTAACTGGTAGGGGGATTTTCTCAACTGATCTGTCAACAACGTATGTATGAACCTCTCGTTGTTTGTTGATCATTTGAGTAGATCTCCTTACTAGTTAGTTCAAATTTTGCTTTATCCAGCTTCTTTCTTTAATCTTTTATTTTCCTTTCTTAGATCCTTGCATTCCTTTTCCGTAATTTCATGATTCATTTCAATTTCATCAAATTTAGTCATAAGATTTTGGACTAGGTCTGCTGGATCTAAAGGGAGAATAGAAGATTGTGCAGTGTTAGATGTGGATGCATTTGATGAAGAGTAAGAGCTAGATGTTACCTCAGTTTCATCTGATTCTTTGGCCATTAGACATAGGCTTGTTTTCTCAATGTCTGAGCTATCACCTTCATCTTCATCTAATTCTTTGGTCATGAGGCATAGACATGCTTTTTCATTGTCTGAGATGTCTTCTTCATCACTATTATCTGAGTTATTATCAGATGATTCTTCATTCTTTTCACTGCTAGATTCAACCTTAAGTGCTTTCTTGCCTTTCCTCTTTTCGTATGCTTTGTATTTCTTCTTTTCATCATCTTTATCATTTTCTTCAGACAATCACCTTGAAGTGACCTTTCTTGTTGCAGCTCAAGCATCCGTATTCATCATCTTTCTCCTTCATGTCTTTGTTTGAGCTTGACCTCTTGTTTGATGATGATTTTCCTTTGAATGGCTTCTTTTTACTAAACCTCGTCAAAAAGTTTAACTAATAAAGCTACTTGTTCTTTAAGTTCATGCGTCTCTTTGCTGATACAATCGGCAATGTTACTTTGCTGGGGTGCAATTAGTGCAGTGGCTTTTTGTGTCTCTGCCGGAGCACCATCTTCACCGTTCGCCCGAATTCATGAGCTTTAAGTTGAAACATCGTTGTCGAGTGTCGTTGCTTGCAAGGTTTGTGGTTCCTCCGATTATTGATGTTATGATCTTCCATCTTTCAGGTAAGCCTCTCAAGATCTTTAAGCATACTTCTTTCGGGGGATATGTGTGTCCAAGCTGTTGTAGTTCACTGATGATGCTAAAGAGTCTGTTGTCCATTTGATCAATGGATTCACCAGTCTTCATTTTGAAATTTTGAAATTTCTGTTTTGCAACGGATAATTTGTTTTCTTTAACTGGTTCAGATCCTTCATTTATCAATGCTAGCTTGTCCCACATCTCCTTTGCTGTTTTGCAATCTTTGATTCTCATGAACATGTTGCTATCTAGAGTCTTCAAAATCATATCTTTTGCAACAAAGTCTAGATTTGCTCTTCTCCTATCATCCTTGGTCCAATCTTTCTAGGGTTTGTCTATTTCCTTTCCTTGATCTGCTCCTGTGGATACCACAATCATGATCATGATTGGTCCATCATTGATTACGTCAATCATCTCCTCATGAGTTGCTGCAAGATGAGATAGCATTCTTATTTTATATTCATCAAAATTATTAACATTGAAAACAGGTACTTTTGACATAAAGTTTGAGGAATCCATAAGTACAAATAATAGATTTAAATGTGAATGAGTAGAAAACTCAGATTTGAAAACTACTTTGAAAATATATGATCTCTTTGATACCAGAAATTAGATCTGAACAGGTTCTGATACTAGGAACACTGCTCCGATACCAATTGTTAGTCCCAGAGAAGGGTAAAACTATAGTCAGAGGGGGGGTGAATGACTATAAGTGGAGTTTCAAAAACTTTTCTTGTATTTAAAAGTTTTTGGGCAGCGGATAAGTCCCTTCTTACTATGTTGTTTCAAAGTAGTTTGGACAATCACAGATATAGATTATAATTTAGGCAATTTAAATGAATGCACTAAAGTAGATTGCATAAAGTAAATTGACACAAGGCTTATAGTGGTTCAGGGTGGTGTAATCCCTTAATCCACTCTTCTCCTGTGATGATTGGAGGAATTCACTATTGTTTTCACAGATACAAGTATGATTGTCCTTGACTTCCCAAGCTTCACAATCTACAAGACTATCACTCCTTGACCGCAATGCCTTTCGTGATTCACCTTTTCACAAACTCCTTGAGATCAAATCCTTCAAAGCCTATCACAAGCACAACTCCTTCTCGCATGACTTCGATTCAAGCTGCTTCGCTTTTATTGTGAATGAGACTCACAAACTTGGTTGATCAATCTCAGTCCTGAATATGAAATTGTAGTTCTGATGTCTGAGTTGATCTGTAGATAAATCCTTGTAAGTTCAGAGAGAAGGCTTTTCAAAGTGACAGAGTTTCTGCTTAGTTTTCTTTTTCTTATCGTTGTTTTTATCTGTCTGTCAATGCCTTCTATTTATAGCCTTGAGTATCCTTGATTTGAAATTCCGTCCGTTGGCTATATTTATGAAGGAAATAATCCTTGATTTTATTCTTGATTCCCCCTTAATTATATTCTCCTTGATTTCAGTGATCGGATTTTTCCTTCAAATGTATAGCAGAAAATCCGTCCTTGATTGATCCTCTATTGATTGTGCATTAAATGCATGATCCTCTGGAATCTTCATCATATTTCAATTTTGTTCGATAAGGATTACTTCGCCGTTCTTTGAACGGTCGAGTGATCCATCTGACTTTGCCGTTTAGATCTTCCTTCACTGTTTTTGCCTTGACTTTGCCGAAAGTCGGTTTACTCTGCCGATTCACTGTTTCCTTCATCACTTCCGTTTAAGGAGAATCTTTGTACTTCACTGATCTTTGATTTGGGTGAGATCAGTGTACACCATATTTGAACATTGAATTTCATCACTTGAAACATACTTAGACTTATCCAAGGTCATCACGGACTTCCTTGGTTATAAGTCATACCATTAAGTCTTCACTGCTTTTATGCTTTGGTGCTTGGATGGCTTCACTCTGCCGAATGTCTGTTTTACTTTTCCGTCCTACCAACTAGTACAATACTTGTCTGACTTAACTTATACAATATGTCAGACTCTAAGTAAGGACTTATACAGAGAATTCTAACTTATTTCAGGCTTGCTATAACAGCTAGTATGGCCATCATCAAAACATAATTAGAATGTTCCTAACAACAATATTACCTAGAAAGACTCAGTCGAGGAAAAGAAGCTGAACAAGCTGCTACATCAAGTAAAACTGAAAAGACTGCAGCAGTTGTTAGTTCAAAATAAGAAGTATCAAAGGCTGAAGGAAAGAAGACTGTCTCTCAGCAGATAGCTGAACAATAAGGAGTCAAATAAAAAACTGACTCACAAGAAAATAGAGCGGTAGAAAGAAACTTGTTCCCAGAAACTTCTGTTAAGGAAACTGAAACGAGCAAGACAGAACCAACTGAGCGGAAACAAGAACTGAAACTGACATCAGGAAATGATCAGTTAGCTAAAGATGTTTCTCACAAGAGACCAAGATTATTAGAGAAACAAGTTTCTGCTATGGATACTGTGAAGAGACTCAGCAAAATCAACAACAAAAGAGAACAAAAGAGTCTCATGGACCCATAAAGGATTTTCAAACTCATGAGAATAAAGTTAAAGACTGTGGACTCTTACGAATCTTTAAAAGAAACCTTACGAACTGAAGAAAAGTGGTTTCTAGAAAATCTTGAAGTAGAAGATTTGCATTCATTGTTTCTTATGGATGAATTTCTAACAAAATGCTAAAAATTACTTGAAGAAAAAGGTCAATAGAAGAAGAAGAAGTCGGTCGAATCATCAGCACCCACAGAAAAACCGAAGAAGGATGATGATGAAGTCAAGGATGAGGACTCGAAGAAACTGAGTGATCAAGACTCAGTTTTGCAACCTGAAAACAAAACTTAAACTCAAGGACAATCAGTTTCTCAGAAAGAAGCATTGCCAGTTGGGTCATAGACAACTGACAATCAGAAGCAAGCTGAAGATGTTGGAAAAGAACTGATGCTTGTGGACAATCAAACTCAATCAACAATCAAATAAGATGTAGAACCAACTAAATTTTTGACACCTGAAGAACTCAACAAAGTAGAGAATGCATCTTACTTACTCAAAAAGAAGATTACAACAATCTCTTGTCAAAAATCACAGAATATCTAGACTACTGGAAAAAGGCTGATATTTCTGTGCACTCAAAGCTAGACACAATCAAGCGTACAACGTCAAACTCAGCATCAGAGATACTCTAGCTCAAAGAAAAACTAGAGATAATAACTTTTGAAGACCGTGAAATTCATACTCAATCTGAGTGGCACTTAAATCAAAGGATTTATGGTCCAGAAACTCAGCTTTCAGCAATCCTCACTTCACAAAAAGGCATTTCAGATGATCAGAAAGAAACACATCTGCTAATTAATAAGTTATATGATGCCAAAAAGGGGAAGTAGAAGCAGAAAAGCTGAAACTTGAAGAAGAGATTCTGAAACTGCAAATTGAACTAGCAGAACTCAAGAATGACAAGGGAAAGTCAGCCTCGGTTTCAAATATCAAGGACTCAGTGGAACTTAGTGATGAGGAGCACATTGTGAAATACAGCAAACCCGGAGACAAAGAGCAGCTCTCACACAAGTCTTATGGATAAAATTTCACAGGGACTACAGCCATGTGAAAGCAAAATACAAGTGTGGAAATTTTGAAGAATCTCTTGCATATTTCTTATACTTATCACTCTTAGAAGATGATGAATCACAAGAAGATAAGAAGGATGGAAGAAAGGTTTGGAAACAAAGAGAAGAAGGAGCAGATGAAGATAGACATTGATTAATTTGAAGATTACTACAAGCACAATGATGATCTTCCCAAGTTATTTTTATAGAGAAAATGGATGCAATCAAGTCAAGTTGACTATAACGAAAACTTTTCCAAAGAAGACATAGCTTTAGAAACTGAATATAAGTTGTATGACAAAGAAAGTTTGTATATGAAGGTTACACAATCACAACAAGCTTGATAGCTTTTTTAATTTTAGCAATTAGTTGTGTAACTTTTTCCAGTTTATTAAAATTCTAATGATATATCCAGTTTCCAGTTTTACCTTGTTTTACTTTGTTTTTATCCTTAAGCTTTTCATTTAAGGAGGGTCTTGGCATCATCAAAAAGTGGGAAATTGTTGGTCCCGTGAAAAGGCTGACACAAGTTTAGAGGGGGATGAATAAACTTGTCACCGAAAACTAGATTTAAAGTCTGATTAAGTTCTGTTTTAAACTTGTGTGGAGTTAAGCCAACTTAGCTGAGTATAAGCCAAGACTGACTTATGCTTAACTGAGTTAACCGGCAGTGGATATTTTTAAAGCCTTTTGTAAAACATTAGTTATCCTTTTGTAAGGTAAAATGCAATGTTGTGCTGACTCGGTTTCTTATGTTTACTGAGTGTGTGATATGATATAAGCTATAATGCAATGAATGAATGCATATAGTAAATAAATAAATGAGATAGAATTTATAGAGGTTCCAGGTGGTGTAATCCTGTTAGTCCTCTCTTCCCCTGTGATGTGGAGGAAAATTCCACTAGAAATTTTGAGGTAGATCGGTTACAAAAAGTCCTAAACTGATAGTCCTTCACTAATCCCAGTTTCACTATCTAAGCAACTATAGAACAGGTAGGGTTGCTGCTCTGCAACCGCTTGCACAACTAGTCCTTGAAGGGTTGTATTGCCTCTTCACCAGCTCATCACAAAAACAGTCTTCCTGACTGCAGCTCAACTGTCCTTCACACCTTCTTGGTGTTTCACAGTCTAAAACCATTGATACAATCAAAGTTGACACTTGAATCAATAACTATGATTCAACTTGTGATTTGAGCTTCTTCTTGATGTATATGATTTGCTCAAGCTCTGTTTTTCTTCAAGTGTTTTGATCTTGATGCTTCGTTGAATGCTTAAGAACACTTTGAAGATTTCTTGATCTCACAATAAAGCATAAAGCAGGAGTTCCTTTTTAATTGACTTTCCCATTTTTTAAAATCTTTCTTGATATCTTTTTCATTAGAACTCCACACTTCTTCTTGATGTAGAAGTGACCTATTTTTAGGGGTTTCTCCAACGTTCATCTTATTTGAAATTGCATTCTTGTAGCCGTTTGTGGTCCTGCTTATTCTTTTGAACGTCAATCTCCTTTATGACATTTCTATATATCCAATAAATTTGTTTTCTTTATAACGGTCAGATTGTTCTTTAGTTTTTATGACTTCAGCTTGAGACTGATCTTCTATGATCTAGTCAGTTTTCAGCATTAAGAGCATTAACTGAGTTTTTACTCTTCTTCAACAACTCAGTACTCTTTTCTTCATATGATTATAATTGACTTAATCAGAGTACACCAAATCATATAAATCATCTAAGATAAAATTGTCCTTATGTATCTTAGGTCATCATACAAGATCTATAGAGTCAGTTCAGGTCATCACAATCTTGCCTGAATTCTAACTTTATAGTCTCGGGTTTTGTCTTCATAAACTGAGTTTGAATCCCTCTGTTCTTTATTCTTCAATAACTGAGTTTGGGTCACTCAGCCTTCAGCTTCTAGATAAGCCAACTGAGTCTGTGTCCCTCAGTGAACTTACCTTCTTCAGTTTTTATAGGTGTGCTCTGAGTCAGTTTCTCAATCTTCAATTGTGAACTCATTTTTCATTGTCTCATCAAGTCAGTTACTCGTTTTCTCAGTTCTAATCCTAGAAATATTACAGTGCTTGTCTGATTTACTTATACAAATATCAGACTCTATTAAATCCTGTACATTAATATATAGACATATTTTTGCTTTACACTATACAGCTAGTTATGACACTTCATCAATAGGGTTAAAAATAATTACTGAATAACTGATGAATCATCATCAAAATATAAATTTTATTTCCAAAAATTTCCCCCTTTTTGATGATGTCAATACCCTCCTAAAAGCAATGCAAAAAAAGATAAAAAAAAATCCATAACAAATACAAAGAACTGAGAAACTGAGTTTTTATGGATGATATACTGAGTTACAGAGTACATAGTATTAAAATACAACAATATATGAAAAGAAACTAAGTTTCAGCTTCCTTTCCCTTTCCATGGTCAGTTCCTTCAATTTTTTTGTCATTTAGTTCATCAATTTCTTTCAAGGCAAGATTTGTCTAACTGTTCTCAATCCCATTTATATTCGCCTAGACATCCCATGAATTGGTCATTTTGTGCTTTCCGAAAAAATTGCTCTTGAACAAAATTGCGAACAAGAACACATTCTTCAACTTATCACGTGTAGCTGTCGTCAATAAATCTTCAATAAACTCAGATTCATCTCCTACAACTTTCTTCTTAGCTTTCACTAGCATACCATTTCTTTCCTATATTTTCAGTTTATTCCAGTAGTGAACAAGGACTTTCTGCATGATTAGAAAACTTTCTGAGGCTTGTTCTCTTGATTCACCTTCCTTTGTGGGTAGTTCTCTGAAAATGCTATAAATTTGTGATTCTAAACCAAGTCTCTTCTCGGTTGGTTCAGAAAATTTTGCAATCAACTCCATTTCTTTATTATCTATGTCTCCTCTGGCTTTCCTGAGTTCAACTAGTTTCTCATCTATACTCTCAAGAACTTCAGGCAATTCAACTGCATTGACTTTTAAAATATCCAGAATTTCCCACTTATTGACATCATATTTATGAATCAAGCTTCTCATATAAGAATTCAAGTGCGGTTGATTTGATGCCAATATGGTTTGTGTAACCACGGAGTCTCTCGGGCATTTTCCAGTAAAAGCATTATGTCATGCACGTTAGTAACAATGCCTTCCAATCTCTCCTGAGTCTTAGTTTTCCTAGAAGCTGTTTCAATGGAGGTTTTTCTGATTTCGATCAAAGTGTCATGGAAATCCTTTTTGACACTGTTTAATCTCTTTTCCATATTAGATCTTTCGTTTTGTTTTACTCCACGGATTGTAACAGCTTTCCAAAGATACTTAAGTATTCATTTTGTATCCTCACAAGCTCATTAGAGTTGTACTTGATGAACTCAGCTTGTGTTGGCACATCCTTTTCAGCTGTTCTATCTTTCTCATTCTTTGATGCTTTCTCAGCTTCCCCTTGAAGATTATTTTCAACAATCTCATTTTCCGTCTTTTCTTTGGATGGGGTTGAAATGATTTCTTTCAGTTTTTCTTTGTAATCTTCAGACTTTCTTCTTTCTTCAGACTTTTTCCTTATTTCATCTAGAGTTGAAGGATCAGTTTCTCTTACTGGTGACAATTTTACATCAAACTCGTCATCAGTTTCTTCTTTTTCTTAGTCAGCTTCAGCCTTTGCTATCTCAAGAACTTCTCTGTCAGTCGGTGAATGATAACCTTCTTCATCTTCTTCTTTTCCTGATTTCGACTGAGTTTCAGAGTCTGAATCACCACTTTCTTAAGAACTGCCTTCTTCTGATTTCTCTTCAGCATCTTTTTTTGTTCGTAAGGAGGCAAGAATTCCTTTTTGTAGATCAGGATCTCCCTGTGAATCATCATCATCATCATTATCATCCTTCTTTGACTTTGAAGTTTTTCATTTAGTAAACTTCTTCCAGTAACTGTTTCTTATCAAAAAATATCCATTACTCAAGAAATCATCAAAACTGAACTATGGAGATAAACGAGTTATGTTAAACAAATCAAAAACCCATTGCTCTGTGCTTTCCATAACTTCTAGTTGATTTCTTTGATTTTCGATTGAGCAGAACTTCCAATGTTGATAACCATCAAGTCTTCTACAGTCTGCTTCAATCAGTTTTCCAATTTTGATAGAAGGATCAAGCGGGGTTATGATGTCTTTAGTTTCTCTAAGAAACTCCAAATTAGATTCAGCTAGAGTTCCAACTTGTTCTTCAGTTTTCTCTACTTCAGTTTTTCTGGATTCCCACTTAGCAACAACTGGGATGATAGATTTTCAGCTTCTGATGCAGGTACTGTTGTGGTTTCAGTAGCCTGTTCAGTTTCAAAATTTTCTTTGAAAACTTTTTCTTCTTCAGCTTCAGCTACAGGTTCAACAAATTGTTTAGAAACCTCTTTTGATTCATCAACCTGAAGCTCACTTGGTTCCTTCGTTGGTTCGGTATCCAGTTCAGCAACTGGTTCCTTTTCTTCCTCAATTTCATCAACTTCCTTTTGATTTTCTTCTTCAACAAGTTCATCCAAGGTGATCATTTTTTGTGGAGCAGATTCAATCTCAATAGCTTATTTGCCTTCAGACTGAGAGGCTTCCAATTCCTTGTTTGATTCTTCATATTCCGGTCTGGATGCTAACTTTTGTGGTGTAGATCTTGATTTAGCTATCAAGTTGAGCATCGCAATTACCCCTGGTCCAATCAGCTCTTCATCACTATCAGTTTCTTCATAATCAACCTCAGTTCTCTGAGTGTCAGCTTCTGGTATTGATGGAACTGATTCTTTCTCAATGACAGGTTCTTTCTCAGCAACATCTGGTTTTATGGGGGTTTCTTCGGTTCTTGATTTCTTGGCTGCCTGACTTGCTGTTTCAGAAACTAGGGATCTCTTAGGTGAGGGTTCCTTTGGTTTCTCAGTTTCTTCAGCATTTTCGCTTTCTTCAAAGCCTCCAGTTTCCTCTTTTTCTCTTTCAGTCTCTCAAGATCTTCTAATGCTTCTTCCATGGTGACTTTCTTGAATGACCTCTTTCTTTTCTCTTTAGGTTCAGCTCCAGAACCTTCATCTTTCCTTTTTCCATCCTTCTCATCTTTCACCACAATTTTAACATCAACAATTGCAGTTTATCCTCTTCTTGCAATTCCAAAATGATCAATGATCCTTTATGCCTTCAATGCAAGTGCCTTCTTGGGATAGAATCTTCGTATCATCACGTCAGTTTTCTTCTTAGGTATATCAGATGATTGTCCTGCTATTTGGTCCAGAATATATCTTTCCCAATTGACGTTTTATTCAAACCATATCACATATAACAAATATATCTTGGTGCCTGATAAATTGCTAAAATTGCCAGCACTTGCAATTACACAATTTGCTAGCATTTTGGTTAGATAATTAAATTCAGGTTTGAGGAGGCTTGTTGATCCTGACAATAATACATTCGAATCTCCTATTATTGTCACGTCCTTCCACAACTTCTCTCTTTGCTCTTTATTCAATTTGATATCAGAGGAGTATCCTGACTCCTTAAAACCAAAGATATCTACAATATGGTTCTTAGTGACCTTAATTTCCTTCTTATTGACCTTGGTTATGTTGGTGTAGACTTTTTCTTCTTTTATGGCTATGCCAAACTTATAGTAATCACCAAAGCTTTCTAGGCATAAAATTTCCAGAAAATGTTGAACACTTCTTCAAGACCTTTGATTTTTCTGATTTTATCCAAGATTTGCTTATCAAGGTCTGAATTATTATATTTTTCAAGAAATTGATAAAGTGAAATGATCAAACCGGCTTCAACTCTGATAAAAGTCATAATTTATTATTTTTGAAGTGAAGTTTGAAAATTTTGAAGATAAAGATAATTTTCAAACTAAGGGTTGAGCAAAAACTGAGTGTAAAGAGTTGATAAGAATAATACAAAGGTATTTATAGGTGGTAGATTTATTAGTTAGAAAATTTTGAGTGGGTTTTAAAATGTCTTGTCATAAATCATATCAGGCGTTGAGATGCGAAAAAGGTCGTGAATAGAGAAGATGGACGGTTAAGATCTGTGTAGGTTACGACTTTTCTGCCAACCGTAGCCTGTATCAGTAAATGCAGTTGATATAGTGTATCTCCAGCTGTACGTGTTCAGCTTTGATCTTATGCATAACTTGATTAGAGTTCAGTCATCTGTATCTCAGTTTTGTCTTCCTGGTCAGTTTTTGAAATCTGAGTTGAAGTATGACTCAGTCAGCTCAGCAGTCAGTTTTCTCTGCAAAACAAGTCAATATTTCTTTGGTACCCACATCTATTTGGATCCTTTCTTGTCTGTTTTTGGATTAACTCTTGAGTTTCTTGAAGATGACTCCTTCTTCTCAAAACTAATCTCCTATTTGAGATTTTGAATTTCCTCAAAATTGAGTTCATTTCTCTCAGATATCTTTCTTGACCTTTTGACTTAGTAAAGTTAGTTTTCACAAAATTTTGTTGTTTTGACTCAATGTATTTTTCTTGAAAATTTTGTGAGACTGAGTTGATCTGGTTGTGATTATAGGTCCATTCCAATCTTCATCAGTAGGAAAGAGTCTTCCTTTCCCCCTCAATCTATTATTCCTTTAATGAGTGTCATTCTTGGGTGAATATGACTTGAATGTTCTATTAACTGACATTGGATCGGTTTTGCCTTTTCCGTCTTCTGAACTTTTCTGTAGAATCTGTCAGTTTTCTGAGTGCTACTGACTGATTTTACATTTTTCTCTATTTGTAATCGAGACTGTGTTGAGTTTTTGTCAGTTTTAACAAGTTCATCTGTTATTTGAGTTCTCGACTCTTGTGCAGCTACAAACCTAGGTGCAACTAAACTAAGTCTGAACTTAGAATTATGTTGATTGTCAAACCCTAAACCTGATCTGTCTCCAAATGGTCTTCCTGGTTTGAACTGAAATTTAGGAGTTGGATCAACTGATGATTCTTTGATATTTATTACTTCAGTTACTTCATCAGTTGAGCCATCACATTGAATTCTATTGTTAGTCTTGATAAGATTAATCTCAGCATTTAATCTTAGAACTTCAGCTTTCAATGATTCTTTTTCCCTTTTGACATTCTCATAATTTCTTTGAATTTCCTCTAATTCCTTCATGAGTATGTCCAATGTTTTATTGAAGTCTGTATTTCTATGATTGTTCATTTCAGTGTAACAGTTGGATGTAGAAGCATTTACCTCATAATGTTTGATCGATAAGTTTTCAGTTTCAGCTTCTTCATCTTGCATTAACTGTTTTCTTTTACTTGATATAGCATTGTCCTTTGTTGGTCCAACTCCAAAAAGAATGATCTCCTCATCACTTTCAATGTGATCTTGTGCAGCAAGACTTATTGGCAAATTCTTAGAATTCTTATGGCTATTGGTATTTATTGGATCTTTAACGAATGTCTCGATTACTCTTTCTTGGGTGTCAGCAACAAGAGCCTGCAATTTTCATTTGTATTCATAAAATCTTAAAAATGAGTAATAATCAAACTTCTAAGGTGATGTTGTGTATCCATGATGCAGTTTTGAATATTTTTGAAAACTATTTAAATAACTGATTGCCAGCTACATTGGACTGATAAACTCAATCGGAGATATCTTCAAAGTAGAAGAATCGCTCCGATACCAATTGTTGGTCCCGTGAAAAGGCTGACATAAGTTTAGAGGGGGGGTGAATAAACTTGTCACCGAAAACTATATTTTAAGTCTGGTTAAGTTCTGTTTTAAACTTGTGTGGAGTTAAGCTAACTTAGCTGAGTATAAGCCAAGAATGACTTATGCTTAACTGAGTTAACCGGCAGCGGATATTTTTAAAGCCTTTGGTAAAACTTGAGTTATCAGTTTGTTAGGTAAATGCAATGTTGTGCTGACTCAGTTTCTTTTGTTTGCTGAATGTGTGATCTGATATAAGCTCTAATGCAATGAATAAATGCATAAAGTAAATAAATAAATAAAATAGAATTGATAGAGGTTCCAGGTGGTGTAATCCAGTCAGTCCTCTCTTCCTCTGTGATGCGGAGGAAATTCCACTAGAACTCTTTGAGGTAGATCGGTTACAAAAAGTCCCAAACTGATAGTACTTCACTAATCCTTAGTTTCACTATCTAAGCAACTATAGAACAGGTAGGATTAAAGCTCTGCAACTGGTTGCACCACTTGTCTTTAAAGGGTTGTATTGCCTCTTCACCAGCTCATCACAAACACAGTCTTCCTAACTGTAGCTCAACTGTCCTTCACACCTTCTTGGTGTTTCACAGGCTAAAACCTTTGATACAATCAAAGTTGAGACTTGAATCAATAACTATGATTCAACTTGTGATTTGAGTTTCTTCTTCTTGATTTATATGATTTGCTCAAGCTCTGTCTTTCTTCAAGTGTTTTGATCTGGATGCTTCCTTGAATGCTTAAGAACACTTTGAAGATTTCTTGATCTAACAATAAAGCATAAAGCATGTGTTTCTTTTTAATTGACTTTCCCCTTTCTAAAATCTTTCTTGATATCTTTTTCTTTAGAAATCCACACTTCTTCTTGATGTAGAAGTCACCTATTTATAGGAGTTTCTCCAAAGTTCATCTTATTTGAATTTGAATTCATGTAGCCGTTGGTGGTCATGCTTATTTTGTTGAATGTCAGTGTCCTTTCTGACATTTTTGTATATCCAATAAAATTGTTTTCTTTATAATGGTCAGATTCTTGTTCAATTTCTATGACTTCAGTTAGAGACTGATCTTCTATGATCTAGCCAGTTTTCAGCTTTAAAATCATTAACTGAGTTTATACTCTTCTTCAACAACTCAGTACTCTTTTCTTCATCTGATAATAATTGTCTTAATCAGAGTACACCATTCATATAAATCATCTGAGATAGCATTGTCCTTATGTATCTTAGGTCCTCATACAAGATCTATAGAGTCAGTTCAGGTCATCACAGTCTTGCCTGAATTCTAACTTTATAGTCTCGGCTTTGGTCTTCATAAACTGAGTTTGAATCCCTCGGTTCTTTATTCTTCAATAACTTAGTCTGGGTCCCTCAGCCTTCAGCTTCTAGATAAGCCAACTGAGTCTGTGTCCTTCAGCCAACTTACCTTCTTCAATTTTTATAGGTGTGCTCTGGGTCAGTTTCTCAATCTACAATTGTGAACTCTGTTTTCATTGTCTCATCAAGTCAGTTACTCGTTTTCTCAGTTCTAATCCTAGAACTATTACAGTGCTTGTCCAATTTACTTATACAAATATCAGACTCTATTAAATCCTATACATTAATATCTAGACATCTTTTTGCTTTGCACTATAACAGCTAGCTATGACACTTCATCAATGGGGTTAAAAATAATAACTGAATAACTGATGAATCATCATCCAAACATAAATTTTATTTCCAACATAAATTGTTAGAAATAAAATTTGAGTTTTGATGATGATTCATCTTTATTTATTTAATTGTTTGTTTATACCCCATTGATGAAATGCTGAAACTTGTTGTTATAGTGTAAAGCTAAAAGATATCTAGAAATGATATGTATAAGATTTATTTGAGTCTGATCTTTGTATAGGTTGAATCAGACAAGCACTGTAACAGATAGAGAGTTGTGGATTTCAAAACTAGAAATCATATAGAAAACTGGAAGTCGTACAAAACAGGAAATTACACAGAAAACTAGAAGTCATACAAAACTAGAAATCTTAGAAACTGAAAAATGTTACTCAGAGCCAAAAATTGACATACACTCAGAACTGAAGAAGGTAAGTTTGATGAGGGACACTGACTCAATTGACTTATCTAGAAGCAGAAGGCTGAAGGACAAAGATTCAGTTATTGAAGACTGAAGAAGTAAGGGTTCAAACTCTGTTTATGAAGACATAAAGCCGAGACTGTAAAGTTAGAATTCAGGTAAGTCTGTGATGGCCTGAACTGACTTTATGGATCTTGTATAGAGACTAAGATACATAAGGAAAATGATATCTTAGATAACTTAAGAGTTATGGTGTACTCTTATTAAGTCAATAAAAATCAGATGAAAATATGGTACTAAGTTTTAAAGAAAAGTAAAAACTCAGTTAATGCTCTAGATCAGTTAAAAACTAAAAACTGACCCACTCAGTTTATGAAGCTTAAAACTGGCTTATCTCAGACACTAAGTTTTAAAGCTGAAGGCATCCAAGAACTGAAAGGAAATCTGAACGTTACAAATCAAGTATTTTCATTGGATGATGGACTGACATGTCAGAACGGTCACTGACATCTGACATATAGCCGTTTGATAGCAAAAAGAATTCAAAATTCAAACAAGATGAATGTTGGATTGCACACTATACATAGAGGACTTTGCAACAAGGATCAAGCACCGAATATAACACAATTTTACAAGCTTTAAGCCTAAGTTCATTGCATTCAAGTATATTGCTATCATCATCGTGCTCATCAAGAATTACCAAGAACTCTTCTAAGTGTTCAAGCTACAAAGATTTTATCAATAAATCAACACTTTCAAGAACCACAAGCAAGAATCATTTACTTGATTCTGAGCCCAACTTTGATTTTAATCAAAGGTTTATAATGTGAAGCAATCCAGTCTAGGATTTGCCAAGGACAGTTGTTGTTTTTGCAGTCGGGTAGACTTTGTTTGTGGTGGAGCTGGAGAAGAGGGAATACTACCCTTTAAGGACCAGTGCAAGCAGTTGCAGAGTAGCAATTTTACATAATCTATAGTTGCTTAGATAGTGAAGCTAGGGATTAGTCAGGGACTATCAGTTTAGGACTTCTTGTAACCGATCTACCTCAAAGAGTTCTAGTGAAATTTTCCTCTGACATCACAGGGGAAGAGAGGACTGATAGGATTACATCACCTAGAACCTCTATAATTTCTTGCCTTATTTATTTTATGCATTTACTTACTGTTATTTACATATGAGTACTTGTGATTGATTGTATAAAGTTTGTTTAAGCATACATAACTGATTGATACTCACACAGCACACAAAATGACATTCACCAGAATTCGGTTTTGCATAACAAGCTTTTTCATAGATACAACAAGATCATTTAAAAGGCTAAAACTTAATCCACTGCCGGTTAACTCAGTATAAGCATAAGTCAGTTTGAATTATACTCAGCTCAGTTAGCTTAACTCCACACAAGTTTAAAACTGAACCTAATCTGTTTTTAAGTCAAGTTTTTAGTGACAAGTTTATTCACCTCCCCCTCTAAACTTGTGTCAGCCTTTTCAAGGGACCAACATAAAGAGATTGAACGGATCAGAAAAGCCAAAGATGAAGGAAGAAAGAAGACTGGCAGAGTCCACCTGAAGAAATCACTCAGTTTAGTAATTCAACATTACTTGGAGGCACTCAAACGTGGAATAGAAGCTGAACAAGCTGCTGCACCAAGAAAAACTGACTCAATTGGAGCAGTTGTAAGTTTAAAAAAAGAATCTTCAAAGGAAGAAGGAAAGAAATCTTTCTCTCAGAAATAGCTGAACAGAAAGGAGTCAAGCTTAAAGCTGACTCAGAAGGTAAAAGAGCAGTGTAAAGAACCTTGTTTTCTATAATTTCAGTTAAGGAAACTAAAACAAGCAATAAGGCAACAACTGCGGGGGAACAAGAACTAAAAGTAACATCTGGAGATGTTCATTCAACTGAAGGTATTTTACACATAAAGCAGAAGATAGCAGAGAAACAAGTTTCTTCCATGGATATCACAAAAGAGACTCAGTAGACACAACAAGAAGGAAGCTCTATTGCACCAGAAAGGATAATCAACCTCATGAAAATAAAATGGAAAACCGTGGACACTCAGGAATCACTCAAAGAAGCACTAAGATCTGAAAAGGAATGGTTTCTGAAGAACCTTGAAGTAGAATATTTGCATGCACTATTTCCCTTAGAAGAATTTCTAACAAGATGCTACAAGCTACTTGAAGAAAAAGCTCAACAAAGGAAGAAGAAGTCAGTTGATCCATCAGAACCCAAGGAAAAACCAAAGAAGGATGATGATGAAGATAAGGATGATGATTCAAAGAAACTGACAGAGCAAGATTCAGTTTTGCAAGCTGAAAACAAAACTAAAAGTCAAGGAAAATCAGTTGATCAGAAAGAAGATTTGCCAGTTGGGTCACAAACAACTGACAATCAAAAGCAAACTGAAGATAGTGGTCAAGAACTAGTGATTTTGGATCCCCATACTCAGTAAGCAATCAACCAAGAAACTGATCCAACTGAGTTCTTGAAAGCTGATGAGTTAAGTAAAGTACAAATACCTTTAGATGATCTACTCACTAAAAAAGAATACTACAACAATATCTTGTCAAGTATTTTAGGATACTTCGACTACGGGAAGATGAATGATTTATCTGTGAACTCAAAATTAGACATAATCAAACAAACTACATCAAACATAGCTTCAGAAATCCTCCAACTCAAAGAAAAATTTGAGACAGCAACACATGAAGACTGTGAAATTCATGCTCAAGCTGAATGGCATCTAAATCAAAGAATTTATGGCCTGGAAACACAGTTATCAGAAATCTACACCTCACAAAAAGGCATTTCAGAAGACCAAAAACTGACTCATGACTTAATCATTCAGTTGCATGATGCCGAAAAGAGGGAAGTAGAAGAAGAAAAGCTGAAACTCGATGCTGAGATAGCAAAGCTCAAGGACGATAAAGGAAAATTAGTTTTAGATATCAGAGATCATGTTCCATTTAGTGATGAAGAACTTATTTTGAAGTACAAAGAATCCGGAGAAAAGAGGGTAGCTCTTACAAAAGATCTCTGCATGGAATTCCAAAAAGGGTACAATCATCTGAAAACCAAATACAAATACAAGATTTATGAAGAATCTTTGATAACTTTCTTATTTAGCAAGTTCTATTCTCAGAAGAAGAGTGAACATAAGAAACTCAGAAGAATGGATGAGAAACTTGGAGTCAATGACAGAAGGGAACAGACGAAGATCGATATTGAAGAATTTTAAATTTAATACAGAGACAATGAAGATCTTTTCAAGTTAGCATCAAGGAGAAAATGGAAAGAAACAAGTCAAGTTGACTACAACAGTATGTTTACCAAAGAAGACTCAGCCAAAGAAGATGAATATATGATGTTTGAGAAGGAAAGATTGTTTATCAAGGTTACATAGAAAGATTAGAAGATTAGCTCTTATAATTAACTTTTGTAATCAGCTGTTTAGAAACCAATTTTTGAGAATTCTAATGACAAATCCAGTTTTAGTGTTGCTTTGTTTTTATTAGTTAAAGATTTTTTTATCTTTACGCTTTTCTTTTAAGGAGGGTTTTGACATCATCAAAAAGGGGGAAATTGTTAGAAATAAAATTTGAAGTTTTGATGATGATTCATCTATATTTATTTAATTGTTTGTTTACACCCCATTGACGAAGTGCTGGAACTAACTATTATAGTGAAAAGCTAAAAGATGTCTAGAACTCATTGTATAGGATTTATTACAGTCTTATCTTTGTATAGTTGCATCAGACAAGCACTGTAATAGACAGGGAGTCGTAAAACTAAACAGTGGAAGTCAGATAGAAACTTGATATCATAATGATAAAGAAACTGAAAGTGTTACTCAGAACTAAAACTGAGATGTACTCAGAACTGAAGAAGGTAAGTTCGCTGAGGGATCAAACTCAGTTGGCTTATCAAGAAGTTGAAAGCTGAGGGGACAAACTCAGTTTATGAAGGCTGCGGGACACAGACTCAGTTATTGAAGACAAAAGATATAAGGGTTCAAACTCAGTTTATAAAGACCAAAACCGAGACTATAAAGTTGGGAATCAGGTAAGTCAGTGATGTCCTAAATTGATTTTATAGATCTTGTATGAAGACCTAAAATACATAAGGATGATGGACTGACATGTCTGAACGGTCACTAACAAATCTGACATATAGCCGTTGATAGCTACAAGGATTCAAATTCAAATAAGATGAACATTGGATAACACACTATAAATAGAGGACTTAGCAACAAGGATCATAACACACAACACCAAGAAACAACAAGATTTTACAAGTTATTGAGCCTAAGTTCTGTTCATCTGTGCATTCAAGAAAATTGCAATCACAACGTGCTTTCAATGATAAATCAAGCAAACTTCAAGTGTTCAAGCTACAAATACTTAATCCAGACATCAACATTTTGAAGAACCACAACTCACTGATTGTTTCGAAGCCCAACTTTGATTTTTAATTAAAGGTTGAGAATGTGAAGTGAATATGGTCTAGGATTTTTCAAGGAGAGTTGTTTGTTTTGCAGTCGGGCAACCGTGGTTGTGGTGGAGCTGGAGAAGAGGCATTTCAACCCTTTAAGGACCAGTGGAAGCAGTTGGAGAGCAGCAATCCGACCTGTTCTTTGATTGTGTAGATAGTGAAGCTATAGGAATTAGCCAAGGACTATTGTTTAGGACATTTTGTAACCGATCTACCTCAAGAAGTTCTAGTGGAAATTTTCCACCTACATCACAGGGGAAGTAAGGACAGACAGAATTACACCACCTGGAACCTCTATAATTTCTTGTCTTATTTACTTACTTTATTTACGCATTTACTTACTTTTATTTACTTTTCAGTATTTGTGATTGCTATAATCTTGTTTTTCCAAGCATACAAAACTGATTATATTTCACACAGAACACAAAACTGACAGAACTTAATTTTTGCATATCAGCTTTTTCATAGATACAACAAGATCAGTTTAAAAAGGCTAAAACTTAATCTATTGCCAGTCAACTCAGTTTGAGGATAAGTCAATCTAACTTAAACTAAGCTTTGTTAGCTCAACTCCACACATGTTTAATTGAACCCAGCTTTAGATTTTAAGAATCCAATTTTTGGTGACAAGTTTATCCACCCCATCCCCATCTAAACTTGTGTCAGAATTTTCACGGGACCAACAATGACGGTTAAAATTGTTTATCTTACGGCATCAACATTCCACCCCTCGTGAAAAAAAATTAGTCGTTTCGGCCATGAAATGTGAGCCATTTGTGTTAAATTTTATATGTTAGGTTCATGAATCTAGAAATTGGTATTTCCATTTATTATTTCCGGAATTGGTTTTATTTTGTATTTTATCGGACTGTTTTTAGATAATGAAATTAGACCGAGTGTTAAGGAAGAATATATGGGTCGGACCTGTAGGAGAATGAGGCCTAGGGTGTTCTAGAAGATTCCAAGTTAAGTCTGCCGAAGAAAAAGTATGAATTTTCCCTCGACGAGTTGGCAGCCGCCTTCGAGCCATCGAGCATTCTAGAAGGAGGGTTTACGCATTTTCTTGGACGGGAAGTAGGTTTTATGGTTTCTTAAGTCGGTTGTAACACTATAAATAAGAGGCATAAGACCTCAGTTTCAATGTACCACAAGACATATACATTTTATGCAATAAAATTTTGTTCTTTCTTTTATATTTTCTATGAGTGCTAGTCACGGATCCGACGGATTCGCCACCTAGGGAGTGATCTGAGGAGGATCTATGCTCGAGTTCGAGGGTATGACTCTTCCGCTTTCTAGGTGCAGATCTGTTATTATTTTGTGATAAGTTTGTTTTAATTGTTGTATTAGTCCTGCTAAGTAGTAGTTAGTTTATTTACCCCGATTGTGAGTAGATATAAATCGTTGGTGAAGAAATCATGAAATAGTGGTTGCGTTCTCTTGACGAGACGACGGTCGATATCGACGAGTCAAGATACTTAGTAGATCATGTTTCATGATAATCGGCGCCAGCTACGTCTAGTATTCAGTTGTAAATTAAACATTTTTAGCCTTATCAACTATTTCCATGTTATAGTAAATTAGCATGAAGGGCTATTGTTGTGGATTTTGTAAATGAAACAAAAAAAGACAAGAAATAAAAATCCGGTTAGTCGCTCCAAGTGCAAAGCTTGCAGTAAAGCGGTTATTCCGCGTCGATCCCACGAGGAACGTGAGGTTGAATGTGTTTTTAAGTTTAAGCTAAACGTGTCACGAATTAACAATTTAAGGTTTATCAAATAATGGGGAGAAAGGCAGACGAACAAGGATTCACAATTCAAGAAAGCAATAAAGGCTTCTAATTTCCTACGCATGCAAATCAACTAAAGGCCAAGATTAACCTATACCCAATGCAAATTACTAATTTCTCGTATAATTTGTTTATCAACTTTTATCAAAGATTGATTCTTCAAGCACGATAGGCATAAATTCTTTCGAATCTATTATCTAGGTTAACAATTTGATAACTTTCGTTTTTAGACAAATTGATTAAACTGAATACTATTGCGGTGATCTAGAGTCCATTCAACTATCGTCAAACGAATATCACAGGCTTTATCTATCGATATCAAGCACAAAATAAACGCAATAGAAATCTAACCTTTTGTTGATTGCAAACGCAGAAAAATAAGAAAAACCCAAAACACTTCTTGAATTGCTTCACCCGTTCGTCCAACCCAAGAGTCTAGCTACTCATAATAATCTTCAAATCAAAAAGGTGTTTTGATTGCATAAAAAAAACGAAAAAAGAAAGAACAAAGCTGCTGCTGTGAAATTCGGCTGTCAAAAATGTATATCCTAGGGTTTGGGGCGCTGCTGCTTAAATAGGAAAATCAGTCGGCTAGGTCAAAACTAGGTCGGTTGCTCGTTCAGTCGGCGTTGGACGCCCGTTCAATATGCCTTAGACGCTAGCAAGACGCTCGTCCAGATGCCGTCCAAACTCTTTGTTCAACTTTTCTTCCCTGGACGCTCGTTTACTTTTTCAGACGCCCGTTCTGATCTGGACGCTCGTCCACCCTATCTGGACGCCAGTCCACTGTCGAAATCTTGATATTTCCATCTTTATCTTCTTTTCTTCTCTATCCAATTCACCATTATCTCTTTTAACTTGAATTAGCTCGAAATTCATCAACATTTGATCATCAATTGAGCCACATAATTGTACCTACATGACATCAAAAACACCGCAAAGCATAACAAAAACATAAAATCATAATTAAAACATATAAATTCACCAACTTTGCGATTAACTCATTAAAAATGTCATTTGCTCAATAATTCCATCTAAACACGTGATTTCCATGCAATTCATACGAATGTGGGGGAAAACATTATAAAATATAGCGTTATAAAACACGTAAATTCACCCTTAACAACTCCCCCACACTTAGCTTTTGCACGTCCCGAGCAAAATAAAACAAGAACATACTATCAAGAATCCACATAACCTGACACGAGATATAGTCAAAATCATGACAAGCTAGTATTCAAGAAATCGACCTCACTCGGTGATGTGTGTGCGAACCTACTAAACTTCCACCGATCCTCTCTTGATATAATACATCAAGCACTAACGCTTATCCGGTCAACTAAACGAAAACTTCATTCTATCTACAGCACTTACCCTACAAAAACTAATTACCAAGAACACCGTAACCAACTCACATTTAAAATCCTTTACTTGGTGCCAAGAAAATATCTTTCGGGTCTCTACTGGGTTTAGATCAACTTGACTTAGAATTCCAAAAAAACGTATATTTTATATTTCCTATCGTCGCGCCTCAAAAGTATAACACACTCCCCTACATTAGAAGCAGTCACCCTGAGATCACTCAATCCCTTACCGTCCAAGGTAAACCACACTCCCCAATTGGGGCAGTATCCAAATGGACTCGAGGTGATAGATATAAACAAAATTCCCGCAAAGAAATTCTATTCATTTATTTCTATTTATAGATATATATATTTTTATATTTTTCAAACTCTTTGGAAACTCTCGGTCAAATATATTTCTAACACATTCAAGACTCTCAAAGTTCTCAAGAACACTAAGGTACTGAGATTCTAACTGTGAGTATAGCACAAGTTCTTAACTTTCATTAATGCTAAATAAGTGTTATCTGTATCAAGAATTAACTTTCCTTTAACTAACCGGAAACTATTCTATATTTGGCTCTTCATCTAATAGGTTCGTGAAATGAAGTTCAAGTGAGTATCGACTTACTAAACCTATTCTCAGAACATGATATGACTACTGATAACAACTAACGGGTGCCAGATTATAAAACTAGCATGCAATTGAAATGTTACTCGGGACGAAACAAAATTTTGAAAAATTAAGCACTTTTCATAGAAAATTATAACTAATATGAGCAAATCAAAGTAGATACATAAATCATGTATCCCCTCCCCCACACTTAAACCACAACATGTCCTCAGGTTGTGCAGAAATAAAAGGAAAGGATAAAAGAACTTAGCTGATTGTAATTCGAATGGGGAAATTCTGGAAGTATTGCAACTCAAATCCAGAGTTGCCTGACGAAATCGGTAGACTGTGGATCATCCACCGGAAAACTGATATCCTCTGAAACTCACAATTACTATCGCAACTATCCTGCACACTTGAAAAACAAGACAAGATCTCGGGGAACAGAGGGGGACAAAACATGGCATAATGAAGATAAAGAGAATGATAAAGTGAAATCGAATCAACCGACAAGCAGAGTCAACAATTACCCTAATTAGACCTAAACGAAACAAATAAATCAAAGAAAAGAACAAAACGAAAATAACTAAAACAAATAAGGATATCTAGGTTGCCCCCCTAGTGGCGCTTTTGGTTAGTGTCGTTAGCTCGACATTCAATTCAGGTTGAGCCCGGGTCGGGCCACTTTGGCTTTTTGCCGGTCATCTTATCAACAGAATTCTTAACAAAATTATGACTACAGAAACAACAGTGCAAACTCGGGATCCGACCCACCCATTTTTCCCAGGCCTGTTTGATCTTCTTTCTGACTAGGGCTCTTTTCCGTGCTTTATTTTTCTTCAAATCCACTTCCTTCCAATATTGTTCCATGTCCCAGCTTCCGGCAAAAACTTCAGCTGGTGATTCAGCACTATCATCAGAGAATAGGTTTGGGGAGAACTCATCGCAATCATCGACTCTGAAGTGATACAACCACACAAATCAAGGAATTTAACTATCTCGGGTGATTCCTTCGGTTGGCCAATGTAGTGTTTGCATCGTTGACCATTGACCTTGAAAGGCTGATCACCAATCCCTTTAAGTTCCAAAACGCCGCTAGGAAAGACAGACAGACCTCAAATGGACCGGACCAACGCGTCCTTAGCTTTCCGGGGAAAAGATGCAGCCTGGAATTGTATAACAATACCAGCTCGCCTGCATGAAACTCTCTTTTCTTGATCTTTTTATCATGAAGGAATTTCATCCTTTCCTTGCTTATCCGTGAACTCTCATAAGCTTGGAGCCTGAACTCGTCTAATTCATGTATCTGCTGGAGCCTACGTTCTCCACAAGCTCGGGAGTCGAAGTTTAGGAACTTAGTTGCCCAATAAGCTCTATGCTCTAATTCTACCGGCAAATGACGGGGCTTTCCATAAACCATTTGGTATGGTGATGTACCCATAGGGTTTTTGTATGCGGTCCCGTAAGCCCACGGTACATCATCCGACTTCGGACTCCAATCCTTTCGATGGGAGTTGACCGTTTTCTCGAGGATTTTCTTTATACTCTGATTACTACGCTCAACTTGCCCACTGGTCATAGGGTGATATGGTGTGCCATTCTTATGCTTAACACCATACTTAGCTAACGGGCTATCCAGGGGTTTATTAATGAAGTGTGACCCTTCATCGCCGATCGAGCTCTAGGCGCCAAACCTCGTGAAAATGTTTCTCTTCGAAATTTCATGACCGTTTTTTGATCATTCGGTGGAGTTGCGACGGCTTCTACCCATTTAGATACATAGTCTACACGGACCGAGAATGTATTTATTTCCGCATGAAGATGGAAATGGTCCCATAAAGTCAATGCCCCATACGTCAAACACTTCACACTCCAAAATGGGTTTAAGCGGCATATCATACCGCCTGGTCAAAGTGCCGGTTCTCTGGCACCTATCACGCCTTTGCGAAAGCTTCGGTATCTTTAAAGATTACGGGCCGGTAAAAACCACATTGAAATATTTTGGCAACGGTTTTCCATGGATTGAAATGGCCACCGGTGGGACCACTATGACATTGCTCAATAATATCCCGTTGCTCGGATTCGAGGGACACACCGGCGAAGCAACCCATCCTTGCGGATCTTGAACGGATATGGTTCTTCCCGGACATAGTACTTTAGATCGAGAGAAGAACTTCTTCTTCTCCCCGGTAAGATAATTCGGGATTCGGATAGCCGAATGAAGGTAATTGACAATCGAAGCATACCAAGGGGGTCGGGAGTGTGGACACCCATATTCATAACGCTCTCGAAGGGATAATAAAGATCAATGTCCCGGGGATCTTCCTCGGCCTATCGGTAATACTCTCGAAATATGGTCCGCTACGGTGTTCTCACTACCCCGTATATCCTTGATGTGAACATCGAATTCTTGTAGTGTAAGAATCCACCTCGGCGAGTCTCGGTTTAGCATCCTTCTTGTTCATCAAGTAACGCAAAGCCGCATGATCGGTCAAACAATCACCTTGGCACCAAGCAAATAGGCTGCGGAACTTATCCATGGAAAACACAACCGCTAACAGTTCCTTTTCCGTAGTGGTATAGTTTGCTTGGGCTGGATTCAAGGTATGACTCGCGTAGGAAATAGGTTGGAATTTACCATTAATCCTTTGCCCCAATACAGCACCAACAGCGTAATTGGAGGCATCACACATTAGTTCAAATGGTATGTTCCAATCCGGAGAGATCAGGATAGGGGCAGAGGTCAAACGATGTTTAAGCTCTTTAAAGGCACTTTGACAGTCATTATCGAAATTGAAAGTGACGTCATCTTTCAGTAAAGTTGATAAAGGTTTAGATATTTTTCAAAAATCTTTTATAAATCTCCTATAGAACCCCACATGACCGAGGAAACTTCTTACTTCTTTCGTGTTTCTGGGGTAATTCATCTTTTCAATGGCTTCTATCTTAGCTTTATCAACCTCTATGCCTTTAGCGGAAATCTTGTGACCTAAAACAATCCCTTCGGTCACCATAAGATGGCACTTCTCCCAATTGAGAATCAAGTTCTTCTCCACACACCTCTGCAGTGCTTTGTCTAGATTTTCAAGACAGTCCGTAAACGATGTGCCAAACACCGAGAAGTCGTCCATGAATACCTCCATGCATTTCTCTATAAGTCCATCAAAGATAGCCAACATACATCTCGAAATGTAGGCGGCGCATTGCAAAGTCCAAAGGGCATTCGCCTATAAGCGAAAGTACCATAGGGGCGGTGAAGGTTGTTTTCTCTTGATCTACCGGGTCAATAGGGATTTGGAAATAACTGAATAACCGTCCAGAAAACAGTAGAAAGCATGCCCCGCCAAACGTTCCAACATTTGGTCTATGAAGGGGAGAGGGAAATGGTCTGTTAAGGTCACCTCATTTAGCTTCCTATAGTCTATACAGACTCTGTACCCAGTGACTAATCTGACGGCTACCTCTTCACCTTTGTCATTCTTTTCAATGGTAATACCTCCCTTTTTAGGTACTACCTGAGTGGGGGACACCCAATCGCTATCAGCTATCGCATAAATGATCCCTATATCCAACAGCTTAATGATCTCCTTCTTCACCACTTCCTGCATGTGTGGGTTTAAACGTCTCTGTGGTTGTCTTATACTCTTTGCACCTTCTTCGGTTCTAATCTTATGCATACAGACATCTGGAGGTATTCCTCTTATATCACCTACCTGCCAACCGAAGGCTTTCTCATTTTTCTTCAGAACATCAACTAACTCAGCTTCTTCTTCTGCTGACAGTGTAGAGGAGATAATCAGAGGTAAGCGCTCACCTTCTCTCAAGAAGATATACTTCAGATGCTGAGGTAGAGGTTTTAGAACAAGGTCCTCAGGAGGCTCCTCTAAACTGGTTTTGGCTTCTCCTCGTTTTAGATCTTCCTCGCTGATAGGGTCAAAAACTCTTGCCTCAAGCAAATCGACTTCTTCTGAGGGGGAAAGAGTTCGTTCGCAGAGCACTGTGTCCTCTTCAACAAGCTCTTCTCCATAGGCAGCCTCTAAGTCGTCCAGAGTGTAGTCTGCGAAATCGTCTGACGTCTCAATCACGAAACCTGAGGGGTTTTCAGAAGGTGCTCTGAGAGCTTTAACTACACTGTAGCGTACTTCCTCATCCCCAACACGTAAAGTGACAAATCCTGCGTCGCAATCTATAGAGGCTCGGCGGTGGATAGGAAAGGTCGTCCCGGGAGGAGGGGGGGGTATCTTCTTCTTTAGTGTCCAAGACGTACCAATCCACAGAAATGTAAATTTGTCTACTTGGACCGAAGGTCTCTAAGCACTCCGTCGGCTCTCTTGAAAGATCTATCTGCAAGCTGGATACTTATGGGGGTAGGCTCCAATAGATGGTCAAGGTGTAGTCTCTTGCAGACAGATAGAGACATCAAACTAATGGACGCTCCTAAATCACACAGAGAGTTTGGGAAACTTAAATCCTTGATCTGCAGAGTTAAGACAAATTTTCCCGGGTCGCTGCGCTTTTTAGGAATTTCTCCGTCAATGATAGCGGAGCATTCCTCTCCCAATCTTTTCTCCATTTCGCCCAACTTCTTCTTTGAAGAAACAACATCCTTCACAAACTTGGCATACTTAGGCATCTCAACCAACACTTCAGATAAAGGCAAATTTACTTGGGTGTTTCTTAGTAGGTTGAGTACCTTCTCGTACTTCTTGTCTTCAGATAATGAAATGTTTTGCTTTCTTGGTGGAAATGGGAGCTTATTCGGTTCTTCTTCGGAGAAGACTTTCCCGGGGGAGGAAGCTCTTATAGCTTTGTCCTCAAGATCTTTCCACCTCACCACCTTTTCAGTCTTTTTACTCGTCAGGGGATCATCCGCCTGAGTGACTTTCTCAGGTTCATCGATTTGGTTTTCGATCACCCGGAATCTCTTTCCAGCTTCAATCTCATTTTTATCTTTCTCTTCATCCAGTCGTGGGGGCCGCGATTCTTCCCCTCCTACCGAATCGGGGGTAGGAGGGTTTACTCGTTTCCCCAGTTCTCGTCTGTAACCAGGGTGTTGTTGCAATTGTGTACCGGATCTCAGATTCATAGCATTGGACTCCTCTTGACCGTAGGGGGTAGTAGGTGCGAGCTCGGCACAGTGGTTTGTTCTTGCTTCAGCTTGGGCTGCATGCCCACTTTTAGGATTCTTTTCTGTAAAACTCGGTAGCTGACCTTGAGGCCTGGCAGCTAATTGTTCAGCTAGCTGTCCTAACTGTCTTTCTAAGTTCTTCATCGTCCTATGTTGCTCTTCATACTCTGCCCTTGTAGGGGCAGTACCATAAGTTGAGGAGTCCTGATTAGGGCGGTTTTGCTGTGAGTTTTGATTAGCGGGCCAGGTTGGATTTGTTCTTGGTTGAGAATTTGAGCTTTGACCCGAGTTAGGGTTCGGTAGTAGGCATTGCGAGAGGTGTTCGTCCCGAATTTTGATTGTAGCCTTTGAATTATGAGTGCGGTTTTGGTCATGATTCCTATTCGGTTGTAGTTCGACCTTGAGAGTTATTCGGTTTGAAAATCTCGGTTCTCGCGGGCCGGAAGAATCGTATCTCTCATTTCCACCATTCAAGGGGCATGTTGCGAAATGTGACCTCTAAGTCCACGGTATAGCGCAGTTCACGAATCATACCGCCTCGTTTGTTGGACGGCGTTGACTTGAGGGGTGTATCGACAATGGTCACCGATGTGACCGGTCCGATAACGCTTATCACAAGAGAATACTTGTGAATTACGTTGGAGAGAGGGCGATTTTGATTTTTTGTCATGGTCAAAGCGAGAAGTTGAGCTGCAGGGCCGCAATCATTTGACCATGATTTTGGTTGTTGACTTCTTCGATTTTAGGTGCGGCGGGGGCCGTTGGTGATTGATACGTAGGTGCATAGTTGTACCTAGCTATATCTTCAAATAAATCCCACCCTTGCTGTGGGGTTTTCTTCAAGAAGACTCCTCCAGATGAGGAGTTGACCATCCCTTTAGTGGACTCATTCAGACCACTGAAGAACGTATGGACCCTTCTCTGCAAATCCATTCCATGATGGGGGCACTTGTTCAAAAGAAGTTTGAAACGCTTCCATGCTTCAAAGAAAGATTCATCACTCAATTGATGAAAATTTGAGATCTCGTTAAGACATTGAGCTGTCTTAGACGGAGGAAAATATTGGGCCAAAAATTGACTTTCGAGCTGGGCCCAAGTCTGGATAGATTCAGAAGGGAGAGATTTAAACCATTCCATTGCTTCTCCACGGAGTGAAAATGGAAATAGTTTCAGCTTAATGATGTCTTGATCGACATCCTTAATGCGAGTAGTATCGCATATACCCGAAATACATAAAGATGCGTGTAGGGGTTCTCGGATTGATACCCATAGAAAGTTGATGCATGCGCACCATCCGGATGAGAGCCGGTCTTATCTCAAACGGGGCCGTAGTGGTAGGAATAACCACGGCCGAGCGAATGTTCACATCACCGGGAGTAGCATAGTCGCCGGGGTGCGGTCGGCTTGAGCCATTGAAACAGTAGTTTCTTCCTCAAAGAAAAGGTTGGAGAAGAGATTATCTTCAGAAGAGCTCTCACTCGAACTCTCTTCGACTTCCTCTTCAGGAATCGGAATGGGCTCGGGAACTTTTTGTTTACGGTTTACTCGAACTACGACTCGTTCAAGCTCAGGCTCAAAAATTAACTGTCCTTGTTTACTTCGTGTTTGCATACAACGAAGTCAAACAGAGACACTGAATCAGGAGGACAGACGGGCATCCAAGGTCCTGGACGGGCGTCTGCCTGGAATTTGAACTAAACGGGCGTCTGGAAGTCCAAACGCTCGTCCAATCAGTTGACGAACTGGACGGACGTCCAAACAGGATGGACGCTCGTCCGATTAGTAAAAAAAACGCTTCAGAGAAAAGAAGCTATTCGATTCAGTAACGAATGATCTGCCTAAACCTATGCTAAAAACACATAAAACCGTGCCAGTTCCCCGGCAACGGCGCCAAAAACTTGTTGTGGATTTTGTAAATGAAACAAAAAAAGACAAGAAATAAAAATCCGGTTAGTCGCTCCAAGTGCAAAGCTTGCAGTAAAGCGGTTATTCCGGGTCGATCCCACGAGGAACGTGAGGTTGAATGTGTTTTTAAGTTTAAGCTAAACGTGTCACGAATTAACAATTTAAGGCTTATCAAATAATGGGGAGAAAGGCAGACGAACAAGGATTCACAATTCAAGAAAGCAATAAAGGCTTCTAATTTCCTACGCATGCAAATCAACTAAAGGCCAAGATTAACCTATACCCAATGCAAATTACTAATTTCTCAGATAATTTGTTTATCAACTTTTATCAAAGATTGATTCTTCAAGCACGATAGGCATAAATTCTTTCGAATCTATTATCTAGGTTAACAATTTGATAACTTTCGTTTTTAGACAAATTGATTAAACTGAATACTATTGCGGTGATCTAGAGTCCATTCAACTATCGTCAAACGAATATCACAGGCTTTATCTATCGATATCAAGCACAAAATAAACGCAATAGAAATCTAACCTTTTGTTGATTGCAAATGCAGAAAAATAAGAAAAACCCAAAACACTTCTTGAATTGCTTCACCCGTTCGTCCAACCCAAGAGTCTAGCTACTCATAATAATCTTCAAATCAAAAAGGTGTTTTGATTGCATAAAAAAACGAAAAAAAAAAAGAACAAAGCTGCTGCTGTGAAATTCGGCTGTCAAAAATGTATATCCTAGGGTTTGGGGCGCTGCTGCTTAAATAGGAAAATAAGTTGGCTAGGTCAAAACTAGGTCGGTTGCTCGTTCAGTCGACGTTGGACGCCCGTTCAATATGCCTTAGACGCTAGCAAGACGCTCGTCCAGATGCCGTCCAAACTCTCTGTTCAACTTTTCTTCCCTGGACGCTCGTTTACTTTTTCAGACGCCCGTTCTGATCTGGACGCTCGTCCACCCTATCTGGACGCCAGTCCACTGTTGAAATCTTGATATTTCCATCTTTATCTTCTTTTCTTCTCTATCCAATTCACCATTATCTCTTTTAACTTGAATTAGCTCGAAATTCATCAACATTTGATCATCAATTGAGCCACATAATTGTACCTACATGACATCAAAAACACCGCAAAGCATAACAAAAACATAAAATCATAATTAAAACATATAAATTCACCAACTTTGCGATTAACTCATTAAAAATGTCATTTGCTCAATAATTCCATCTAAACACGTGATTTCCATGCAATTCATACGAATGTGGGGGAAAACATTATAAAATATAGCGTTATAAAACACGTAAATTCACCCTTAACAGCTATTAGTGATGTGCTAGTTAGGACATGGTTTATCGATCTCTAGGAACTTTCTAGTCATCGTCGATAGCTACCTGGGGTGGTTCTCGTTATTGTGCTGGCTATCCCTATATCTTATTGCGTGTGATGCTAATACAACCTAAGGTAGGTTAATCACATAGGCACCTGATGTCCTTGCAAATGGAAGTATGGTAATATTAGAAGTTAGCACCCGTAGCTGACAAAGATTTAAAATTTACCAACGGGAAAGATAGATTCATAGTTTTGGAGAATAACTAATCAATCATAGTTAGGACTAATATTTAGAAACTCATAGAAGTGCATTGGTGTGTTATCTTGTGTGTCACCATTATTTAATCCCCTTGCACCCTTGTTGGTCATTGGCCACTTTAATTGTTATTAATGTTGAATTGATTATATCCTTACGAGTCTCTACGAGTTCGATCTTGATTTTCCTTTGCTCTATTGCGATAGACCTAGCCATATTGCTAGTATAAGTGACTTTCCAACGACATCAAAGGTTGGTACTTGTTTTGATGAAGTTTGTAGAATTACAAACAAACAAAATAAAATGCGGAAATATTATTGATCATGTAAAAGTTACAAGTTAATTACAATGTGGCTGATCATTGGGTATTTTTAGCTTCATACACCTCATGAATCAGTTAGAAGTTGGTTACAAACGGTTACAACAGATTACAACTAGATAACTGCATTATATCAAACTGATCAGTAGGCCACTGAGTCTCTTTACTGTCTGCTAGTATAAGTGACTTTCCAACGACATCAAAGGTTGGTACTTGTTTTGATGAAGTTTGTAGAATTACAAACAAACAAAATAAAATGCGGAAATATTATTGATCATGTAAAAGTTACAAGTTAATTACAATGTGGTGATCATTGGGTATTTTTAGCTTCATACACCTCATGAATCAGTTAGAAGTTGGTTACAAACGGTTACAACAGATTACAACTAGATAACTGCATTATATCAAACTGATCAGTAGGCCACTGAGTCTCTTTACTTGTCGCCAGCGAGCTACCGGTGTTCATGCTTTGTCGTGGTCGCTAATATCTTTTATTGATCAGCAAAGTGCACTCAGCATTCCCATCAGCTTTTATACTGTATCACCCCCCTCAAGATGTGAATGATTCATGAATAGCTTGCACTCAGCATTCCCATCAGCTACTTGAAGTCTGAAAGATTTTGAAAATCTCAATTTATCTAATAGATAAGAGAAAATAGGTGCATCTAAGGCTTTGGTAAGGATGTCAGCTATTTGTTCTTTGGTATTGACTGGAAGAAGTTTGATGAGTCCTGATTTGACATTGTCTCTCACAACATGACAATCAATTGCAATATGTTTGGTTCTTTCATAGAAGACAGGATTATGAGCAATGTGCATTGCACTGGCATTGTCACAAAATAGGACAGCAGGCAAGTGGATTGGAATTTGTAAATCCTGTAGTTTGTAGATGAGCCATTGGATTTCACAAACTTCATTTGCCATTGCTCTGTATTCAGCCTCTGATGAGCTTCTGGCAATTGTTGTTTGTTTCTTTTCTTTCCAGGAGACTGGAGCATCTCCTAGGAACATTATGTAACCTGAGACTGATGTTCTTGTTTAAAGACAACCAGCCCAATCACTATCTGTAAAACCCTTAAGTAAAAGATTATTGTCTGCTGGGAAGAAGATTCATTGGCCAGGATTGGTCTTCAAGTATTTCGCAGCACTTGTAAGCTGCCTTCATATGGTTTTCAGTGGGGGTATCCAGAAATTGACTTAGTTGTTGGACTACAAAGGCAATGTCTGGTATGGTAAATGTGAGGTAGATTAATTTGCCTACTAGGGACCTGTATGCAGTGTTGTCTTCTAAATGTGGTGAATCACCATGTTGTAAGGTCTGCTTGGACTCCATAGGTGTCTTAGCAGTTTTGGCTCCCCAAAACTCATATTCTTCTAGGAGGTTAGGTATGTACTTTCTTTGTGAAATAGATATACCTTTAGGACATCTAGCAGCCTCAATGCCTAGGAAATATCTCAATTTTCCAAGATCTTTGATGGTGAACTGTTGATGTAAAGCATCCTTGACTTGCTGAATCAACTCTTCACTAGGACTGGCAACTATGATGTCATCTACATATACCAATAAGGCAATAAATGAATGTCCTGACCCTTTTGTGAATAGACTGCGGTCATGTTTGGATTGAATGAATCCTTGAGCCTCCAATGATTCAGTCAACTTGCAATTCCATTGTCTGCTGGCTTGTTTAAGGCCATATAATGATTTGGTAAGTTTACAAACTTGGTTTGGTTTAGTTGCTACATAGCCTGGTGGCAACTACATGTACACTTCTTCGTGTAGATCTCCATGTAGAAAGGCAGTATTGACATTCATTTGATGTAAATGCCAGTTTTTGGTTGCTGCTGTTGCAAGTAAAGTTCTGACTGTAGTGATCTTGATAATGGGGGAAAAGGTTTCTTGATAATCAATCCCATATGTCTGAGTATAGCCTTTTGCTACTAATCTTGCTTTGTATCTCTCTACAGATCCATCAGGATTATATTTGATTTTGTATACCCATTTACACACTATGGGTTTCTTGCCTGGAGGCAGATCAACTATCTCCTAAGTGTGAGTCTTTTTATAGAGCTTCAATTTCTTTGTTCATTGCCTCCTTCCATTCATCATGCTTGATAGCTTGATTGTAGGTCTTAGGCTCTTTAACAGCATCAATAGCATTAATAAATCTGGCATAGTCTTCTGAGAGATTGTCCAGACTCAATACTTCACTCAGCAGATGTGGAGTCTGCTGAACATTATGAGCACCCCCTTGATAAAGGTTGGTGATTTCTTTGTTCTTGTGGACCTTCTTAGTTGTGTGGGTTCAGGTGCCTAATTTACTGGTTCATGCCTTGCATTGGACGTATTAGCTATTGTTGATCCCATTGCTGATTGGTCTGCTGACTCATTCAGCAGGTCATCAAAAATGTCCATTACTGGCAAAGGGACAGGCATGTCAGCAAGATGTCTAGGTTTTCCCAACACCTACTGAAAAAGAGGAAAGTAAGTTTCATGGAATTGAGTATTTCTAGCAACAAAGATATTTTGTTGGTAATGTCTAACAGAACAGTACCCTTGGAGGTGGTTGAATTCCCAAGATAGACAGAAGTCTTACATCTTGAATCAAGCTTTGTTCTATACTGCTGAAGTGTACATGAAAAAACTAAGCAACCAAAATCATTAAACACAGAATAATCTGGTTTGGTGCCATAAGGAATTTCATGTGGAGTGCTTTCTTTCAGTAGTGGTGTAGGCATGGCATTAATCAATTTAACATCATGTAAAAGACAAAATCCCTAATATTCAATTGGTAGATTACTCTAGAACCTCAAACCTCTTGCAACATTCAGTAGATGCTGATGTTTTCTTTCAACAATACCATTTTGCTCAGGTGTACTGACACAGGACGTCTATGTATGATACCCTGCTAAGCATAAAAGTCAGTAAGTTGAAACTCTTCACCATTGTCAGATCTAATCACTTTAATTGTTTTATAAAACTTAGTAGAAGCATATTTAACAAAGGATTTAGCAAGGTCAGAAGCATCAGATTTATGCCTCATAAGAAAAACCCAAGTAAACCTAGAAAAATCATCAACAACAGTAAGAAAATATTGCTGTCCATTCTCAGTGTGTTGTCTCAAAGGACCCTAAATATCCATGTGAACAACATCAAAAATAGTGTTTACAGTAGTGGTACTTAAAGGAAAAGGACATTTCTTCAATTTTGCCATAGGACAGACATAACAAAGATCATGATTATAGAATTTGACATCAGCAGAGGCTGTGATATGATGACTTGCAGTCTCTTATTAGGCAAGTGTCCAAGTCTGTAGTGCCATAAAAGTGCATCATCTAATCTATCAGATAAAGTGTGATTCTCTACAGGATTGGTAACATAAATTCTTATTGGCTGAACTATGACATCAAGTCCTCTCTGTAACTCAGCTGAACCATTCATGTTCTTGTTCTTGTCCTGCAAAACACTCTTGTTAGCAGAAAAAACAGCTGGACCTTTTGTATGATTAATGAAAGAAGGTAAAGATAAAAGGTTATATTTAAAACCAGGAATGCAAAACACATCATGTAGGGCCATTAGGTTATATTTACAAATTGTTACAACAGATTACAACTAGATACCGCATTATATCAAACTGATCAGTAGGCTGCTGAGTCTCTATACTGTCAGTAGGCTGCTGGTGTTCATGCTGTCAGCAGGGTACTGATATCTTCGATTGATCAGCAAAGTGTACTCTGCATTCCCATTAGCTTTATGAAAAACTAGGCCCAAACCCATATAAGAGGAGGGGCCTCATCCCCAAAACCTAGGTTATGAGGTGAGGGAAGTCCATCTCTTAATATGGTGGGTTACACAATCACAAGTTCCCAATGTGGGATACTTTAACACGCCTCCTCAAGTGTGGGCCTGGGCACTCTCAAGGCCAACAAAGAGGCCCAACACTTGCACAATAAACGGTGGCTCCAATACCATGATGAAAAACTAGGCCCAAACCCATATAAGAGGAGGGGCCTCATCCCCAAAACCTAGGTTATGAGGTGAGGGAAGTCCATCTCTTAATATGGGTTTGGGCCAAGTTTTTCATCGTTGTACCTGTTATATCTTTTGTATTAGGGAACCATCTTGTAAAATGTTGTTGTATTAAATTTTTCGAGTAGAAATAGAGTATATTAGCAGTGGTATGTAATCAGGGTTGTTGAACGATCACTGCCGAAGACCGAAATGAAGAAGATGCTCAACTCAGCGGGTCCTAGGATCGTTGCCGCGTGAATGCCCGCATATTTTATATTCAGTTTATGTCACATCTCTTCAGGTTCCGTAGAAAACCAGTCTAGCCGCAGAGGCAAACCATGCACCCTGCAGCGGCTGTCGAGTTTTTCTAACCCTTGTTTTGAAAACTAAATTTAATTAGAATCCTAAAAGTTCGATTCGGTGCGGGCCAGTTGATGCAAAGACGGATACTTGTAAGGTGTATTTTTTTAATTCATGTTTTGTAATAGATTAGATATGGGGTACCAAACAATCCATCTCGGTGGTTTATCTTTGGCGTTTATTTCATTTGATGTTTAATTTACGTGATATAACTATATGATAATATGCCATGCATCCTTATTCTTGAATTCCACTCCTAGTCATGCATACATCTAGATAATTAATTTTGGAATTAATTAAAAATGTAGAACATGTAATAAATTTGGATTAATTTTGGTAAATAAAAATAAAATTTGTTGGGTAAAATTAAATTTATGATCATACATTCTTCGAGAATTTAATTATGTATCGGTTACTTAAAAAGAATTTAATAATCGAAAATTTGGAAAATCCTGAAAAAGATTGACACTAGTTAGACGGTATTTAGAACCGATAAATTGGTGATTGCTTTTCAGGTTGTTTTTAGATTATTGAAAAATTCTAAAATCCTAAATTTTAATACTGACCAATTAGGATTATTAAAATTCTTGATGCATTTTATTGTGTAGTGTCTACACAAGGAATTTTAATAAATCCGGGAAATTGAAAAATCATGAACATAGTGACAATAGTTAAATGATATTTGAAATCGTTAAACTAGTGGGAGGTTTAATTAAATGTTCCGTATTTATTGTTTTCCGATTATTAATAAATTTTAAAAAATCCTAATGAAACTACCTATTTTTCAATATAATGAGCGGGAGCAGGGAATGTGACAACCGACCCTATGGATTCTATTGTTGACACAAGCACCATGTGAGAAGGGTGACGCCTCGATCCACTTTGATTATGGCCTCTTCCGGATGGCCCTCACCCCGATCAAAATTCAAATCTTGATCTCCGAATGTATAGGATTTTGGGTACTCGTCGAGTTATTGACATACCCTGCGGCGGCACACTCGGGGTGCATCTTTAAGATTTGAAACAGTAGGTCACACTCACAATGACACTTTTTCAACTATCTTGGCTGAAAAAAGAAGGTAATCAACATTTCAATAGATATGTTTGATTCTAAATGACTTAATTGTTGAAGAGATTGTCTCATTTTAATCGTCATTGTGTTCATACTGACCCAGTGGAAACAGCATGATGCATGACATCATGTTTATCATTACTAAAATCATTATTTGTTGCGGTGTGTGATTTGATTATAATTTTGTCATAATATTTTACGACTACATATCATCTCAAAGTAACTAAACTGCTAAACAATGAAATTGACTAATAACGACTTCGTAAAAGTAGAAACGTAACAAGAACATTGAACTCATCAAACAAGAATGCGATTATCTCCTATTTATCCTACAAACTTAAGTGATATTCGTAAACCTGTCACTTCTTCCACTCGTGTTGAACGAGAGGCAAACGAAATTAGTTTAAAGATGACAAGAATTAGTTGTTATCAATCTCACTAGACTTCCCACAGTTCATGAGTAGTGGCTATTGAAATAAAATGCTAGTTCAAGGCCATTTCCTTTTAAGGAAAGTCAAGAATGAGAAGTGAAATGTCTCAAAGTGTATGTCTTCTCAAACTAAATGAGTTAAAGACTAAACCAAAATATTAATAAAAGAAAGAATAGGATAGGGAATGTAATATTGGATTACTAACATATGAATCCTTAAAGACTTTCTAATGTCGGGTATATGTCTCTAAAGCTAAGTTATTTTGTAAGAACAAGATAGCTCGGCATTCATGATTAAATAGTAGACAACGGGTAGTTAATGAGCAAAGAGAGTGTTAGTGAAATAAGGAAACAAAAATTTTATAAGAGATCATATTTTAATCCATGAATATCAAAGAAATATAATTTTTTTCAAATTCATTGGAACAAATGGAATCACTTTCACATCGATAATATAGTTGCCTTCAAGAAAGTGAACATGATATTTGCAATACGATTCCGAGACTCGGACTTTTGTCTAATATAGTCAAAACCACAAATAATGCTAAAATGGTATACGTAACACTTCATAAACAGTCAAGGCAAATGGTTTCCATATTACGATAAATGATTCTTTGACATATGTTGATTAATTTATACCTCCTAAAGATAAGATTGAAAGGCTGGCTAAGGGTGATTCCTATCTCTCAGTCTAAGAACCTCGTCTTAAAGGAAAAATGACTAAGTAACCTTTCAAATGGGAAAGGGTGATCGATTTGAATAAATGTCATAGCTTGTTCATATTGACCATCAGTGCTTGTGAAAGGTACAAGCTTGGGAGCTTTTGAGTGGTCGACAATTTGTCTGATAATAACTCATTACGCGGATAAGTTTAGCTAAATATTTGGATGGAATCACTGATATGCTCAGTGAAACGAGTATTCCATGCTCAGATATAGGCTATATCAATGTATGCGGCACTAATGCTTGGCCTAGTTCCTAGTGAATTAATTTCACTAAAAGGATAAACAATGAATTGCCTTATATAGTAATTGATATGCTACAATACACTGCTTATCTCAATTAAGATGTTTGTTGCAAAGTAATGGTTTACGTTATTACGTAATACCGAGAAGTCTGCGTAGAAGATTCTTCTAAGTTTGTGGATAAGGAGTAAAGCAAGTTACTCCACTTACACGGATAAAGGCATTTAGAACTTGTGCTATATGGTATGAATAAAGATTTTTCATGCATGTTCACATGGTGATTGTTCATGAAATATCTTAATCAAATGAGTAAAGATTTTCTATATAATTCTGAAGATAGGAAAGTGATGGTTGGACTGTCACAACCTTTCTAAAAGAATGTTTAAATAACAATCTTTCACCTTGAAGTAAAGTTACTTAAAGAGTTACTATCTGATTCAATCAGATCACATCCAACATTGGTTGTTGGGGATAACACTGATAAATACTACTAAACAGATCATAATATCAATCCACCCAAATGCAGTACGAGTATGTTTTTACCATTGATCTGTGTGAATATTCAAACATCATAATTTATTAAGGGTGATTGATAACGTATATTCTTTTGGAAAGACAAAATAGGATTCTGATAATAAGGGATTGGCTTAAACCCATAAACCTGGAAATAGAGTTTTGGTACTCCAGTTCAGTTTACACTTTTTCAGAACCACCTGAATGTTCCAAGCCTCTTGGGAGTAATTGGATCTACGTGAAGAAGAGATGAATGAAGGAGACAGTTGATCTTTCTAAGCGAAGCTAAGTGATCTAGGGGTAATTCCCTGAGAAGTGGAGAAGTTAGTAGGGATGATGCCTTGAAACTTTCTCCCCATTCAGCCTTGCATGATTCCCTGGAAATAAAAAAGTGTGCTAGGGATGATGCCCTAAAACTTTCATGCCATACAACGGATCTTGAATTCATTCGAAACATAATGGTTTTTAGCTTAAAGCCAAAAGCAGAGTGGCTACTAATGCTTATATCTATTGGTGGATTCACGTATCTGACATCCATGGTGAAAGAAATGAAAAACCTAATACATTCGACAAAATCTTCCTTCTCTTTTGGATGATCTCATTTTCTTCGCGAGATAGCTTGACAAACCCCACCTGATCCCAAAAATCACAAGGGTATCTTCTTAGCTTATAACTCGTCTAATCATTGAAACTCGCAGTAAAACTGAGAACTATCAGAACAAATTGAACTAAGCATGACAAAAAGCCAAACGTTAGAATTCCTTGTCGAAACTTGCTCCGGTTGGTTTCCTAAACACCACCCTTTCGGAAACTAACTAGCGAGGCTTTTTTTGGGACCAAAACGCAATGTGTTTTCTAACAACTTATTACGTTTTTCCGAGGTTTAGGACGGGAAACTTTCTCTTATAGGAAAAATAAAATCTCATCCAACCCTAAAATCATTGAAGAAGACAAAACTACACTTACATTTTTATTTTATAATTTTGGGTTATCACAATATTACTCTAACTGAAATGTATTTTATTTTATATTTAGACAATTAGTAAATAGGACACATTTGGAAAGATTTTTTAGTAAAATGACACTCAAATAAGTTTTATAGGCACAATGACAGGTTCTCAAAAATTTATAGTTTAAACGATAAAAAAAAGTAAAGTCTTTTCACACCTAAAAAACTCTTAACACACCTAACTTCAAATTATATTTCCATTTAATTTTCACTAATTTATTCGGAATCAGTTTTAGTCAGGATGTTGATTAGTTTACGGACAGAATTTCAGTCAGGAAGTCAACTGTGCTTTCTAACCAATATTTGGTCTAGAAAAGACCAACATCCTGACTCGAATTCGGTCAGAATAAAAATTATTTCTTGACTCATATTCGGTCAGGCAGGATGCTGATTAGTTTACGGACCGAATTTCAGTCAGTAAGTTTTAATTGTCCTTTTTTTTACCAAATATTAGGTTCAGAAAAACCAACATCCTGACTCAAAGCAGTGAGAACAAAAATTATTTTCTGACTCAAATTCGTTCAAGATAATGTATAAGTGTGAAACGACTCTCCCTTTCATTTTATGGTGAAGAGGGTGTAGGTTGATATAAAAAAGTGCAACAACCTTTCCGGTTAAGTTTGATCCCAAACATTGAGAGTTTTTTTTCCTCTAAAAACATCATAAATTGTTTTTTAATTTATATGGACTTTCATTAACAATTTATTGACCACTAGATAAGCTTAAGATATCACAAAATTTATTTTTCAAATAAATTATTGTCTCATGTATTATACCGGTATTTGTTTTTTGAAGGGGTATTTTACCAGTATTAATTAGTAAAGTGAGAGTTCACGGCTTTCAAAATACCTTCGTGTCCACAGATAATTTTTTTTAACTTTGTTTTACACAGGGCCGGCCCTCGTATTTGTTGGGCTTAAGACCAAGTTGTAACATCCCGACTTTTCGTAAAAGGGTAAAATAGTCATTGGGCGTATTTACTATGACCTAATTGTTATTTATCCTATTTATTTGAATAAAAGGGATTTAATTAAAAGGTTTTAGCTATTAATTATAAAGGATTTAATTATTGGCTATAAAAAAGAGATAATCCCAATTATTCCCTCATTATTTCACACGCATATTCTGAAGAAAAAAAGAAGAGGAACGGCGCACAGAAGAACAAAACAACGCAGGAGATGCCAGAGAAAGACAGAACGAAAACTTCAACCGTGTGATCAATCCGTTCATCTGATCAAGATGCCGCAAGAGAGAAAAGTGATCAGCGCGAGGAGACGCAACTTTGGAAAATAAAATATCCTTAATCCGTAAGTTTTCAGTTTAGCCCTAGTTTTGGTATTCGTAGAGTCCGATTCTTGGAAAATTCGTATCTTTCAATCCGTAGCTCTGTTTTTCAGCCATGAGTAGTCGAAACGATCGTCTTGGAGCGTAGATCAATCTAAAAATAGTTTTGCAGCAGTTACTCCAGGTAATCTACAGTTTATGGTACTTTTTCAGTTTCGTTTTTTGAAAGGAAAAATAGGGTTTTAGGGTTTTTGTTGATCAAATAGGTTTTGGGGGTTGAGGATCAACAATTGTTGCAGTTGCTTGGTGTTTTGCTGTTGGTTTTGCAGGCCTTTAAGGTAAGAGGCTCTTCCTATGATCTCAATTATGATTCGTAAAGTTTAGATCGTGTTTTTAAGATGCGTAGGTGCTAGAAAGGTGTGTTTCTCGTTGATCAAAGGATCATAGATGTTATGGTATGTTTAGATATGTTTCTCTGAGTTTTACTGTGCTTAATTTTCTGTTATTTGGGTTAGAAACGGTTCAGAAATGGTAAGTTGATGATTTTAGGGTTCTAGCCGATACCCAGGTCAGACGGGCGTCTGCCCTCGTTGTAGCTCAAACGGGCGTCTTGGCTTTCTGGACGGGCGTTTGAGGTGTGGTTTTTGATTCAGGATGTTCCGTTTTTAGGACAGACGGGCGTCTGTAGGATAGTGGACGGGCGTCCGAGTTTAAACGGGCGTTTAGGTTGTTAGACGGGCGTCCATAGAGTTTAAACGGGCGTTTGGATCAGTTTACTTTGTTTTTCATTGTTTTGTCGTGTCAGCTTGATTTCAGGCTTTATAATATTGTTTTTACTACTTAACCTTATGTGACAAAGCCTTGAATTAGCTTTTGATGCGTTTAGTTCCGGCACCACATGGATTCCCTAAAAAGATGAAGTGTGGGACCGTCGAAAGCTTTGGATTTGCCTTGTGCTTCGATAAGCTAGAGTTTATCGATGTCTATGTAATTGCTAGGACTTGTCCGTGTCTAGTGGTCTAAGTACGAGAGTAGGAGATGTGAGGGAGCTTACTTGAAAACACTTAGGTGGCTAGTTAAACATCTAATCAAACGTATGTGTTAGTTTAAAATCTTAAACATCATGCAATGCTTGGTAAGGCATAGTACAATATCGCGATGTGTTCTCTGACTAGACAAAGTAGATTGTACCCACGCCGGTCAATCGATTGGCCGGATAAAGCGTCGGTGCACTCGCCGGTCATCACACTATCGGGACTCGGATATTCCCGGGGCTACTTAGAGCGTGTCTCTAAGTAGGTTGCACCCGGTTGTCCTAGTACATCCTATTACTAGGCGTAGTGCCCTTGTTATTCATGATGTAACAAAGATAAGCTAAGTTAGAAACGTATAGTCATGACATGTCGATGGGCATGAAGTGAACCCTAGATTGAGTCGGTCACACATAAATAACTAAACGATTAAATATCTTCTCTTTATAAATTATAATTGTTGTCATAGCTTCTCACTTTTTTGTTACTAAGTACGTTGTACTTACCTCCTTTGCATTTTCTTTTGTATGCATTGTGGGGTGAGAAGACGAACAGTTTCCCAAGTGTAGATGACGACTTTTGAAGACACTTGAAGTCTTGGCGAAGCTTTTAGTTTATTTCTTTGTAAAGGTTGTACTAGACTAGTTGTATTACTTTTCTTAGATTTGTGGTACTTCCACTCTTAAGACCTCGTATTGTATAAGTATTTGGATTATTCGTCGTTGTAATTTGTCTATCCATCTTTAGTATGGTTAATTTCTATTCATAGTAGCTTTTATGTTTTTACCCGAGTCTTTTTAGCTTCCGTTTGCTTTTATTTTGATACGACGACGTAGAGGCTTGCGTATAATATTAGATTTATTTAATGCTATACGCGCCGAACGTTTCTCTTCCGGATAAGGGCTCGGTATCCGGGAGCGGGGCGTTACAGTTGGTATCAGAGCGAAGCGTCCTTTCGTTCTAGGCATCTCTTCCTCTAAGATAAGAATCCTTTAGACCTTTTAGAACTTGAGCTTGGTGGTAATCCTCTTATGACTAAGAATCCTTAAACCGTGGTCAAGTTATCAAGACCTAGTGAGGAGTCTTCGAGACGAAGGTTATGTTGAGTTCCCGAGTTCACATCTTTTATGTGATCACCTTAGGTTTTGTTCCTCCTAGGATCTTCATTAGAAACTCTCTTTTATTTTGAAGTTTCCAAACCGTAATCGGTCACATAGGATTAAATGAAACCGTTTTAAGTAAAGCTTTGGGATCGGAGTTTTATGCCTACACCTTAAAGTCGAGGTCCTCTTGGTTGATTTCCTTTTTCCTTACTTTCCCTATTGAAATCTCTTCACCTTCTCTACACACGAATATCTAAGTTTGCTTATATCTTGGCCTAACTTTGTAGAGAATGATACTTGATTCAACTCTACAAATCCTCCACTTTCTTCACCATCACTTGGTTTGAGTCCATAAACATTCTTTGACCTTTTCTTTGCTTGAGATGGATTCTACACGAACTCAATGTGTAATTCTATTCCTTCCAAATACTTTTCAGTCGTTTCAACTAATAGTGTTAAAGGTCTCTTACTTTGGCACATACTTCTCATCATTCTCGTGTTTGGCTTTATCCAACATGAGTGAATACTTCTTTCTGTGTTTTCCCTTTAACATAAGACAGTCTTCCACTACTCTAAAAATTCTGAAAATTTTCAGCAACATAGATTACTGTTTTATCTACAATTTCTCTTTTTACATCAACTCGATAATAGTTATGTATTTTTCAGAAAGTTCGTGTTTATGCTGGACACTCTGTCCAGAAAATCTGCAGCAGCACTTTCGCTTCTTCTTCTGTTTTGAACAGGTTAAACACCTTCAAATGATCTGAATTTTTGATATGTTGTAGATAAGACTTTTATCTACAGTTTTCCTTTTGGAATTAAGTTCAGATTCTTTTTCGTTTGATATCAATTTGCAATTCAACTCAGTGTTTATGAATCTGGAAATTCTGACAGCTTGTGCAATTATCAGAAATAAATGTTTTTGACCAAGTTATTTCCATCCAAAAATTTTAAAATTTTTATATCATCTAGAAAACTCTAGTATCTAACTCTTATCTCTTTGTATCATGCTCAAATTCCTCTTCCTTTGTTCTGTAAAAACTGATAATGTCAGATCCGGAGTAAATATCATACACAAGCAACCAAAAAGGAATTTTTCACCTCTTCGACTTGGGATTTGGGCTAAGAGGGTAGTAAGTTATGATTTTCATGTTTAGTAGTTCCTCGAAGTTTGACCTCCTTCGAGTTAAACCTTTTAGTAGGAATCGTTAAAGTTAACATTGTTGTTTCTTTTGCGGTTATAAACAATAACCAAGACGCTATCCTCCAAAGATGCCATGCTTGTTGTTCGGACCCTTGTTGTGCACTGTTGTAATTATACCTTTTTCTAGTAATTTGTTTCTCATGTAATTCCTCACTTGAGATCTTTAAACTCAACAAATTCTATCCACTTGTTGTCATGAATTACCTCAGAAATATATCACCTTGAGCCCTTCTTCTGAGCAAATTCATGCCTTCTTTCTTTTCAAATCAAGAAACAAGATCTCTTCAGAACTGCAGTGTCACACTCCCATCCTTCATTTCAAATTCAAGTTTGACTAAGCCTTATGAGGTCAGAACATTTTTCTTACTTGTGTTTATTCTCAGCTTCCCTTCTAAGGGTAGTGTTGATTTTGGTGATGCTACTTATTCTTTCGATGTATGCATCTCATCTTCTTACCAAATTTGGGACCTTTAACCCTATCTTGACATCTATCTTCGAGTTACTTATCTTTAACCTTCTAGCGTTTTATGCTAGACTAGTTTCAACTAGAAGGTAGTTTTTGCCAAGGTGCCTTCTGAACCTAACTAGCCAACCGACTTTTGAGTTCCTAAACTTTTGATCTCCGTTTCAGATTATTGTACCTTGTACCCTCCAGTTTTAACTCTCTTTCAGGCCATTTAGATCCATGAACTATCATATACACCATTTTGACTTTCCACTTTCTGTTATGGCATTTCTATCACAATTCTATCATACTTGGTTGAAAGTCTATTTTCTTTAAACCTTATCCGACAGTTCTTAAGTGTCGTTTCCCTACATTCAAAATCTTGGTTGCCGTTTACTTATTCAAACTTTTGTTAATCCCTTACAATTTCTTGAGGGAAATTTCTACTTCTTTTAAATCTTGAGATAACCCTCTTTGACTACGCAAACTTGGATACTTCTTGACAAGTGTTTATTTTATTCTGAAACCTTTTGGTGTACTCGTTTTGTCTCCATGGCTCCTTCCTGTTGAGATTCTTGTTCTCTGTTGATTTCTAAATCCTTTTCAGTCCTTCTGGTGCTCGACCATGCACCTTTACTTGTTCTTATGTTGTGTGATGTTTCCTTTAACGTCTCCACTGTCTAAAGGTTTATATGAAAGCTTATTACCATCCTTTCAGGTGTCTGTGAAGTCATTGTAGACCACTTGTATCTTGCGAAATTTCACTCCCTCAAAAGAACTTCATTTGCAAGGTGTTCTTTTTGTTTTTCTTCTAGTGGCTACCTTTTGTATTATGATACAATGTCTCATTCTTCGAGTTTGGAACCACCTTCAATTTTTCCCTAATATGGAATCATTTTGTTCGCTTGTAACCCAAGAAACCTTTCCTATTTCAAGAGCATTGTACCCTTCCTTGGCTTATCTAGTTGACATACCACCTTGGTACTCAACTTGTCACTTTTCAACTTCATTCATTTTCCAAGCTTACCCTAATTGGCATGAGGATTGGATGAGACCGTCAGAGAGAAAGGATGGCAGATGCATGTTCTCCACCCCTAAGAAGTCTCAGAAGTCCTTCAGCTGGGATCCTTGTAGTTCTTCAGCAAGCTTGTGGTACTATGAGGGTAGTTGAGATCGAAGGAAGACAAGTACGCCAGGAAGATGTGAGTCAGTTGGGAAGGTCAAGCACTCAGGACATAGGTCAGCAGGAACAAGCAAAGAATGGTAAACCGATGATTGCAAGATTCGAGACAGTTGATGAGTTCATGATGAAACAAGGCAAAGATCCATTTGTCTCCAGTTACAAGTCAGTGGCTGGAGCCAAACCAGCCAATGGTCGCAAGTTAGATGAAGATGACAACCTTTGGAATCGGAATCAGCTTTGGGTACCGATTGCGGAAGATTGGGAAGGACAAAGAAGAATGAGAACCCGGGATGGCAATTACAGTTCATCTCAGAGCGACTAAGATGTACAAGAGTTGGAACGGTACTGCTGGAAATCTTTCATGAAGATAGAGATAGAAGAACACGAGTTTCTAGGATGAAGTGGAGCGACAACGAATACAAGACCATATTTGATACGGCAAGTCAACGAAAGATTGAAGTAGATCGTCGCCACCTCGAGATAGCTCAAGACAGTGGAAGGGTTGGAAGATGGAAGAAGAAGAAGGCGTACGAGTTAAGAGACGAAACGCTTCGCAAAGTCCGAGTTCAAGCACCTCCCGGTTACACTCGAGTTTCGAGGACGAAACTCCTCTTAAGGGGGAGGAATGTAACATCCCGACTTTTCGTAAAAGGGTAAAATAGTCATTGGGCGTATTTACTATGACCTAATTGTTATTTATCCTATTTATTTGAATAAAAGGGATTTAATTAAAAGGTTTTAGCTATTAATTATAAAGGATTTAATTATTGGCTATAAAAAAGAGATAATCCCAATTATTCCCTCATTATTTCACACGCATATTCGAAGAAAAAAAGAAGAGGAACGGCGCACGAGAAGAACAAAACAACGCGGGAGATGCCGTAGAAAGACGAACGAAAACTTCAACCGTGTGATCAATCCGTTCATCTGATCAAGATGCCGCAAGAGAGAAAAGTGATCAGCGCGAGGAGACGCAACTTTGGAAAATAAAATATCCTTAATCTGTAAGTTTTCAGTTTAGCCCTAGTTTTGGTATTCGTAGAGTCCGATTCTTGGAAAATTCGTATCTTTCAATCCGTAGCTCTGTTTTTCAGCCATGAGTAGTCGAAACGATCGTCTTGGAGCGTAGATCAATCTAAAAATAGTTTCGCAGCAGTTACTCCAGGTAATCTACAGTTTATGGTACTTTTTCAGTTTCGTTTTTTGAAAGGAAAAATAGGGTTTTAGGGTTTTTGTTGATCAAATAGGTTTTGGGGGTTGAGGATCAACAATTGTTGCAGTTGCTTGGTGTTTTGCTGTTGGTTTTGCAGGCCTTTAAGGTAAGAGGCTCTTCCTATGATCTCAATTATGATTCGTAAAGTTTAGATCGTGTTTTTAAGATGCGTAGGTGCTAGAAAGGTGTGTTTCTCGTTGATCAAAGGATCATAGATGTTATGGTATGTTTAGATATGTTTCTCGAGTTTTACGTGCTTTAATTTTCTGTTATTTGGGTTAGAAACGGTTCGAAATGGTAAGTTGATGATTTTAGGGTTCTAGCCGATACCCGGAGTCGGACGGGCGTGCGCCTCGTTGTAGCTCAAACGGGCGTCTTGGCTTTACGGACGGGCGTTTGAGGTGTGGTTTTGATTCGGGATGTTCCGTTTTTAGGACAGACGGGCGTCTGTAGGATAGTGGACGGGCGTCCGAGTTTAAACGGGCGTTTAGGTTGTTAGACGGGCGTCCATAGAGTTTAAACGGGCGTTTGGATCAGTTTACTTTGTTTTTCATTGTTTTGTCGTGTCAGCTTGATTTCAGGCTTTATAATATTGTTTTTACTACTTAACCTTATGTGACAAAGCCTTGAATTAGCTTTTGATGCGTTTAGTTCCGGCACCACATGGATTCCCTAAAAAGATGAAGTGTGGGACCGTCGAAAGCTTTGGATTTGCCTTGTGCTTCGATAAGCTAGAGTTTATCGATGTCTGTGTAATTGCTAGGACTTGTCCGTGTCTAGTGGTCTAAGTACGAGAGTAGGAGATGTGAGGGAGCTTACTTGAAAACACTTAGGTGGCTAGTTAAACATCTAATCAAACGTATGTGTTAGTTTAAAATCTTAAACATCATGCAATGCTTGGTAAGGCATAGTACAATATCGCGATGTGTTCTCGACTAGACAAAGTAGATTGTACCCACGCCGGTCAATCGATTGGCCGGATAAAGCGTACGGTGCACTCGCCGGTCATCACACTATCGGGACTCGGATATTCCCGGGGCTACTAGAGCGTGTCTCTAAGTAGGTTGCACCCGATTGTCCTAGTACATCCTATTACTAGGCGTAGTGCCCTTGTTATTCATGATGTAACAAAGATAAGCTAAGTTAGAAACGTATAGTCATGACATGTCGATGGGCATGAAGTGAACCCTAGATTGAGTCGGTCACACATAAATAACTAAACGATTAAATATCTTCTCTTTATAAATTATAATTGTTGTCATAGCTTCTCACTTTTTACTAAGTACGTTGTACTTACCTCCTTTGCATTTTCTTTTGTATGCATTGTGGGGTGAGAAGACGAACAGGTTTCCCAAGTGTAGATGACGACTTTTGAAGACATTGAAGTCTTGGCGAAGCTTTTAGTTTATTTCTTTGTAAAGGTTGTACTAGACTAGTTGTATTACTTTTCTTAGATTTGTGGTACTTCCACTCTTAAGACCTCGTATTGTATAAGTATTTGGATTATTCGTCGTTGTAATTTGTCTATCCATCTTTAGTATGGTTAATTTCTATTCATAGTAGCTTTTATGTTTTTACCCGAGTCTTTTTAGCTTCCGTTTGCTTTTATTTTGATACGACGACGTAGAGGCTTGCGTATAATATTAGATTTATTTAATGCTATACGCGCCGAACGTTTCTCTTCCGGATAAGGGCTCGGTATCCGGGAGCGGGGCGTTACACAAGTCCCCGAATTGGGACTTTTAGTTGAAGTTTTTTTTATTTTAAAAACATACTTATCGCTTTTTTAACATCCGTAAATATAAAATTCAAGTTATTAAAGCATCTTCTATTCTGACTATTCATCTTGCTAATTAAAAAGTTGATTACATTATTAAACATTTAAATTATAAGAAAAATGATTCAAATGAAGAATAGAAAATTACCTCCACTTATGAACTAGGGTTTGTGTAGTCTAAGTGACGAAGTCTTGATTCTTGAAGATTGATAATAGAATTTATGAATGGGATTATGGGAAATTGAAAGAAGTAAAGGAAAAAAAAAATGCAACAGCTCAACAAGCTGTCGAAGAAGCAGGCAGGGGAGCTGGGGTGGGGGGGAAACGCAGACAGGACAGAGGCTGAGGGGTGGGCCGGAACTTTTAGGAGTGAAAATTGAGTTGATTGAGTTCTATTTTTGTTTGTTTTATTTATTTTTGTGTATGTTTTTTTTATATATAATACAGATATATATAATAAATTAATAATATAGATAAAACAAACAAAAAACTTGTTTGTATATTTTTTTTTCGGTCAAGTAAATTTTTTTATCGGGACCTTTATTAATTGGAGTAAAAAAAAATTTGGCCCTTTATAAAAAAAAAATTAACATATTATATTAGGTTGGATCGGATTGAATTTACACAATTTTTTTCTTTTAGCGAAACATGTATTGTTGGGCCTCCCGATACCGTTGGGCTTAAGACCCAGGTCTCGACGGCCTTTAAGTAGGGCCGGCCCTGGTTTTACAATATTCAAGAAAGTCGATAAATGTTACTATAAATATTAGATAAAAATTGAGGGTAATGATAAAGTTATCCGTCAAGTCTACATCATGTTTACACCAACATAATCTTGTTGTTGTGATTATTTCATGTTTTTGTAATATTCCTTACAAGTGAAAAATATGTGTGACGATGCCGGATATCATTGGTGTGATTATCTGGTCCGTATTTTCCCTAATGACAATGACAATAATTCAAGACTATGCCCGAAGAACAAAGGAGATTTTGTGTTTAGATTTAGACTGAGCCTAAGATTATGAATCTCAAGTTGCCTACGTATCATGTAATTATTCAGGAATCAAATCTTCCGTAGTTCCTAGGGATTTTTTATATAGAGGACATCTCGTCAATGTCAAGCCTGTGCCATGTCCATTGAGGACTTCTTTTCGTATTGGACAAGGATTGTCTCGTGTTAATCCCAATTATTTAGGAGATAATCATGGATAGTTCAAATACTAGGATCAGAGTCTTAATGACTTGAGATTATTTCCATAATTATCTTGCGTATTACGCACATGAGCGATATCAGAAAAGGAAGGCTCTGGCCGACCTGCGTCGAGCCCCTCCAGACCGTTTTGGCCCGTAATACATAGACCCAAACTCCTTAGCGACCTAGCCGATCTGCGGTGGTTCTATTTGGGAGAACGGGTAAGACCTCCCACCTAGGGTTTAGGTTTGCTCTTAGGCATGAAATGGGGGCTCCTAGCCCTTAACGTTTTCCTTATCTTCATTTAATGTTTAGTCAATGAGAGTATGACACATGGTGAGGGCAAGTTCGATCCTCATCATAAGCCCCCCAGATCTGGCTGAACTACTTGTTGTGAGCTCAGATCTACTAGAGGTGCTGCTCGGCCTCTGTCATCTAGACATGTAGAATTTGTAATGACCTACTCTGCTAGGTGGTAGAGTCACCGTTATAATGTTGTCTTAACTACTCCGGATTCGAGGCATTTCTGCCCACGTCGTCCTATACGACATTGTTTCGGGAATCACGCCATTTGGGGGTTTATAACCCTCGTCGACTACCTTTCATTTCTTCCAGGATTCCAAGCTACGAGTAAGCCTCTTTTTCTCTCTCAGGTTCCTCATTGGATTTGACCAGGCATCTCACATGACTTGCCTGCGTAGGGGTCTCTTGTCGGCCAAGAGGATTTTACGAGGCGTTCTGAATCTTCTGCCCATGTGGAGAAGCTGGAGGAGAGGGTTTCCGTTCTGGAGAAAATGAGTTCTAACCATCGTCAGAAGCTCAATAGAGAATTCCAAAGACAAGGAGATCGAAGTTCTCCAAGAAAAGCTCCAGGCCCAAGTGACTGATCTAAAAGCCCTAGAGACTAAGTATGATCCATGTCACCAAGCTATAGAGGATAAGCATCTGGAAATCCAGCACGAGCTGGAGCGGGAGATCGGGAAGCTCCGATCCGAGGAAAAGGCCTTGGAGGCTCAAGTCTCGGCAGCTCCTACTCAGGCTATGACGAGTTTTGAAGCTTCAGCAGAGCTTTGTCAAGCTATGAAGATTCTACTCGAGCCCATTGTAAATTATGCTTATACCTTGGGGGTGGACGAGGCCACGACACAGTTTCCTGCTAAGAGCAAGGGCATGTATAAACCTGATATGGGCATGCCCTATAAAGCTTGCCTGAAAGGGTTTAAGGAAGTTGTAGACATTGTATCTAAGTATACCCCTCACCGCATTGAAGCTTCTCAGCACGTGCCTTCTCTGGCTACTCCCGCTTCAGCTACTCCGACTGAGCTGCCTTCAAGTGATGATGCTGCAGGGAGTTTACCTTCTACTATAGAGCGTGGGCAGAACTCACATCCTACTGCTTCTTAGGCTCTTTACTCTATAATATTTTTTTTTCTTTTGAAAAACTTTCAAAATTGTAACTTGTATGATTCTTCAGTATATGAAACTTTTTTGTCAAGTTCTTTTAACTTTTATTTTCAGCACTGTCTTTGAGTATTTTGGCCGGTAATGAGGTATCTTGCCCCCCAGTATGCCATGCATTAACTTTACAATTTTTTGATGACATACTTAGTGGTTTTTCCCTTTGAGTCCGGGCTGCAGAGCTCTATAATTTGATGTTTGTCCTATAGACTTAGCTAGTTTTTCCTACAAATATGGTGAGTTTGACCTGCAAAGCTTAGTTCGGCGTCTGTCCTGCAGACTTTCAATGTTTAGTCCGACCTGCAGAACTCGTTGAGTCTGACTTTTGTATGCATGTTGACTCCGGATTGCGGAGCTCATTTTCAATGTCTTTCCTACTGACTTAATAAGTTTGGCTTTTGCAACTATGCTGAGTCCGTCCTACAAAACCTGGCTCTATGTCTGTCCTATAGACTTAGGGAGTTTGGCCTTTGCAAACTTAATGAGTCCTACCTACGGAACTCAATTCGATGTCTTGCATGTAGACTTAGAGTTTGGAATTTGCAAACTTTAATGAGTCCGTCCAACAGAGCTCAGTTCAATGCCTGTCCTGCAGACTTAGAGTTTGGATTTTGCAAACTTTAATGTGTCCCTATTGTAGAGCTCAGTTCGATGTCTGTCCTGCAGACTTATAGTTTGGCTTTTGCAAACTTTAATGAGTATGTCATGCGGAGCTCAGTTCAATGTTTGTCCTGAAAACTTAGACTTTGGCTTTTGCAAGCTTTAATAAAATCATTCACGTTGTGCGTAATAGAAAAATAATATATTGTTGAAACAATGTAAACTGGGTACCCAGTGAGTATAAATTTATTAGAAAAGAATTGTTAAATAGAAATGACAACATTGAAACATTATTACTGGAATGCAAAAAAGCAAGGCAGATTATTGGTATCTAGAACATGCCCTAGACGATGGGATCCCCGTGGAGATCATCCTCAAGCTTCTCATTCTTCTGGAGCTGACTCACATATCATAATCTGCTGAACCGAACTCTTTCCTTTGATAGTGGCCACATAGTAGCTCCTGGTTGCTTCCATGTCCCCTTTGACTTTGATTGAGCCATCTGCAGTTGGGAATTTTAGGCTAATGTGAGCTGGGGAAATCACAGCTCAGAGATCAATCAAGGCTAGTCTTCCCATTATGACATCGTAAGCAAATGGGGCCACTACTACCTTTCATGTGAAACGGTCACCATGTAAATAGAATCCTATCGCTGTAATAATATCCATATGGTCGTATCTCGAGTGACAATACATTAACGACTGTATCTAATAATCCAGATATCATGCTCTCTCGAAGTAACTCATTTACTCCCACTTTGCAATGATTCATTAGAGTAAGATAATCCTTATAAGAATGCCCTTTCGGATATTTACTCATATTCATAGAATACGCGATTTCCAGACGAACAACATGAATCCTACGCTTGCTTCAGTATCACACCCAATCACTACCGCATGATCCCCCCAAGGCTAGGGGAACCCTCAATAGTGTCAAAAAATGACAATGCACACCGTGATGTCATGAAGACACCGGTTTCAGGATAATTACACAACCACCACATAGTGTGACACTTAATAAAGTAAGTGGGTCAGTCTAACGTACACATTCTCTAATACACGTCCACGTATAGTCCAAGTATCACCACACTTTGATAGACGAGATCTATCCATATCTTCATAAGATAGAATACATATAATACGTGCTAGTCTAACCATGCTATTAATGTCCCATTTAATAGCAAATGTGACTAGAGACATTTAAGTATCAAACTTATTAAAGTGAGTCGAGATCTCATAAACCATAATTACTATTATGATTTCTCTTTCACAGTTTGACACTAGGGATGTTATCATATATACAATATCATAATTGGTTAATTAAACGAACAAAATATATACTAACAAAAAGTCATTTATCATATGTATCAACATAAAGAAATAATAGAAGTGATCCGACTCGGTCGGATCCGGTCCAACCCGATTGGGTTTAGGACACTATTTCCACACTGGCGTCCTCTTCAGGACGGCCAAGATTGTTCCCGGATCGTCTGTACCAAATGTAACTAGAGGCCATCCTTACACCGTCTTCTTGTACGGTGCAGTGCATAGTTCCGTCTGATAGTCGGCTCTGAATACCATTCTGTAACGCGCCCAGACCTGTGTCGGGTAGCGCTAAATGATTCATAAATGGTCCGGTCATCTGCTTAGAACTCCGTCCTTCGCTTGGTCTAAAAGGGCTAACCCGAGTTGACAAGACATTTATGTCTCACACTTATATGGTGGTGAGTATTCTACTATTTTAGCGATGTGGACTTTACACAATCTATCACTCCCCAAAAAATAAAAGGGAGAATGAGGGAGAAGAACAAAAATAATTTCTAAATTAGTGAAGATAACACAGTTTAAAAACTTTAGCATAAAAAATAAAGAGGCTGGAGTGTTGGAGCACAGAGCTAAAAAACCTACATATTTTCTCTTTCATCCATTATTTGTTTAGTATTTATGTCGTACTACCATTTATATACTTACTTTAGGGTATTCATATCAATCACCCTATCTCTATCCCCACAAATACTATTAAAAAATACATATCCCTACTTTACAGCAACTAAATTCACAATACTCTACATCAGCATCCCTATCTCTATCCTTACAACATTAAAATATTCATTTTTCAACTAATTTTTAAATTCAAATTTTACTCCAACGGCTATATTTCAACGGTTATATTTCAACGGCTATATTCGAACACACACATTTTTTCCAAAATTATTTTTAAAATTTAAAATTTTACTCCAACGGCTATATTTGAACACACACATTTTTCAAAACTTACTTTTTAAATTCAAATTTTACTCCAATGGCTATATTTCAACGGCTATATTTCAACAGAGGGAAGAAAAAAAAAAAAATCGTTTCAAAAAAAAAAAAAAAAAAAAAAAGGATAGCTACAGTGTCACCCCAGATTTGGGGTGACACTGTTCATCCACCCCAATGTAGGGTGGGGATAAAGTATCTGATGCAGGAGAGTTTTTGCTTCTTCCCTATTTTTTTCCCTACATGTAGGGATAAAGGTGGAGATAAAGACTCTGATGCTAATACCCTTAGTTCTTTTGAAATCAGTTACTTTTGTTTTGAAAAAAATATATACCATAATGTACAACTCCAAAATTGATAATTTTTGCACCAATTTTTTTTATTTTTCCATGCTTGAATTTCGACACCAAATACACCATATTTCGACATAATTTCAGAAAATCTAATATCGAAATTTGTTGTTCTTAGAAATTCATTATTAAATATTAATATTCATTGTTTTTCGAGATTCACTGGTGAAATTCATAAAATCGAGTCTCAAAACGAAGACAAATAAAAAATAAAAGAGTTGGTGAAATTTTTATCATATTTGAAGGTCGAGATCAGTAGATATGATTGTTTAAAAATGAGGAAGGAAATATAAAATATTAATGAATTGGGACAATTTGGTTTCCACCGCGTCTTTTTTAGATGCGTCTGTTATTTTTTTTCACCTTCCTGAAAAAAAAATTCTCAATGTTTAATTTAGAGAATATCTCAATGTGTGTATTTTTTTCAGAATAAAACACCCGCACATTGAGACAATTTTTTTTCAATTGGTGTCTTTTTTTAGATGCGGCTTTTATTTTTTTCACCTTCCTAAAAAAATCTCTTCCAAAAAAAATAGTCTCGATGTTTAATTTAGAGAATATCTCAATGTGTATGTGTTTTTTTTTTCAGAATAAAACGTCAATTTTTAGGGGTAACTCCAATGTTTTATTTTGTTTTCATAATAATATAAATGTTTTACATAGAGATCTTATACGTGAGATTGAGAAGTCGCGGTCTTATATAGAGGAATTGGAGACAACAGAGCCGAGCTGATTGGCTAGTATGTATGGATCGTAATACTGCCCATTTCCACCACAAGGCATCGACCCGTAGGGAACGTAATCTTATCTAGGCTTTGGAGCACTGAGATGGGTACATTGAGACCTCGGAGGAAGGCATGGAAAATACAGTGCTTGATTACATTCAATGGATATTTTCGAGCTCAAGCTCACACCTTCAAGACATCAGGGGGTGTTGTCTTCAATCAACAATCTGTGAAGGATGTGGCACCGTTGGTGGGCAATTTCTCAGTTACCAGGTCGCAAATCTCTTGGGCCGCATGGTATGCACGTTATTTTCATGAAGAAATGTTGGTCTACGCTTGGTCCTTTTATGATGTCAGTTGTAACGCTCCGCTCCCGGATACCGAGCCCTTATCCGGAAGAGAAACGTTCGACGCGTATAGCATTAAATAAATCTAATATTATACGCAAGCCTCTACGTCGTCGTATCAAATTAAAGCAAACGGAAGCTAAAAATATTCGGGTAAAACATAAATGCTACTAAGAATAGAAATTAACCATACTAAAGATGGATAGTTAAAATACAACGACGAAAAACCCAAAGAATTATACAATACGATGCCTGAACAGAAGAAGTACAACAAGTCTAAGAAAATAAATACAACTAGTCTAGTACAACCTTTATAAAAAAATAAACTAAAAGCTTCGTCAAGACTTCAAGTCTTCAAAAGCCGTCATCTACACTTGAGCAACATGTTCGTCTTCTCACCCCACAATGCATACAAAAGAAAATGCAAATGAGGTAAGTACAAAGTACTTAGTAAAAGTGAGAAGCTAATGAATAACTAAGTTTTACAACGAAAGGTTATTATTATTTATCTTTATATGACCGACTCAATCTAGGGTTCACTTCATGTCCATCAACATGTCATGACTAAACGTTTCTAACTTAACTTATCTTTGTTACAGCATGTTTGCGAGGGCACTACACTTAGTGAGATATGCACTAAGACAAAAGACGCAACCCTATAGAGATAAATCTCTAGCGGTCCCGTGACAGTCATTCCACTTTGTCCGGCGGAATGATCACTACTTTATCTGGCGGGTCTAGAATCCGGTAGTGATCATCACCACTTTATCTGGCCAAACCTCACATTGCCGATATTGTACTGTGCCTATCCAAGCTCTCATGATGTTTAACCTTTTACTACGCAAGTACGTATTTATTAAATAGTTAACTAGCCGCCTAAGTGTTTTCAAATAATCTCCCTCACACATACTACTCTCTTCCTAGACCACTAGATATAAACGAGGCCTAGCAATTACACAGACATTGATGAATACTAATTCATCAAAGCACAAGTCCTTTCATGCATTTCCGACGGTCCCGGACTTCAACTCCCTTTAAGAGTACGTCCGGTGCCGGAACCAAACGCATCAGAAACTCAATCGGGACTTGTTCATTTTCATTTAATCTTATTTAAGATCATTAACAAAACTACAATTCAAGCTAAGTATCAAAATAGCACTGGCCACAAAATTTATCGTCTATTAAATCATAAATTTAAATAAATATATTTTTAGAAAAGAAAATAACACATCATCAAAACATAACACAACGTTACATTACACTTAACATATCTTTTTCTTTTCCTAAACCTGTAGCATCTCTGAATGGCAAAACATTTGCATAGCTAAGAAATTGTGCTATTATTGTGCGTCGGACGTTAAGGTGTTGCTAGATAATATTCAACAAGTTGATTCTTTTGCTCACCACATATGTATATAAATTAGTGAACCCTGTGCTTGTTTTATTATTTAATTATATAAATAAATACATATATTTTAAACAAAATACTATGCTTGACAGTCAACTATTACTATTGATATATTTATGGTTCCTGCTCATGATTTTCGGCAACAGAAACATGCCAGACAAGAATTCCAAATACAAATACAGATCTAATCATCCCGAAAACAACACCAAATACTTAACAAAAAAAATTATAAAGTATCAACATTCAAATCCAACACCCTTTTCATTTACTTTAACATCATAAAACACAACTATTCACTATTAAAATCTTCCTACTACAATCCAACACTAAGACTTAAACTTAACATTGAAAAACCGTAATTACTAATTAGGAAGAGCCTTTTACCTTAATTGCGAGCAAAACTGATCCCAAAACTGAAGGCAAGGCTTGAATCCTTTGATTCACAACTCCTACAACCAAACTACGATATTTAAACGATACTCTACGATCAAAACAACCATTCACACGATCAAAGCTCGAACTTTTATCAAAAACGATCATGATTACGATTTTAGGGCTAAAACGAAAACTCACTGTTTGTAAAACGAAGAGTATGGGAATGACCGTCTTCATCCAGTGATCGATTTCTTCTACTGCTGCCTGCTCAAAATCCTGACGGATTAGCCGCACGATAGAAGTTTACGTTCTCCGTTTTTCTTCCTACGTCTTTTCTTCTGGCTGCGTCGTTTCCTCAATTTTTTTTAAGAATTGGCGTGATGTTTTAAGTGATGGGATTAAAGGGTTTATTTATGTGGTAAATAATAATTAGTTTTCTTAAAAAATAAAATCTCATATTCTTTTAATTAAATCAATTTTTAATTAATTAAATGAGACGAATAATAATTAGGTCTTAATAAAAATACCCAATTACTACTTTACCCTTTTTAAAAAGTCGGGATGTTACATTCCTTTCCCCTTAAGAGGAGTTTCGTCCTCAAAACTCGAATGTAACTGGGTGTACTTGAACTCTGGACTTTGCAAAGCGTTTCGTCTCCTAACTCTTAAGTCTTTTTCTTCTTCCATCTTCCCAACTCTTATGCTTGTTTTGAGTCAACTTGGGGTTGCGACGGTCCGCTTTAATCTTCACATTGGCTTGATGTATCAACTTTGGTCTCGTATTCCGCTGTCGCTCCACTTCATCCCTAGAAGCTGAAGTTCTACGCTTTCTTCCTCAAACCTTACACATTCGGAAAGCAAAGACGACTCTGATGCTGAATGTTGCCATCTTCATCTATCTTGTGACCACTGCCCGTTTCGGTTCTGACCACTCACTTGTAAACAAAACCACTGGATCTTCATCTTGTTCCTTCACGAACTCATCATCTGCCTCGAATCTTGCAATCATCGGTTCAACACTCTTTGTTTTCTCCTGCTGACCTATACCCGGAAAGCTGAATCTTCCCAGCCGAAACCACACTTTTGGCACACTTGACTTCTTTCGACCTCAACTTCCATCATGGCACCACAAACTTGCTGAAGAACTGCAAAGATTCTGGCTGCAGGGTTTCTGAGACTTCTTAGGGAAAAGGGACCATGCATTTGCCAAACTTTCTCCCTCTGACGGTCTGATTTAATCCTTATGCCAATTAGGACTAGATTGGAAAATACATGAAGTTGAAAAGTGACAAGTTGAGTACCGGGTGGTATGTCAACCAGGTAAGCCAAGGAAGGGTACAACGCACTTGAAATAAGAAAGGTTGCTTAGGTTATAAGCAAAACAAGATGATTCCGTGTTGGGGAAAAATTGAAGGTGGTTCCAATATGAAGAATGTGGCATTGTATCATAATACAAACGGCAGCCACCAAAGAAGAAATAAAAATGATTATCTTGCAGATGAAGTTCTTTTGAGAGAGTGAAATTCTGCAAGATATGGTGGTCTACAGAGACTTTAGAGGCAACTTGAAAGGATGGTAATAAGATTTCATATAAACCTTTAGAAAGTGGAGATGTTGAAGGAAACATCACACAACGGAAAAGCAAGGTAAAGGTGGAAGATCGAGCACCAGAAAGACTAAAAAAGAGTTTGGAAATCAAAAGAGAGCAAGAATCTCAACATGAAGGAGCCATGGAGACAAATCGAGTACACCAAAAGGTCTCGGAAAAAAAAAATAAACACTTGTTAAGAAGTGTCCAAGTTTGCAATAGTCAAAGAGAGGTTATTTCAAGATTTAAAAGAAATATAAATTTCCTCAAGGAATTGTAAGGGAATATCAAAAGTTTGAATAATTAAGCGTCAAACAAGATTTTAAGTGAAGAGGAAACGACACTTAAGAATTGTCGGATAAGGTTTGATTTCAAAGAATTATTTCAAACCTTCAAAGGAAGTTTAACGATCATTGATGATTCAAATAAAAGGTTCAAGGTTGCACTACTCGAGAGGAATAGTACACTGCCAAGGAATAAATGCTCGAGGTTATTCCTCATGAGGGAATGGGAAAAGTTAAAACAAAAGGCGTTCAATCGGTGTATCAAAATGGTAATAGAAACGCCAAACAGAAGATGGGGGGTCAAAAAGGTGTATATGGCGGTTCATGACTCTAAATGGCCTGAAAGAGAGTTAAAACTGAAGGGTAGAAGGTAGATTAATCTGAACTGGAGATTAGAAGTTCAGGAACTCAAAAGTTGATCGGCTAGTTAGGTTCGGAAGGCACCTTGGCAAAGACTACCTTCTGCTTGAAACTAGTTTGGCATAAATTTTTACAATGTTAAGAGTAAGTAATTAAAAAAAAGAGGGTCACGGTCGGCTTAAAAATTTGACTGGCAAGAATGGATATGCATACCTTAAAAGAAAGCAGCATTAGGTGGAAAAGTTACAACATCGACACTACCCTTAGGAGGGAAGCTGAGAATGAACACAAGTAAAAAGAATGTTCTGACATTAAAAGGTTCAGTCAAATTTGTACTTGAAAAGAAGAATGTGGGTGTAAGGATGGCCTCTAGTTACCTCTGGTAAGGACGATCCGGGAACAGTCTCGGCCGTCCTGGCAAGGACGCCAGTCCCTTATAAGGGGGGAGAATGTAATGTCCCACATAGGAAAAATAGTAGAATGATCACCCCCATATAAGTGTGAGACATAAAGGTCTTGTCAACTCGGGTTAGCCTTTTTAGACCAAGTGAGGACGGCGGTCTAAGCAGTTGACCGGACCATTTATGATTCATTTAGCGCTACCAGGCCCGGGGTCTGGGGGCGTTACACCAGTGATAATGGAATTTTTGAATGGTGAAGGTGACGCCTCTGCACTCAATAAGACTTTTATTGCCTTTCTCCCTAAGGTTAAAAGTCCGGTTTGCGTCTTTGATTTTCGTCATATAATCTTAAATAACTCGGTGTACAAATTGATCTCTCGGGTTTTGGTCAATCGTTTGAAGCCGGTTATCTCTTTAGTTATTTCAAGAAACAGTGTTCGTGTCTTGCCGACTTATTAAAGATAATGCTACCACAACTTTCGATGCTTTCCATTCCTTGAACGTAGGCCTTGTGGGGTGTGAGAGGCATGCGGCCCTGAAGTTGGACATGGCCAAGGCATTTGATCGAGTGGAATGAAATTATTTCTCTGCAGTCATGCATACCAGGCATTGCCCAATGCATTTTGTTCCTTTGATTATGCGTATGGTTCACTCTGTATCCTTTCAGACTCTTGTTAATGAGAAACCCACTCGGAGGTTAGGGTAAACACGAGGAATTCGTCAAGGAGACCCTCTTTTGCCCTTTCTTTTTATCATACGTATGGAGGGACTCATGGACTTAATTAATCAGGTGATGCAGTTGGGGACCTTGAGAGGTGTATGCTTCGGTCGGAATGAGGAGGTTCACGTATCGTATTTATTCTTTGCGGATGACAGTCTTTTGTTTTTTTTCAGGAAAATGAGGAAGGGGTGGATTCCATTAAATCGATCCTTACTCGTTATGAACATTTCTCAAGTCAGATGTCAAACGCGCAGAAGTCTAGTCTCTAATTCAGCAAGCATTCAACTACTTTGGATAAGGATACAATACAAAGTATTCTTGGTGTTGGAATAAAATTTATGTTTTGATGGTGATTCATCAGTTATTCAGTTTTTGTTTTTAACCCCGTTGATGAAGTTTCATAACTAGTTGTTATAGTGCACAGCAAAAAGATGTCAAGATATTAATGTATAGGATTTAATAGAGTCTAATATTTGTATTAGTAAATCAGACAAGCACTGTAATAGTTGTAGGATCAGACCTGAGAAAATGAGTAACTGACTTGATGTGACAATGAAAACTGAGTTCACAATTGAAGATTGAGAAACTGACTCTGCAAGAATAACATAGCACACCTATAGAAACTGAAGAAGGTAAGTTTGCAGAGGGACACAGACTCGGTTGACTTATCAAGAAGTTGAAGCCTGAGGGGACAAACTCAGTTAAGAAGGCTGAGGGACCCAGACTCGGTTATTGAAGAATGAAGAAATGAGGGAGTCAAACTCAGTTTATGAAGACCAAAGCCGAGACAATAAAGTTAGAATTCAGGCAAGATTGTGATGACCTAAACTGACTGGGAGTCAAACTCAGCCGAGTCTAAGGAAGTCAAACTCAGCCGAGACAATAAAGTTAGAATTCAGGCAAGTGAGCTTCCGGTTGATGAATCCAAAGAGGTTTCTAAACAAGTTGCTGAACCTGTAGCTGAAGCTGAAAAACAAAATGTTGTTGAAGAAAATCTAGAAACTGAACAGGCTACTAAAACCACAACAGTACCTGCATCAGAAGCTGAAAAATCTATCAACCCAGTTGTTGTCGAGGGTGAATATAGCAAAACTAAAGCAGAGAAAACTGAAGAACAAGTTGGAACTCTAGCTGAACCTAATTTAAAGGTTTCTAAAGAATCTGAAGACATCAGAACCCACCTTGATCCTTCTGTCGACATTGGAAAACTTATTGAAGCTGACTGTAGAAGACTTATTGCTTATCAACATTGGAAGTTCATCTCAATCTAAAATCAAAGAAATCAACTAGAAGCTATGGAAAGCACAGAACAATGGGTCTTTGATTTGTATAATATCACTCATATATCTCAACTATTTAGTTCTGAAGAATTCTTGAGAATGGATATTCTTTGATATGAAACAGTTACTGGAAGAAGTTTACTAAAGGAAAAACTTCGAAGTCAAAGAAGGATGATAATGATGATGATGATGATTCACAGGGAGATCCTGATCTACAAAAAGGGATTCTTGCCTCCTTACAAACAAAAGAAGCTGCTCAAGAGAAATCGAAAGAAGACAGTTCCGAGGAAAGTGGTGATTCAGACTCTGGAGCTCAGTCTGAATCAAGAAAAGAAGAATATGAAGAAGGTTATCATTCACCAACTGACAGAGAAGTTCTTCAGATAGCAAAAGCTGAAGCTGATCAAGTAGGTGAAGAAATTGATGACGAGTTTGATGTAAAACTGTCACCACTAAGAGAAACTGATCCTTCTACTCCAGATGAAATAAGGAAATAGTCTGAAAAAAGAAGGAAGTCTGAAGCTTACAAAGAAAAACTGAAAGAAATCATTTCAACCCCATCCAATTAAACAAAAGGAAGCTGAGATTTTTGAAAATAAGCTTCAAGAGGAAGCTGAGAAAGCATATGAGAATGAGAAAGATAGAATAGCTGAAAAGGATGTACCAACACTAGCTGAGTTCATCAAGTACAACTTCAATGAGCTTGTGAGGATACAAAATGAAGACTTAAGTATCTTTGGAAATGTGTTACACTCCATGGAGGAAAATAAAAACGAAAGATCTAATATGGAAAAGAGATTAGACAGTGTCAAAAAGGATTGCCGTGACACTTTGATCAAAATCAGAAAAACCTCCATTGAAACAGATGCTAGGAAAACTGAGACTCGGAGAGACTGAAAGGCATTGTTACTAATGTGCATGACAGAATGCTTTTACTGGAAAATACCATAAGTGACTCAGTGCTTGCATAAACCATATTGGTATCAAATCAACAACACTTGAATTCTTATATGAGAAGCTTGATTCTTAAAGATGATGTCAATAAAGGGGAAAGTCTGGATATTTTAAAAGTCAATGCATCCGAAATTCCTGAAGTTCTTGAAAGTATAGATGAGAAACTGGTTGAACTCAGGAAAGCCAGAGGAGACATGGATGATAAGGAAATGGAGCTGATTGCAAAGTTTTCTGAACCAACTGAGAAGAGACTTCGTTTAGATTCACAACTTTATAGCATTTTCAGAGAACTCCCCACAAAGGAAGGTGAATCAAGAGAACAAGCCTTAGAAAGTTTTCTAACATGCAGAAAGTCCTTGTTCATTACTGGAATAAACTGAACAAATGGGAAAGAAATGGTAAGCTAGAGAAAGCTAAGAAGAAAGTTGAACAGTCTGAATCTGAGTTTGTCAAAGATTTACTGAAGATAGCTACCAGTGAAAAGTTAAGGAAAATTGTGTTCATATTTGCAATTTTGTTTAAGATCAAGTTTTTCGGAAAGCACAATATGACCAATTCATGGAATGTCTGGGCGAATATAAATGGGATTGAGAACAGTTCAACAAATCTTGCCATGAAAGAAATTGTTGAACTGAATGACAAGAAAATTGAAGGAACTGATCAAGGAAAGGGAAAGGAAGCTGAAACTTAGTTTCTCTTCATATATTGTTGTATTTTAGAACTATGTACTCTGTAACTCAGTATCATCGATAAAAACTCAGTTTCTCGGTTCTTTTTGTTTCTTAGTGTTTTGTCTTTATCTTTTTGCATTGCTTTTAAGGAGGGTATTGACATCATCTAAAAGAGGGAAATTGTTGGAAATAAAATTTATGTTCTGATGATGATTCATCAGTTATTCAGTTATTATTTTAACACCATTGATGAAGTGTCATAGCTAGGTGTTATAGTGCAAAGCAAAAAGATGTCTAGATATTAATGTATAGGATTTAATAGAGTCTGATATTTGTATAAGTAAATCAGACAAGCATAGTAATAGTTTTAGAATCAGAACTGAGAAAATGAGTAACTGACTTGATGAGACAATGAAAACTGAGTTCGCAATTGAAGATTGAGAAACTGACTCTAAAAGAAAAACATAGCACACTTATAGAAACTGAAGAATGTAAGTTTGCTGAGGGACACAGACTCTGTTGACTTATCTAGAAGCTGAAGACTGAGGGGACAAACTCAGTTAAGAAGGCTGAGGGACCCAGACTCAGTTATTGAAGAACGAAGAACCGAGGGATTCAAACTCAGTTTATGAAGACCAAAGCCGAGACTGTAAAGTTAGAATTCAAACAAGATTGTGATGACTTGAACTGACTCTATAGATCTTGTATGAAGACCTAAGATACATAAGGACAATGTTATCTTGGATAATTTATATGATATGGTGTACTCTGATTAAGTCAGTTATAATCAGATGAAGAAAAAAGTACTGAGTTTTTGAAGAAGAGTAAAAACCCAGTTAATGCTCTTAAAGCTGAAAACTGACTAGATCACAAAAGATCAGTCTCAAGCTGAAGTTATAAAAACTGAAGAAGAATCTGACCGTTATAAAGAAAATAATTTTATTGGATACACAGAAATGCCAGAAAGGACACTGACATTCAACAGAATAAGCAGGACCACCAATGGATATAACGATTCAAATTCAAACGTTCAATTCATTCAAACGTTGGGAATACCCCTATAAATAGGTCACTTCTACCTCAAGAAGAGGTGCGGAGTTCTAAGGAAAAAGATATCAAGAAAGTTTTTAGAAAGGGGAACGTGAATTAAAAAAGAACTCCTGCTTTGTGCTTTATTGCAAGACCAAGATATCTTCAAAGTGTTCTTAAGCATTCAAGGAAGCATCAAGATCAAACACTTGAAGAAAAACAGAGCTTGACCAAATCATATACATCAAGAAGAAGAAGCTCAAATCACAAGTTGAATCATAGTTATTGATTCAAGTCTCAACTTTGATTTTATCAAAGGTTTTAGACTGTGGAACACCAAGAAGGTGTGAAGGACAGTTGAGCTGCAGTCAGGATGACTGTGTTTGTGATGAGCTGGTGAAGAGGCAATACAACCCTTCAAGGACCAGTGGTGCAAGCAGTTGCAGAGCAGCAATCCCACCTGTTCTATAGTGGCTTAGATAGTGAAACTAGGGATTAGTGAAGGACAGTCAGTTTAGGACTTTTTGTAACCGATCTACCTGACGGACCTTTTCTATGCTATCAATCCTTACCGGCAGTGTACCGGATCAAATTGTAGTGATAGTATGCTGAGTCAGGTGTCGATCCTCAGGGAAAACTTGGTAATTCACCGTGTGATTAAACACCGAGAAACTATTATTATCTCAATCTAAGTCGCAATTTTATCATCCAACCAAACTCTAAACAAACAATAAATAAAAGCATAAAAATAAAACAGATATATATAAGTATATAAATATATATATATAGATATATAGCAATACATATATATATATATAGATATAAGTATATATAGGTACCAAAACAATATCTAAGGGAGGGAGATAGATATTATAATTAGAGACTAGCCAAGAATATGTTATTGAAATATTATATCTTTTTAGTGGAAATTAGATAAGACAGATCTTCCTTTTTCCAAGGTCCAATCAATTATACGAAACGGTATACTCCTAAGCTAGGCAATTTCTCCTCACACGAGCGTATGAAATTGTCATATGTCTTGTCCTCTGTCCAATGTCATCCTCAAGCATGGGTCACTCCCGTTTTGTCATACGGCCAATTTTAAGAAATGTCAATTAAACAGGCGAATTTAACGTGATAATCTCTCGAGTATAAATTTCAATAAGAGTTTGTTTCTCCCGAAACAAATCTACCCCCGGTTTAGGAAATCGGATTCCGTTGTCACGTTTTCACTCGGCCAATTTTACCCTCCGGTCTTTCTATTAACGAGTTCATAAACTAACTACGAGGCGTCAATTCGTAATTAGATTATGAATTCTTTCAAATCAATTAGCTACTTCAATTCAAACATAGAAAGAGATTCATTATAACCGATTTTAATCAATTTTAACATAGTCGTTATCTATTTCCCTAAAAAGATAAAACTAATCCAATTTCATATCTTGGCTAGATATTAAGTTAGCCTAATATCATTATAATTAATATATAGATACTAATAACAACATAAATACATTAGAAAAGTTACCAGATTACAATTGAAGCTTCAGAGTTGTACTCTCCGGAAATAGCAACTCTTTTACATCAATGAGCCTTGATACATCTTCTAAGTATTATAACGATACTTTATACTATAGCATTATTCCGACGAGTGCCGTTTACACTTTTTATTTAACTAAAAACAACAAAAGAGACTATAGATAGATATAGAAGAGAGATATATGCATTGGTACACTTCAAAATGGTTGCACTTGAGCTCTATTTATAGGCCACATAACTTGACCGGCGCGTGCCGGAGCACCACCGGCGCGTGCCGGCTACACGATAGATATTCCCTTGTCAGAGATTTGTGGGCCCAATGTCAGAGATTTTTCTGCAAGATCCGGCCTTCTCCGGCGCGTGCCGGCCATCCAACATATCAGATGTTCGTAAAAACCTATCTCGAGCTGTAGACCTCAGATTGACATGATTTAATATTCGTTGGAAAGCTCTCTTGAAGATCTACAACTTTCATCAAGGACTTTTTCTCTGAAAATGCCTCTAAGTTAGGTCAAATGTCCGTTGAAGATGAGTTACGGTAGAAACATTAAGGACAGTTGATCTGTTCAAAGTTGTTAGATTTTGGCATAATCTTTTATCCCACAAAAACTCATGATTTATACTTCAAAGTATGTCATATTTTGGGATCTCGGTAAACATATGATCCTGCAATAAAATCAACGAAACACCAAACGTAAATCTGACAAAAAACCATCATTTTTATCGTTTTTATAACTTATGCATCTAATTATAACTAACTATGATTTTTATAAGTTTTCAATGCATTTATATGAAATTATACTAAAATATCATAAAATAATAATAAAAAGTCTTATAATATAATGATATATTTTTTATACATCACAACTCCCCACTTAGCTTTTGATCGTCCTCGAGCAAAATAAGCGATAAAAATTATAAAAATATAATTCTTCTAGATTAAATTCCTAACTTAGTAACGTATGCTGTCAACATTATAATTATATTAATTTCATCTATCTAAGATATTTTAAAAAGATAAGAAGTGTATATAACATAATAAATTAGTTATAAAATATTATTTAAATGAAATTTTACATGAATTACTTTATAAGTATAAATAAAATATTTAGAACAACTTTTTAATCTCCACTTTGTATGATTTATCGGAATCAAAGACTAAGTCAAGTAGTTGGCAAATTGGCTTGTAACGTTCAGGCTTAGGATAGTTGGCTAATCGAAAAGGATAACAAAGGAAAATCAAAAGAGGTAGAAGCAAGTCGTACGTACTTACACTTTCATCTTCTGATCAAAAAAAATTTCAATCAGTAACACTCCTGGCACTGTTTTCCTTGATAATTTTCAAAATATGGTTTTTTTTTTTTTTTCAAGAACTTAAGAACATAGGCATTGCTTTATCAAGATTGATCGGAGTACTACTCTTTCGATCGAAAATCACGAATCCGGTTTCCTTAAACTCGTGATAATTCTTGATAGTTTTGATTCGACTTTTTCTTTTTCACCGTTTGTAGCATATACCTTCATTACCGGCAATAGGACATTTTGTGATAATACCCTAGCCGGGACTACTATCATCGAGCGGCTATATCGATATTTTATTTTTGGTTTGTCGATCAAAAAGCGAAAAGATACCTATAATACTCTTCTTATATATATATATATATATATATATATATATATATATATATATATATATATATATATATATATATATATATATATATATATATATATAATAACCATATTTGATAACAAACTGCCTTCCGAATAACATTCATTTCAATCTCAGCATATATCAAATTTCGATGTCGTCACCGCTATTCATAAATACATACTAAACTTGCGGGATTTTCAAAGAAATGTAGACCATTATTAAGTTAGGGTTAGTAATTTCTAGTTAATAATAATGGCTATTTCGAGTGAGGTCTTGATCACTCTACAAGGCTGAGGTGGGGACAAAAATTAGAAATCATGTTCGGGTAGGCTTATTTGGCTCTGGTTTATCAAAGTTATGCCAAAAATCTCATCATTCCTAATCCGATTCCAATTTCATACTTTGTCTTGAAAAGAAAATTATTCTAAAATTTCATTATAATTATAAGTAACTTTTGTCTAATTTCATAAAAAAATATTTCATAATATTTATCAAGATATATATACTACAAATCTTATTAAAAATCTAAAATAGACATAATTAATATAGAAATAATATATCAAGATTACTTTACTTAATTAAAAATTTATTCTATCCAAATATATCATTTTTATCATAATAATTATATATTATTCACTTATTCCCTTAAGAAAAATTAAACTAAGTGTGTAAGTATTTGATGTATTAAATTCAGTTTATTTACTAACCAATCCCTACTCCCCACTTACGAATTGGCATCGTCTCGATGGCTAATGAGTAGTAAAAATTTGGTTTAGAAAATAAAATGAATTTTATCATGGTTAGATTATTTTAGGTGTCAAATAGACGAGCGTTTATATAATATAAAAGAAAAACATTTAAAAACATAAGTTAAAACATGCAAATATATTACAATACTAAAATACAAATTAAAACTACTAGGAATGTTAAACTAGAAAACCATAAATTAAGTTAAACTAATTTAAACTAATTTATTAAACTAAATTATTTTAATTTATTGTGACTTATACTAACGTACCGTATTACTTTTATGATTTTTATTCCTTCCTGACTACCAACACAATTATCTAATTTTCACCACTTGATGATCCTCCCGGAATATCGACTGGTAAAAGCCCAACACGAGGAATGCGAGTTGGAAAATATTCATCTGTCGCTCTTTCCGGAACCCTTGCCAAACGAACACATAACCTAGAAATCAACCATCCAAATGGTAAAGGATGATAATTCGGGCTTCTCCCGAATGCAAAACTCACAGCTGATTTCTGAATCAGCACCCCCCAATCTATAACAGCTCCAGTAGTAATCGCATATAGAAGTATTAATTCATCATCACTAACTTCCGAGAAATTAACAGTTGGATATACTCGTGAATTGATGAATCGTTTCCACGTTCTAAGATGGGGAAGCAAAGCAGTCGTAGAGACATTTTGATCAATATCATAATTGTAGAACAAGAGTGGACAAGCTTCCGAATATTTTGTAATAAAACCGTCAGCGGTATCCAATCTCCATTGATACTCAAAATGACTTGGTGATGTGGGGATTTGGTGGAATAAGGAAAATTTGATTTATGTTGGTAGAAGTGAAAGGAACAACAACTCCTCTCATCGTAACGTGATTTGTGTTAACGACACGGTATTAGCTTCGAAAGTCTTGAATAGAATTCTCTTACCATAGTAACATTAATCCTACCTCTCGGCATACGACAAAAATAGTCCCACCCATCTACTTCCATCCTCGTAAATGCCCAATTGTTAACCTTTCTGAAATTTAAACCCCTTTCAATCAACACCGGTGACTGATTGAAATTACTTATATAAGGGTTGTGAGCCGAAGCATACATAGGCTCGTAAGGGATTTGATGAAAAAATGGATTTGGAATGACAGAATTCGGTGTATGCGGAGGAGAATAGCTGTTAACTGACGAACGATCGGACATTTTAAACTCTTTTATAGCAAGAAAATTAAAGGTAAAGGAAGAGAATGAGCACTTTAGGAATGTTGCATCTGTTTCCTTTTATAGACAAAGGTGGACTGAAATGGAAATATCCTGAGAATATTCTACAGCCCACTACACCGGCGCGTGCCGGACACCAACCGGCGCGTGCCGGTCAAATAGTGCTCAGTCAGAGATATTTCTATTTCCAGATCATTCCAGCATCTATTTCCTGCATCAAGAGTTCTGTATGGTTTCTAAAACGTGGTGAAAAAGATCTAAAAACATCCAAAACTATGAAAAAGATACAAAATAACAACGTGCACTACCCCGAGAGTGCATCAAACGTTTAACGTACACAACAAATATAAAAGATACTAAGTCAAACCAAAAGTAGATAGTTATACAACAAATAAAAAAAATCACTCGTCCTCATCATAGTTAAGATCAATGTCACCAGTAAGGTCGTGCGAGATGACGATGATCCAAATGTAGATAGTATCGAAGTATAATCGGCTCCTTGCGGCTTGCGTCGTATGAATACCATAAGCGAACTACTTGTGGATCCGATACGAAGTTCGAAATGATGTCTCGGTCCTCGTCGTCGACATAGAAACGATCCCGAAGACCAAATGAACCAAATCCTGTTGTCACATCTGCTACGAAGTCACTCCTCCCATGCCCAAGGATGTCCCTGGTGTACACAGTAAACATACCACCCCGTCCTATGGATGATGGCGTATAGTCACGATATATAACGGGTGGTGGAATCGGCGGAATCCAATCGGCATAGTATATGGGTCGGTGACTATAGGGGTGTCTAGCGAAATCTCGGCAAATCTAGGATCAAACTCACTCATAGCATCTCGATATCCCCTTTGACCAACTCGAATGTCCTCGGCCCACTTGTCTATTCTTCTCACAAGCTAAAGCTATATTAGCATCGGTTCTAGCATGGGCTTGAACTAAATCTTTGAAACATAGCCTCAACTTGGCTCTGCTGTGGCTGGTGTGACTGTCTAGGCGGCCTAGGTACTTGAGTGTGAAAAGGAGGTGGAGGTGGCGGTTGTTGTTGTTGACGATTAGGATTATTGTAATATATTATTCCAGTAGGTAAGGCTCTCAGCTTAAGACCAATGTGAGGAATGTAGGGAGACACAGTTCTATCCGAGGGTAAGACAGGGACTTCTGCAAGCTCACATAAGGCAGAAATGAGACTAGGGAACGGGAGACGTCCCCCTCGATAACGAGTGCTTGCAAACTCACATGCCTTAGAAAAGATCAATTTCCTCAGATTTATAGGAATATCATTAACCATGGCCCAAGCAATAACCACTTCCTCTCGACCAAATGCACAAACATGTGTGGAAGGACATACATTATGGCCTAAGAACTGTTTTATTGCCCTTATGTCCCTAATACAATTCCCATAAGCAAACCTATTTTCTATCCATTCAGCAGTGGGGTCAAAGGCTTGTTGGGCTTCATAAGCTTTGGTTTGTAGAGCCATAGGATGTTAAACCCCAAACATTCGATAATCCTCCTCTTCGGGTATTTCGGCTAAACCATAGAATACATTAATCATAGCGGGGTAAAAAGTAAAATTAACACTTCTTAGAGGGATATAGGTCATCTCCTCAACCGTATCAGCATCATAAGTAGATAATACTGAATAAAATTCTGATACCATAGAAACATTAATCTTATCTTTCCTATCCATAGCTATATCCAACCATCCTCTATCCTTGAAAATTTCTTTCACTTCTTTCCCAATCTTCGAAAAATCAATCCTCGTTCTAACCAAACCTTACTTTTACTAAAGTACTCATCATGTGCCCGCTTAGCTTCGCACTAGCGGTTTTTTCAAAGGTTAAAGTTTTCTCCCTTTTGGTTAAAGGCCTAGTTTGAACTACCGGTACTACGATTGGTACTTCGGTCTTTTTCCTCTTAGGATTGCTTCGAGATGATGAGGCCATCTACGATAGTGGTATGACAATACAACAACACAAACAAACAACACCAACAACAAGAACCAACAATTACTTAGGCTATAAAATCAAAATAAATTCAAAATAATTTCGAAATTTAACTAAAATTTGAAATATTTGATATATATATATATATATATATATATATATATATATATATATATATATATATATATATATATATATATATATATATATATATATATATATCTATATATTACCTTAATATGCTAGAAAGAAAAGCTAGGTCGCCGGAATTAATGGTGGGTCGCCGGAATGAGAGAAAAGAGAGCTTTGAGCCTGCCAAGCTTCAACTTATTTTTTCAATGTTGATCTTCTTAGATGTTTTAGATGAAGAGAAGATGATGGATTGTTGAATTTGTGATGAAAAAGTGATGAAATTTGATATATTTTTGGGCGAAACTGGGGTGGAGTCGGGCTGCTCTTCTAAAATTTTGAGGGAATGGGGGAAATGAGGCTAACATTCGAGATTAGGTTTAAGTGTATAGGTTTACCGGCGCGTGCCGGTAGTGTACCGGCGCGTGCCGGTCACATGGCCCCCAAAAATCGAAATTTTTATCATCTTTTGTGTAATGAGCTCTAATTATACTACATAAAGATCATTTGATGTTAATCAAATGATTTATGTTATATAATCTAAGTTCAATACTATTTTTCTATATAAAACTTGATAAAATACATAAAAACTAATATAATATTGAAATCACATATTTTTGATATAATATACCTATTTAAAATCACATGAGATGAAAATAGGTTTATTATAAATTTTTCATAAAAATATTTTCTTTTAATTTTTAGAATTAACACAACTTTAAAAACAATTAAAAGACTAAAAGCACACACTATAATTTTTAGGATTCTTTGCTAACTCCCTCAATCTCAGATCCTCAAGATTGTTATCATAACGATCCATAACCTTTCTCTAGGAGTGATGCGTTTGAATTATCTCTTTGTATTCCCTCGGGATTTTCGGATAACCACCTAATCGTTCCCTTCTTAATAACATTCAAACACTCATCCTGGGATATGGTTGTATTTCTTCCACATTGTCCATCAAGTTCACTTTTTCCACAGATTCTACATCTCATTAGAAACCTTGCTCTTCTTTTTATTGCACTCCTTGAATTTCCATTACAAAGTTCTCTTTCTCGACTTCGATTAGCAATTCTTTATTTAATTTAGAAACTAAGGCTTCTATCTTAAACGCGACATCCTTATTCGGACCTAATCTTAAAAGTAAAATAAAAACTCTTATCCTATCTATGAAAGGCATCCGGTTCTTTTACGTCTATCCGGTAAAAGACAAAACTACTTTAAAATGCATATTAAAAGGTGAATTAGAAAGATAGTACCCGTAATCGGTGAGTTTAAAATTCACGCTTCCTTAATTCGTTGGAGGGTCGATAAGTAATAATACTTCTTACGTTGAGGTATCCCTTCACTTCCACGAACAATTTCACCCTGTGTCCATTGGCTATAAAAGTTGTTCTTCCATCGGTTAGTTCAACGACTCCGGACTTATAGATTTTTGTTACGTCATATGGACTGTCCATCTAGATTTAAGCTTTCTGGAAACAACTTCAAACGTGTATTATATAAAAGTACTCGATCACCTACATGGAACTCACGACTATAGATTCTCTTATCATGAAAAGCTTTCGTGCGTTCCTTGTAGATTCGAGCATTTTCATAAGAATCGAGTCGAAATTCTTCTAGTTACGTTAGCGAAGTAATCTATGATCACCGACGACTTTAGGATCAAAGTTTAGAAATTTAATAGCCCATAAAGCTCGGTGTTCTAATTCAACGGGGAGATGACAAGATTTACCAAATACTAATTTGTAAGGAGAACGAGCCAATCGGTGTTTTAAAGGTACATTACGTATGCCCATAATGCATCATCAAGTCTTTCTGCCCAGTTTTTACGATTCGAGTCCACTGTCTTTTCCACGATTCTTTTAATTTCTCTATTAGACACCTCTACATGTCCACTTGTTTGTGGATGATAGGGTGTTCCAAGTTTATGAGTTACACCATATTTTTCAATTACCTTAGTAAATGGTCGGTTACAAAAATGTGAACCTCTATCACTAATGATAGCCCTCGGAATGCCATATCGTGTGAATATATTCTTTTTAAGGAACCTTAGCACTACTCTGGTATCATTAGTAGGGAGAGCTTCAGCTTCTACCCATTTAGAAACATAATCAACCATTACTAGAATAAATCTTTTTCCAAAAGATATAGGGAAAGGTCCCATGAAATCTATGCCCCATACATCAAATAGCTCACATTCTAATATCGGTTGCATAGGCATTTCATGTTTTTTCGATATATTTCCCCATTTTTGACATGATTCACAAGATTTTGCATATTTATATGCATCTCTATATAGTGTAGGCCAATAGAAACCACATTGTAAAACTTTGAAAGCGAGTTTTCCATCCTCCATGATGACCTCTGCCTCACGATCATGACAAAATGATAATACACTTAAAATTTCATTATCGGGAATACATTTCCTAATTATTCCATCGAGCATCTTCGGAAAAGATCCGGTTTATCCCAATAATAAAACTTTAAGTCATAAAAGAATTTCTTTTTACGTTGCCAAGTCCAATGAGGTGGGATGTACTTACGGGTAATGTAGTTAACAATATCCCCAAACCATGGCGAATCTTCCTTTGATGGTATTCTATTTTTTAATAATCGCATGGTTGAGGGAGTATCTATCTTAAACGGTTTCTCATCGGAAACGAATCTGAATTTCTTTTCCTTTATCATTATCCATCTTGCTTAGATGATCTACTACTACATTTTCACTTCCTTTTTTATCCTTAATTTCAATATCGAATTCTGAAGTAACGAAATCCACCTAAGAAGACGCGGTTTTGCATCTTTCTTACTTAACGAGATACTTGAGTGAATGGTACGTGTAGATTATTACCTTAGAACCAACAATATATGATCGAAACTTATCTAAGGCAAATATTACGACCAACGAGTTCTTTCTCGGTAGTTGCATAATTAAGCTAAATTTGCGTTTAATGTGTGAGAAGCATAGTAGATAGCTTTGAGAATTTTGTTATACCGTTGACCTAAAACAGCTCCTACGACTAAATCACTTGCATCACACATAATTTCAAACGGCAAATCCCAATCGGTGCTACTAGTATCTTGGTGCGGTAGTTAATTTCGCTTTTAGGGTCTTAAAGGCTTCCATACATTTATCATCAAAGTTAAAAGGTACTTCTTTTTCTAGCAAATGACTCGGGGGCTTTGCTATTTTTGAAAATACGCAATAAACCTTCTATAAAATCCTGCGCATGTCCAAGAAATCCTCTTAACGTTTTCAAATTAATTGGTGGAGGTAATTTTTCAATTACTTCGACTTTAGCTTTATCAACTTCAATTCCTACTTGAGAGATTCTATGACCTAGTACAATTCCTTGAGATACCATCAAATGACATTTTTCCCGAGTTTAGTACCAAGTTGGTATCTTCACGGCGTTGTAAAACGCGTTCTAAGTGTGATAAGCATTTATCAAAAGAATCTCCATAAACACTAAAGTCATCCATAAAGATTTCTAAGAATTTCTCGACCATATCGAGAAAATATTGCCATCATACATCGAAATGTAGCGGGTGCATTAGATAATCCAAACGGCATTCTTTTATAAGCAAAAGTTCCATAGGGACAAGTGAAAGTAGTTTTTTCTCTATCTCCTGCGCAATGAATATCGTAAATAACTTTGAATAACCATCTAAGAAGCGGTAATACTTATGTCCACTCAATCTTTCCAACATACGTACGATGAATGGAAGTGGATGATGATCCTTTTTAGTATGATCATTCAGTTTCCGAAAGTCAATACACATTCGATATCCTGTAATTTCCCTTGTCGGAATCCATTCATTTTTATCATTTTCTTTTACCGTGAAACCTCCTTTCTTTGGAACTACTTGAGTTGGACTTACCCATTCACTATCGATATGGGAAAGATTATTCCCATTTCTAATAGCTTAATGACCTCTTTCTTAATGATTGTTTGCAAATTCGGGTTGAGGCGGCGTTGTGGCTGAATACAAGGTTTAGCTCCTTCATTCAAAATAATCTTGTGAACACAAATCTCGGGGCTAATACCTTTGATATACGCCTTGTCCATCCAAAAGCTTTCTTATGTTGTCTTAACATTCTTAATAATTGATCCTCTTGTTCATTTGTTAAGGTTGATGAAATAATAATTGGTAACAGATTATCATTTTCAAGAAAAGCATATTTCAAATTCGAAGGAAGTGGTTTCAACTCCGGATTCCTTGGTGGATCTTCTACGATGGTTTTAAAGCTGGTCCTTCCATTTCCAATTTCAAATTTTGATGCCATGGATGTTTAACAAATCCTCCTTTATCTAAATAAAGGATTACTTCTTTCATTTCAGTATCATTTTCATCTTCTTTATAGATAGAAAATGCCAAACATTCTTCTAATTTATTTTCATAACCTTTAAATTTGGCATCCCAGATAGTAGAATATTCATCTATAAAAGAACATGATTTTGGTTCTTTGTATGGATGGTTTAAAGCTTTGAAGATATTGAACGAAACTTTATCCTCATTAACTCTCAGTATTAGTTCACCTTTTTGAACATCTATCAAAGTCCTTCCTGTAGCTAGAAATGGTCGACCTAGAATAATTGGCGCTGAATATCCTTCTTCCATTTCCATTATTACAAAGTCTACTGGGAAGTAAAATTTATCAATTTTAACCAACACGTCCTCGATTATTCCCTTAGGATGTTTAATTGATCTATCGCCATACGAAGGGTCATTTCGGTATTCGTAAGCTCTCATATTCCTAGTTTCTTATAATCCTCATAAGACATGAGATTGATACTTGCTCTAGATCACACAATACTTTCTTAAACGAAATCCTCCAATTTCACATGGAATAGTGAAACTACCGGGATCTTTAAGTTTAGGAGGTAGTCGATCTTTGGAGTATTGCGGAACATTCTTCATTAAGGCATATATTCTCATATTCTTCTAATCGTTTTTTGTTAGATAGGATATCTTTAAGAAACTTTCCATAGGCGGGCATGTTGACTAAAGCTTCTATAACGGGGATATTGACATGAATATGACGAAAAGTGTCAAGGAAACGAGCATATTTCTTATCGGTTTTTATCTTTTTAATTTGATCTTTCGGTGGATAAGGCAAAGATTCTAAATCTATAACCTTTGGTTACGAAGTCATTTTCTCTTTTCCCTTTTCCTTGAATCTTTGAGCATTACTTGATCGCCAAGTTTCATTATCTTGAGATTTTTCCTTTAAAACATCCCTGTATCATCAACTTTATCCTTCTCGGTTACTTTTAAATCTTCATGTTTTTCTCCCGATTTTCTCGACATGTTCCTTAAATAGGGTTCTCAGGTCCTTATCCATAGGATCTTTCAGAATTCTAGGGACTTTTACCCATTTTTCACCTTCAATTTCAGGTTCAACATTATTATTCTGTTTTAAGAATTCTTCGATAATTTCTTCCTCTCCATCAGTAAATTCAAGTTCGTCCTTTTCCTTTACGGTATTATCATTTAAATCATTTTCTACCTCATTGTTTTCTGCGTTTTCTGCTCTAGTATCTTCACAATATTTCCTACTTCTCGTAATCACAGCATTTACCTCTCTCGGGTTTCTTTCAGTATTACTTGGTAATCCTCCTGGAGGTCTACTGTTGTTACGTTCTCCTTCTCTACTCAAATGATCTTCCATATTCCTTAATGATGCTTCTATAGTTCTCATTCTCGTATCATGTCCACCCATAGACGTTTTCAACATAGTCATATCCTTAGAGGCGAACCTATAGAAGTTATCATAGTTTCCATATTCGAGCTTGAGTAGATACTACACCCATCATATTTTCCATTAATTTATCCCATTTATCAACTCCTTCGGGTTGGGTTGAACTTTGAGTGGTTGGTATAGTTTGAGTAGTATGTTGTGGATAAGATTTAGGTAACGATTGTAGGTTCGATTTGATGTATTTCCTTGATGAACTTGATTACTATATGGATTCTTATCTTGAAGCTGGATATGGCGGTTGTCCTGGCTTATTAGGGTTTTCTAACCATCTATAAGTTGGGTGCTCTCTTCTAATAGCATTAAAGGAGTTTGAATACGCGTTGTTCAAATTCCTATCTTTGTTGTAAAAAACTCACCTCTTCCCTTGAGTATCCTTCGGTTCTTATCCCTAATGACACATTATCATGACTTGAGTAGTCATTTGGTATGATAGTTTACGGTTTTACGATCCTACTAGCTTTGTAGGTTGTCAAACTTCCTACTCAAATTCTCCAAGTGTGCTAGAACTTCGTATTCGATGTGCATTCTCCTGCAAATGCTACTTTCCTGGTGCTAGAACCGGTTTCCCACATTCTGTTATTTTTGGAAATCTTTTCTATAGCATCGTAAACTATTTGGGCTTCACTCATCATTAATGAACCACCACATGCATGATCTACATCTGCACGTGAATCTTTCCTTAATTTACGACGAGAAAAGTTGGATTTGCATATCTAAGGAATAACCATGATCGGGACAAGATCTTAACAACTTTTTAAATCTCTCCCACGCATTCCCAAGCGTTTCTTCAGATCCTTGTCTAAAGTTGGCAATTTCGACCTTCAATTCCAAATTTCTACCCGGAGTAAAATACTGCTTTAAAAACTCGGTTTGAATTTCCTCCCAACTAGTCAATGAATGATGTGGGAGTGACATAAACCAATCTCGTGCTCTTCCTTTTAAAGAAAAAGGAAACATAGACATCCTTGTTAATTCACGATGAGCACCTTGACTTTTGGGTTTGTATTGCACAATTCTTCGAAAAGATAGAGATGGTGATGTGGATCCTCATCATCCTCTCCTAGAAATTGGGCTCTTGCGTCAATTAGACCAAAAAGATGAGATTTTATTTCAAAATTATTTGCTCCTTCATTGGGTAAACGAATTGGATTATTAGTCGGTTTATTCTTAAGGTCGATCACAAATAGGTCTCGGATTCGGTGGGTTATTATTACGATTGTTACGGTTCCGATTTTGATTATTTCTATTACGGTTATTTGGTATTGGTAGATCTGATTAAGATTTTGGCCATGCCCTTGAGCATGATCTAGCCCTTGTTCGGGTGTTTCATCACGATTTCGACCATTTTCGTATTTTGATTTGATGATGATTCTCCGTCGGGATTTCACGACTAGTATGACCTTGTTTTCTTTTTCGCTCTTAACTTGCCTTTCGTAAGTATCTATGTCGGGCTTATAAGGAGTAAGTGGGGCCTTACTCTTTACGGTCATCAACTAACGAAAACCGAAAATAGTTGAAATCGATAAAAGTAAAGATTGGTAACTTACTTATAAGGTAAGTACCAACGAAAAAGAAAATAGAAATGGGGTAAGAAGAGTGTTGACTTATCCTCGAGACTTTTGAGTTAATATAAGTAGAAGTCATTCGAACACAATGAATTAGCGTTGGTCCCCGGCAACGACGCCAAAAAGCTGACGGACCTTTTCTATGCTATCAATCCTTACCGGCAGTGTACCGGATCAAATTGTAGTGATAGTATGGTGAGTCAGGTGTCGATCCTCAGGGAAAACTTGGTAATTCACCGTGTGATTAAACACCGAGAAACTATTATTATCTCAATCTAAGTCGCAATTTTATCATCCAACCAAACTCTAAACAAACAATAAATAAAAGCATAAAAATAAAACAGATATATATAAGTATATAAATATATATATATATATATATATATATATAGATATATAGCAATACATATATATATATATATATATATAGTATATATAGGTACCAAAACAATATCTAAGGGAGGGAGATAGATATTATAATTAGAGACTAGCCAAGAATATGTTTTTGAAATATTATATCTTTTTAGTGGAAATTAGATAAGACAAATCTTCCTTTTTCCAAGGTCCAATCAATTATACGAAACGGTATACTCCTAAGCTAGGCAATTTCTCCTCACACGAGCGTATGAAATTGTCATATGTCTTGTCCTCTGTCCAATGTCATCCTCAAGCATGGGTCACTCCCGTTTTGTCATACGGCCAATTTTAAGAAATGTCAATTAAACAGGCGAATTTAACGTGATAATCTCTCGAGTATAAATTTCAATAAGAGTTGGTTTCTCCCGAAACAAATCTACCCCCGGTTTAGGAAATCGGATTCCGTTGTCACGTTTTCACTCGGCCAATTTTACCCTCCGGTCTTTCTATTAACGAGTTCATAAACTAACTACGAGGCGTCAATTCGTAATTAGATTATGAATTCTTTCAAATCAATTAGCTACTTCAATTCAAACATAGAAAGAGATTCATTATAACCGATTTTAATCAATTTTAACATAGTCGTTATCTATTTCCCTAAAAAGATAAAACTAATCCAATTTCATATCTTGGCTAGATATTAAGTTAGCCTAATATCATTATAATTAATATATAGATACTAATAACAACATAAATACATTAGAAAAGTTACCAGATTACAATTGAAGCTTCAGAGTTGTACTCTCCGGAAATAGCAACTCTTTTACATCAATGAGCCTTGATACATCTTCTAAGTATTATAACGATACTTTATACTATAGCATTATTCCGACAGAGTGCCGTTTACAGCTTTTATTTAACTAAAAACAACAAAAGAGACTATAGATAGATATAGAAGAGAGATATATGCATTGGTACACTTCAAAATGGTTGCACTTGAGCTCTATTTATAGGCCACATAACTTGACCGGCGCGTGCCGGAGCACCACCGGCGCGTGCCGGCTACACAGTAGATATTCCCTTGTCAGAGATTTGTGGGCCCAATGTCGGAGATTTTCTGCAAGATCCGGCCTTCTCCGGCGCGTGCCGGCCATCCAACATATCAGATGTTCGTAAAAACCTATCTCGAGCTGTAGACCTCAGATTGACATGATTTAATATTCGTTGGAAAGCTCTCTTGAAGATCTACAACTTTCATCAAGGACTTTTTCTCTGAAAATGCCTCTAAGTTAGGTCAAATGTCCGTTGAAGATGAGTTACGGTAGAAACATTAAGGACAATTGATCTGTTCAAAGTTGTTAGATTTTGGCATAATCTTTTATCCCACAAAAACTCATGATTTATACTTCAAAGTATGTCATATTTTGGGATCTCGGTAAACATCTGATCCTGCAATAAAATCAACGAAACACCAAACGTAAATCTGACAAAAAACCATCATTTTTATCGTTTTTATAACTTATGCATCTAATTATAACTAACTATGATTTTTATAAGTTTTCAATGCATTTATATGAAATTATACTAAAATATCATAAAATAATAATAAAAAGTCTTATAATATAATGATATATTTTTTATACATCACTACCTCAAAGAGTTCTAGTGGAATTTTCCCCCACATCACAGGGGAAGAGAGGACCGACAGGATTACACCACCTGGAACCTCTATAAATTCTGTCCTATTTATTTATTTACTTCATGCATTTATTGCTTTATAATTTGTATGACATCGGATCACACACTCAGCAAACATAAGAAACTGAGTCAGGACAACATTGCATTTTACCTTACAAACTGATAACTGAAGTTTTACAAAAGGCTTTAAAATATCCGCTGCCGGTGAACTCAGATAAGCATAAGTCAGTCCGGGCTTATACTCATCTAAGTTAGCTTAACTCCACACAAGTTTGGATTTGAACTCACCATCCTCTTTTGTCAGCCGGGTTCTACAGGCAAAGTACTTTCTGAATAGTAAAATACTCGATGCAGCGGTTGGTCCCAAACCCTCTTTTGCTTGGCGGAGCATTCTTGATGGACGTGACCTCTTAGTGCGAGGCTTCCGTTGGCGGGTGAGAGTTAGAGCCTTGATTAAAGTCTATTTGGATACGTGGTTACCCTTGCTGCCCACATTCCGGGTAGTCTCATCTGCTCTTCCTGCTGACAAGAAAGTGGAGGCACTCATAGATAGTCATACCGCTCGTGGAATCGGGTTTTGGTACAAGGTTCATTCTACTTCTATGAAATAGAAGCCATTTTAAGTAACCCACTTCCCATAGGGGCACAATACATATGGATGATATTAAGTTGCACTATGATACGGAGGGACAGTATTCGGTCCGGTCAGGATATCGCTTGGCTACGCAGGCTCATTACCCACAGCTCCGCTTGGACAGTCCTTCTTCCTCATCAGCCCCTGACCAAGTTTGGAGATCCTTGTGGAACTTATCTTTTCGGCCCAGAGTGAAGCACTTTATCTGCGCATGGGCTCCTTAATTGTTTGGCACTCGGAACCACTTTGCAACGCAGGGGAATTGGTTCTGGGATTTTCCAGCTTGTTTAATCTTCGTAGCAGGATCTTAGGCATGCACTCTTTCACTGTGTGGTCCCGGGGGAAGTCCAGACCTGATTGGGTAATGACCAGGTATGCGTGGCCCTCTAGTCGTCTTTTGATTTTATAGGGTTATTGCAGGGGTTGTGCGACATGTGCGAGATGGAGGAGATAGTTGTGCTTCTCATGACCATCTGGTATATCTGGAAGGCTAGGTGTGCTTGGTTACTTGATGACAGACTTGTAGATACTGGAGGCCTAATCATGAATACACCGACGGAGGCGGTTGATTATATTCATTTTATGCAGACCTCATTGGTGTATTCAGCAGGGGCCATTTGGCTGTCCACATGGTCCTCATCCCCTCGTGATGCAATTAAAATAAATGCAGATGTGGCTAGTGTTGGTGGCGCAACAACAATTAGTGTTATCTTTCGTGATCATAATGGACAGATTCTGCATCCGGTAACGTAGAGAATCCTAGGCAACCTAGATGTAGAGGCATTAGAACTCACGACTATCTTTCAGGCACTTTTATGGCTTTAATATGTGGATTCCGACGTGTTATGATAGAGACTGATTCCCTTCCATGTGTCCTTCGTCATCAGAAATGGGACGCGGACCTCTCTTCACTTGGTTGTTCATTGTCGGATTGTTTGAATTTGGCTAGAGTCTTAGAGTTATGCTCTCTTTCTTTTATTCGGCGATCTGGTAATAAGCCAACACATTATCTTGCTCAGGCAGGTTTACATACAGTTGGTCTAGTCAACTAGGGTGTTAACCCCCCGTGACTATACTTGCAGCTTGTGGTTTAAATATGAATTAATAATATTATACATTTCAGAAAAATAAATCCATGTTTTTAAAAAAATTCAAAAAATATTATTTTAATTTTTTTTTGTAAGAATAAGAAATCTAAATGTCAGCTAATAGGCATTGATCCAACGGTATGTGCCGTGCTTGTTAATCTGAATGTTTCGGATTCGAGTCTCGGTAGCAACAATTTTTTCTTATTCGTCAAAATAATAATAATAATAATTCTGAAAGGTCTCATTATCTTTTTTTTTTTTTTTTTTTGAAAGAAAAAAGGATATCGTTATCTAAAAAAGAAATTGTTTTCTTCAAACTTGTGTATTTTTCTCCTCTAAATTAGATTTACGCGGTCTAACACACTGAATCAACCCCCTTAAAAGCCGGCTCGCCTTCTTTGTAGGGTTCCCAGCATCATCCACCCTTTTCTCTCCAATTCTTCCTCCCCACTCTTTTATCCTTTCATTTTCCCTTTTAACTTGCTTTTTCGGACCCCTATTTTTCCCTTGATTTCTTCAACTCATTTTTTTCTGGGATTTCGTCAATTGTGGTAATGGGTTCCTCTGAGACTTTTCTCTCCTCTCTTGATATTCCTGTTTGATTCCTTGAAATTTTGTGTTTATGTTTTCCAGTTTTTGCCGGATTTATTTTTTGTTTTCTTATCCGGGCACTTGATTTCCTTTTGTTTGATACAAATTTCGTGTGTGGGAATTGGGAAATTTCTTGTTTTTTATTTTCTTTTTTATTGATGCGAGTAAAGAAATGTCCGCAACAGATTATCAAGGTGCAGCAGCTTCCTCTTTCGCAAATTTTGGGCGTTCAATTTTAAGCATTCGTCGTGATCAGGTACATTCAATGGAATCCACAGAAGGTACAAGCCAAGAACTCGAGTCTTTTCAGAAGAACGTTTCTGATAAATTCCGTTCATTACTCAATGTCAGTGATAGTGATCTTCTTTCAATACCATGGATTCGCAAGCTTTTAGAAGTTTTCGTTTATTGCCAGGGAGAATTCAGGGCTATTCTTTCTGATAATAAATCTCAAATAAACAGAGCCCCTATGGATCGTTATGTAACAGAGCATTTTGAGAGAAGTGTGAAGGCTTTGGATGTTTGTAACGCAATTCGTGATGGGATTGAGCAGATCAGGCAATGGCAGAAGCAATTGGAGATTGTTTTGTGTGCATTGGATAATCAAAGAAGTCTTGGGGAAGGCCAATTTCGTCGTGCCAAGAAGGCATTAGCTGATTTAGCTCTTGCCATGTTAGATGATAATAAAGATCATAATCCACCTGTCTCTCATAGGAACCGATCCTTTGGTCGAAATAACAACGCCCAGAAGGAGCATAAACATTTGGGCCATTTTCGATCATTATCTTGGAGCGTTTCTCGTTCTTGGTCCGCGACTAGGCAGTTACAAGCTATTGGGAATAATTTGCCACCGCCTCGTGCAAACGAAATCGTGGCTACGAACGGTCTAGCTATGGCCGTATTCACCATGAACTATGTGTTGTTATTTGTGATGTGGGCTCTTGTAGCAGCAATCCCTTGCCAAGACCGCGGTCTTCAGGTTCATTTCTACCCGCCTAGGCAGTACATTTGGGCTGCACCAATGTTATCTCTTCATGAGAGGATCTTGGATGAGTATAAGAAAAGGGACAGGAGAAGTGCATGTGGATTGTTGAAAGAGATTCAGGACATGGAGAATTGCACACGACGCATTAGTACTATGAGTGATTCTCTTCAGTTCCCTTTAACAGAGGAGAAGGATAGAGAAGTTAGAGACAGAGTCCATGATCTTGGACATGTTTATGATGCAGTTAAGAATGGACTTGATCCTTTAGAGCTCCAAGTTAGGGAAGTTTTCCACAAGATTGTTCGTAGCAGAACTGAAGGCCTTGACTGTATCGGACGAGCAAATAGTCGTTAAGTGGTTTTTCTTTTAATTCCTGTGGTGAAAATAAGGTAGCACTTGCATATATGTCCTCAAGTTTTTTTTTTTTTGATAGATGTGATGTAATTGGAAATGGAATGATATGAGACAATCATCTTTGATTTGCAGTTACTGCAACATAAACAAATTCTATGTAAAGAAGTTTTTGGACAGTTTAATCCAATGATGTTATGCTACATTTTCCTTTTGGCTTCTTTACTGAAATTTCAATATCATGTATTATGTCTGTTTGATTAGTTTCCCCTTTCCCCACTACCCTAATACCTCTAAAGAAAGGAAAAAAAGAAAAATAAATAAATAAAAATAAAAAAAATAAAATATATATATATATATATAATATTGGTAAATTTCCTCTTGAAATCTCCTTGATTTGTTGTTTCCTTATCTGGATAATGGCCTGCCTTTGTTGTTCTTCTTTTCCATTGAAGTAATATGCACGCGGGCAAATTTTGGCCCATTAGTAGGAAAAGTATTTACAATATTTTATTTCTATATGAATGGATATTCTTGAAATTGTACCACAGCCTTTATTTTTGAAAAACTTTTTGAGATATTTTGGATCTCTTCGAAGCAGATTTCTGAATCTACTTCGTTGTATGTTTGCTTAATAGATTCACTTGAATCTGTAATTTTAACGTATCAAATCACCTGTAATTTTTATGTTTTGGAGACCACTTCATATCTGTTGCATTTCCTGTAGTAATAATAATACCAATGGAGTGATGGAGTTTTCTGTGTGCCTACTCTGTTTCTTATGTCTTTCATGATCATTACAAAATTTGTGTTGTAGAACAACATTCCTTTATTTTATTTTCTTAAAACTAAACTTTTACTAAACATCAAACAAAGAGTTTTATAGAGGCAAAAAGCAACTACGCCAGATATCAAGCTAATTGAGGATCTTTGGCCAGGGCCAGCCTTGAGCTTGGGCGAGATGGACGACCGCCTAGGGCTTAGGATATAAGAGGAGCCAAATTTTACATGTTTTGCAATAGTGTATGATGATGACAAATTATGTCAACTAACTAATTTGAGTCTTGATCGAATCTAGTGATGAACACTCAAAACCCTAATGCCTCAAGAACGAGTTGTAGGTTTTGTGATTTGCGGCTGAGTCTAAGAGCTTGTCTTAGATTGCCTACGTATCCTGTAATTGTCAATGAATCAAGCCTTACGTAGTTCCTGGAACGTGGCATTTATAATGATAATGCATGCCCTAACCCTAATATTAGGTCGGTCTTAGCTATTGTCATATTTACCCTTAATGGGCCTCGCCCCTTGCCCAAGTTATCATGCTAATAACGGGCCTTCGTAGCTGGTGCGGACTCTGACCTCGACGCCGACTTAACCGACTTGCGGTAACCGACTCCGTGAACCTTATCCTACACTGCTCGAATGTAGATCGGCGTAGACCGCCTCGAGTCTCGACATGCGTACCTTGGTACTTATTCATAACGTGAGGACCAACCGATAGACGACACGTGGAGGGGTGAAATTCTGTATCGTCATAAACCCCCGAGACTTGAGAGAGGCGACTCCCGTTGTCCGAGGTCAAATCTGCCATTTTGAAATCGTCTTCGAGTTGGATCATCATCTGGACGGGAAAAAGCCCACCACCTGCAACCCTAATTGATTGTAGCTTCGTGGCGTGACGTCACAGTGAACTAACGCTTCGTCTTCCGTCAACCATAACGTCACTGCGATTCTCGCGATTTGCAGGGGGTTATAACTTCCCTAATCGCGTCCTTTCAAATCATTTTCAGAATTTTGCAAGCATAAAAGGGAGAGAAGGAACAGGAGCAAAGACATTTCATCCTTTCCGCTGCATACTCTCAAAATAATAAGTAAGCATCCTTCTTATCTTTACCTCTCATTTCTGCACTTATTCATGTCTAGTAGCGACACAGAATCAGATAGGGGTAGCGAATCACCTTCACACAACCCTATTTCACCATCTACTCACTCCGATCATCTTTCTCAGCCACCTTCCAGCGAACCCATAGGGGCAACCTCTTCTGTCCCTAGGGAACCAAAGAAGCTAGTGACTAGAATGGAGGGAAAGGGCCCTAAAGGTTGTCTCTGTGGCCTTTCTTCTGATGACATTGGTAGAATCCGGCAAAAAGCCCCCAGTTTGAAATCCGACTGCCTTCCGGCCAACATCAATACGCCGATGAGCCTCCGGAGGGGTTTTGCTCGGTCTACGAAGCCCAGCTCTCTAGTGGATTGAGATTTCCGCTGTGTCTGGCCGTCGTAGCTGTTCTACACCATTACGAGATAAGTGTATCTCAATTAGGCCCCACTACCATTAGGATTTTGATGGGATTCGTGATAGCATGTCGAGTGGCCGGGGTGTGCTTCTCGATCCCCCTCTTTCGCTATTACTATAAGATGGCAATCATGCCGGACAAGATGTGGTACACCTTCCAGCGAAGGACCAATCGACACGAGTTTGTGTCCAAAGGACCTTCATCACACGGGGACTGGAAGCCTCGATTCTTCTTCCTACGCCACGGCTTAGATAACCCCTACATCGGACAGTGGAGGTCGAGGGGCAAAAGAAACGATAAAATGGACAAGGGTCCAGTCCCTCAAGAGGCCCGTATAATGGACGGCTTTGGTTTCGAGGTGGCCACCCGAGATCTAAGCCTTCTCTATGACCTGGCATATCTAGAAGAGGCAGGGCCGGTGCCCTACGGGAATCTTCACGCCCTCGACCAAGAGAACTGTAGGATATTTCTCCGTTTATTATATATGCTTTTCTTTTTCGAGGTCTGTAACTTGATATTTTTGTTGATGCTAACCTTATCTTTTCCTTCTCTAATGGGAAAGTTCTCTCTTATCACCGACCCTGCTCAAGTTCCTCAGTCGAAGAGTAGGGCCGCTCTGCCTCTCTGGTGTCAAGCGGCTCCTACTGCTCAGGTTGCCGATGTAGAATGTAATATCGCTGGATGGATCAAAGATCCACCCGATTACGCAGCGGAAAGTACAAGATCTAGATCTAAACAATCAAAATACATGAATAAAATATCTAACCTACGAGGGGGTTAGATTGCTTACCAGTTTATGGTGAATAAACTCCAAGAACAATCTTCAATCCAAGATCCAAGCTAGATGAGAAGTCATAGTCTTCCAACGTGTCTCTCCAAGCACCACCAGGTGGATGATGTTTCAAGCCGTTTGACCTCCTCGATATGCTACCTTAGAAAAACCCGAAGTTTTTGATACAGCGGAAGTACGCCTCACGCCTCCTAGAAGTACTACCTCCCTTCCTTGACTTCTTACTAGTAGTTGCTACCTTTCTTGATCAAAGTGGCTAGGGACGGATTCTAGGCCTTATTATTATTAATAAGAGTTGCTCTGTAGCTCTTGCTTGACTTAGTTGTACTCCCCGCCAGTGTACGGATTGGGGATGATACGTAATTGAGTCGTTTGAAGCATGCCAACCATTGATAAAGGAAAGAGACGCTGTGTATGAATTACTCACATATTCTTCGGAATTGTATGTATCCGCAGGATTAATTTGGAAAATCGGTAGGGATATGCAAGAACAAAACTCGAACCCAAGTATATGAGCCGAAAGATCTAAGCTCAATACTTCCAATATGTCGAAATATGTGTTGTGTTTAAGGCTTGGGAGAACTCTCTTTATATAGTAGAGTAATCTTTGTCCTCCATGGATTTAATAATTAATACAGAATCAATTATAATAATCCTATTAAATAAAAGATACTCCTAAAATAATCTAGAACCAATCTAGAATATTTAAGGATCAATCTAATATTTTCCTTAATTAATTATTTAACAAATAAATAATTTAATCACATGTTAAATAATTATCCAAGAAAACTAATTTCCCAATAATTAAATAATACATAAAATCCGCCCCAACCCTAGATAAATAGGTCCACACGCATTTTACACATATTTGGGCCGAGTCCACGAAAAAAGTCGTTTCCATGTATTTAATCATTTAGTCCAACTAAACAATTAATCCACAAATCTATTAAACAGTCCAATCCAACTATTTAATATTAATTGAGGTGAAACGACGAGAAAACATATGCATGTTAGGAGCCACGTCGGGGACCATGGACCCATATTCAGTAGCTACAATAAATTAAATAATATTGTCCGTCTGACCGAACAATAATATTCAATCTATTAATTCGGGGATTACACCACCATAAACCCAAAACTGAACTCTGCCGAATATAGATAACTTATACTCAACTATGAGTTGATAAGCGTCCACTGATATAATCATTACATACGGATAAATCCTCCATAGACTGTTCGTTTCGATTCGGGATATCTCCGTAAACCCTTCTCAAAACATTTTATCCTTATTTACCATTAACCACTAGTGATCAATTAGTTCATAACTAATATAATATGAACTGGCGCCATCGATCAGTTTTTAGGATTAACAAATAAGAGAACTGTCTGTCTACTTCTTGAGGGAAGGAATGTATTCCATATCTGTGATAGCACAGACTACTCACTCATCCTAAAATAGAGCCAGTTGGACCACATACTACGAAGTGATACTTACTAACACATCAAACTCTACCCTAGTCTAAGCAGTCGTCTGCGATCACCTCAGGATTGAGATTAATCCATATATGATCATCTTGTGATTCAATAAGACTTCTCGATTATGGAATTATATCGAGAACTCAAATCAAATCGGTCCAGCCCTATATGATTATCATCATATATAAATGCCCCACTAGGTACCCTATTACCGATAGTCCGGATAAGACTGTCACACCGTAAAGTGTTCTGGGCGCATTATTAGCAAATTAATCTTGAGACCCGTACTCAGATTAATAAACGCTACGGACTAAGTTAATTTTAAGTACGTCTCACTAACTCAATCCTCTTGTGTATAGCTATACACTGAGTTATGTTATTACATAAACGAGGTACTTAGGGTTTTCATTAGTGTTTTAATTATAAGCATACATGCATATAATAAGATGAATTATTAATTATGTCATAAAAACAATTAGATAATTGTCTTTCGGGCACTACACCTAACAATCTCCAACTTGCACGAAAGGCAAGTGGATTAATTGTTTTAGAGCACACCCTTTATATCTATATCTACAACATTCTCCCACTTGCTCAAAACAAGTGAGACATATCCCCAAGAATCATACCCTCCAAGCGCATCTTAGTAATTCATCCTTCCAAGCACGACCGTAGTGTGCCGCCGCAGGATAGGTCAGTGACCCGGCACGTACTTAGAATCCGAATACCATGTGACTTGGTACACTGATCAGGTAGGTTGGCGGCTTGAGTCAATCTTTGGGATCGCCTTTCCATCTAATCCGGTGGTACATTTCAATATCCTTATGACCTCTAGTGATTGCAAAATCCTTATTAGCTACCTCTCCAATGTTTTCACAATGAAGTAGTATTGGCTTACTGGATAATACTTTATCACATGAGTAAACACTGAGACCGAGATCGATTTAACGATCATCCTCAATCTGACCTAAATCCAGAATCAGTGTTATCACTTATATTCTAGTTTGCACCTGAATATGCTAACATATTATTCCTCATTCTCCCGAGGAGACTTGATGATTCACTAAACATCCCATTTAGTATTCATCCGCAGGTTTAGATAATCATTCCTGAGAGGTAGGGTAGACTACATCGTTGAATGTTGCATAAATGCAATAATATCTTAACTAGGTGTATGGATGGGATTGCCAATGATCGATTCTCGAGAATTTGAGCGAATCAAATCCTTTAGAATGAATCCTGATGGCATGTCAGACTCTGACTTCAGATAACACACCCATGTTGTTTCCAACTGTTTCAGTGTTACCATTCACAAACACTAATCTACATACTACTTTACTAATATTGATGCCCAATCTACGATAGACTTATCAACATTCTGGTCAAATCCACATATTAAAATATATGACTTTGAAATGACCCAGAGGTTTACTTTAATCCCCAAAGGATATAAGCTATGGCAGGCATCCTGCCAAATATTCTTTCTGAATAAATTAAAATACCGTTAGTCTCGCAAAAAGGTCTTAGGGAATCACCCCTATTTTCTGCTTTGTAACGAATCTGTCATTTGTTCTTAGCTAAAACCCTTCTGTTCTGAATGAGTTCAGATTCCGTTGTTCGGCAAGGAAGTCTTAAGGAATCACCCCTATTTCCTGCTTTCTGACGAAATCAAGCAAGACTGAGTGGTAAGAGAGATCACGGTCTGGTTAACTCTCTACCTTTTAGGGAACCACCCCTAATTTACTCAGCTTTGCGTTGAAAGTTAAACTTTCCTATTCATTCGACTCTTCTCCGTGTAGTTCCAATTACTCCCACTGGGACTGAGATACTCAGGTGGTTCTACAAGAGTTTCAACAGAACTGGAGTATCAAACTCCATTCACAGGATTATGGCTTTTAAACCAACCTCTATGATCAGGATCCTACACAGTCCACAAAGGACTATAGGTCATCAATCTACCCTATAGACCGTAAGGTCCTGCAATGGGTAATGGACAAACCATACTCCCACTACGTTCCGGGTGGGTTGATATACTGATCTAGTTTAGTAGTTTTTATTAGTGTTATCACCAATGGGGTGAACCGAATTCACTCCTTATCCACAAACGCGTAGGCATCTTTTAGGTAGACTTCTCGGTTTTTCATTACAACGTAAACCGTTATTTTGCAACCAATGTCTTAAATGAGTTCAGCAGCGTATCATAGTACATCAATAACTATATAAGGCAAATTTATGGTGTATCCCTTAGTGAAAACATTTCACTGGGAGGAAGGCCGAGCATCAGTCCTGAAGACTACGTAATAACCTATTTTTGAGTATGAAATACTCTATCTCTGGTGAAATCAGATATTTCCTCCAAATATTTTGGATAAACTTACCGGAGTCTCGAATAGTTGTCAGACAAGATGTCACTACTTCAAAAGCTCCCACTAGCTTGTACCTTTCATATGACCCCGAATGTTGTTATGAACAAGCTATGTTACTTCTTTAAATCTATTACCCTTTCCTGATTGAAAGGAAACTTAGTCATTGTTCCTTTGAGACAGTGTTCCTTTGACTGGGAGATAGGAATCACCCTAAGCCAGTCTTCAGATCTTGTCTTTAGGGATTATGCACTAATTAATAGAATAGAAATAAGCGTTTATCGAAATACGGAAACCATTTGCGTTTATATATTTTAAGATGTGTTACTAATATATTTTCAACAATGCTTAGTGGTTCTGACTTTATCAAACAAAAGTCCGAGTCTTGGATTCGTGCTACGAATGTTATATTCATCGTCAATAAGACAAACAAATTATCCTATTGAAAATGAATACGTTCGTTCCAACGAATCCGAAAACTAAAAATGAATTTCTGTGATACTCAAGAATTGAATCCGAGATTCATTTCCTTATATCACTCCCACTAGTCTATATGAAATAACTGCCCGTTGTCTATTTTATTTATCGTTTGATGCAAAGCTACCTAGTTCTTCCAAAGAACTTAGCTTTTGAGAAAATTGCTAAGGATGCATTGGTCAGTGATCCGAAATCACTTTCCTTATCCTCTTATTTCCAATTTATTAATTTTCCGGTTTAGCCTTAAAACTACTTAGTTTAAATGACTAACACGTATAAACATTCTTTCCCATTCTCGACTTTCCTTAAATGGAAACAATTTTGAACTAGCAGTTCGTTTGAGTAGACACTACTTTTGAACTGTGGGATGTCTAATGATAGTGTTACTAGCTTGTACTATTCGATTTTTCTAATTGTCAAATCATAAGACCAAAGCTCCCACTAGTTTATCGGTTCCGAATACCGTCTAACTAGCAACACTTTGTTCAAATGGTTTGAGAGATCATAATAAAGCTCCCACTAGTTTATCGGTTCCAAATACCGTCTAACTAGCAACACTTTGTATTTATGATTTTTCCAAGATTAGAAAAATAGTCAGAACTAAGCTCCCACTAGTTTATCAATTCCAAATACGGTCTAACTAGCAACGCTTTATTCTAGTTTTTTCATTGAATGGAGAAACTCCTGTGTAGTCTATTACACATTTCTAATGATTCAGAAAAACAACAAATCATAAGACTAAGGCTCCCACTAGTTTATCGGTTCCAAATACCGTCTAACTAGCAACGCCTTATGTATATGATTTTCCAATTTTTCAATTAGAAATTTTTGCCGTGTAAATACACCTTTTAAAATTCACTAAATGAATTTATCTGATAGTCCTGTATCATCTTTTGGAAACTAAGTATGGTCGTCTCTCGCTCAACACGAGTGACATCCGTGACATACCTATACTATGTCACTTATGTTTTTAAAGGCTCAAGGGAAAAATCTCTTCCGAAAAATTAACTGCATTCTTTTGATAATTACAACGTACTTGTTACTTCCATATTTTTAATGAAATCCTATTACTAACAGTTTAGTAGCCTAGAGATTAAAGTTGTAAATAAACATGACAGAAAGTTAAATTCAGAAAATAAATTTTCACTACTAGATTTTTATTTCTGGAATAATAAACTTGTTAAAAGTCTATCCTACCATTGCAAAGATTTAATCTCACACCTCAGTGCCGCCGCAGGGTCAGGCAAAGAGGCGACGATCAAACTGAGACAATCTCTCTCAATGATTAAACTTTGAGAATCAAACATCCCACGGGAATAAGACATCCCGGTCTTTAATCAATGATTACCTTCCTTTTTCTAGCCTAGATATTTCGAAAATATCCATAAAGAGTGTGACCTACTATATCAGATCTCAAAGTACGTCCCGAGTTTGCCGCCGCAGGGTCGGTCAGTGACTCAACGAGTACCCGAAATCCTATCCTTTCATAAACAAGCCTTGAATTTTGATAAGGGTGAACACCACCCGCAGGGGCCCGGAATCAAAGCGGCTCGAGGCGTCACCCTTCTCTCACGTGCTTGCATTTATAGTAGAGGCCGTGGGGTTGGCTGCCGCTTTCCCCGCTCCCACTCAATAATTTGAAAAAGTGGTGGGTTTACTAATTACGGTTTCGGTCTTGACAATAAGAAACAATAAATCAAAGTACTCCGAACAGGGTCGTTTATGTAGGCAAGCATACGCCGTCTTATTCGTTGGAACATATGTGACAATTCAGGCTGATCCGGCAAGAGAAGCCCCGTTTACCCCGAAGGCTTATCGGCTATGCTATGTCTTGTCGAACCACTGTAACGTACACCACACGTGGAGGGGAGTCGATTGAGCCGAAGCTCGGTTGAACTCGCCCAACCATGGTTAGACCATTTCCGAACCAATGTACTAAGATTTTCCGATTTCTACGTTGTCAACCAAAGCGTAATCTCGTTTCTGTTCAAGGTAGGTTCACCGAAAACTCAATGATTTATCTAAGTGGGATTCACTGAGAATCCATCACTAAAATCGTAACGATTGACAAAACCCGGTTCCTCGGTTTTAATAATTAGTTACTTAATTAATTAAGTACCACATATTAATTAAAAAAGCTTTTAACTAATTATACGAGTTATACATGTCTAATTTATTCCAAATAAACTAGCTACATGTATGCATTGGAGTGGAATCATGATATGATGCATGTCATGGCAATTTTACGGTTTCTATCACATAATTTCGATCATACACGAAAAAATAATGGAAAAAATAAACACCGAGATGGATCGTTGGTACCCCCGTATCTAAACTATTATAAAAAAACATAAACCCTAACTAGGGTTTACTATTTTCTAATTTGCTGCTACCGCGTTTTATCAATGATCGGACATCCAAACGAACTTTGATCGTCACAAAAATTTATGGACCTGTTCTTCACACCTCCTTCTTCAATTTGGACGGTTGGATCCGAGTTTTGATGGCCCAATTTATCCCAGGAAGCCGCTGATCCAACTGCTGCATCTGTTTATACTGCGGCGCATCAGTGTCTTACCGGAGCCGATCGGGCATCGAGACAAAACCCGATCGACCTGAAATTTTTAGGGCTTGTTCAAAACTCCTTGATAGTCAATCGGAATGGTCGGATCTTCGTTTCCACAGTCAAATCTCTTCCAGAAATTCGACGAACAGACAGCTGGGGCTGTAGTGCTTTTACGACACGCAGCAACTTTATCGCAACGGTTGAACATTGAGATGGAGTCCGATCGACACGGAATTTTGAGGGCCTGTTCTTCAAGCTTTATTCTTCATTCTGACCTGAGGGATTGTCATTTCAACGGCACAACACAGATCTACTTCTAGGAAACTAAAATTACAAAATTTCATATACTCATATAAACGAATTTATATGAGTTTACAATAGATTTAACGAGTAAACAAACCAACCCCAATCCATCTCTTCAACCAAGACAATCACAAAAGGCATTCATCATGTTATAATTTTGATGCAATCATACACACACGAAATATATAAAAAAAACATCTAAAACATGCTTTTCCATTCCTAGATCTAAAATTCAAACACTTTGATTGATAGATCAAAGGCTCTGATACCACTTGTAGGATGTAATATTGCCAGATGGATCAAAGATCCATCCGATTACTCAGCGGAAAATACAAGATCTAGATCTAAGCAATCAAAATATATGAATAAAAGATCTAACCTACGAGGGGGTTAAATTGCTTACCAGTTTATGGTGAATAAACTCCAAGAACAATCTTCAATCCAAGATTCAAGCTAGATGAGAAGTCACAGTCTTCCAACGTGTGTCACCAAGCACCACCAGGTGGATGGTGTTTCAACCTGTTTGACCTCCTCGATATGCTACCTTAGAAAAACCCGAGGTTTTTCTAAAACTCGAACCCAAGTATATGAGCCGAAAAATCTAAGCTCAATACTTCCAATATGTCGAAATATGTGTTGTGTTTAAGGCTTGGGAGAACTCTCTTTATATAGGAGAGTAATCCTTGTCCTTCAAGGATTTAATAATTAATACAAAATCAATTATAATAATCCTATTAAATAAAAGATACTCCTAAAATAATCTAGAACCAATCTAGAATATTTAAGGATCAATCTAATATTTTCTTAATTAATTATTTAACAAATAAATAATTAATGACATGCTAAATAATTATCCAAGAAAACTAATTTTCCAATAATTAAATAATACATAAAATGCGCCCCAACCCTAGATAAATAGGTCCACACGCATTTTACACATATTTGGGCCGAGTCCACGAAAAAAGTCTTTTCCATGTATTTAATCATTTAGTCCAACTAAACAATTAATCCACATATCTATTAAACAGTCCAATCCAACTATTTAATATTAATTGAGGTGAAACGACGAGAAAACATATGCATGTTAGGACCCACGTCGGGGACCATGGACCCATATTCAGTAGATACAATAAATTAAATAATATTATCCGTCAGACCGAACAATAATATTCAATCTATTAATTCCGGGATTACACCACCATAAACCCAAAACTGAACTCTGCCGAATATAGATAACTTATACTCAACTATGAGTTGATAAGCGTCCACTGATATAATCATTACATACGATAAATCCTCCATAGACTGTTCGTTTCGATTCGGGATATCTCCGTAAACCCTTCTTGAAACATCTTATCCTTATTTACCAGTAACCCCTTAGTGATCAATTAGTTCATAACTAATATAATATGAACTGGCGCCGTCGATCAGTTTCTAGGATTAACAAATAAGGGAACCGTCTGTCTACTTTCCGAGGGAAAAAATGAATTCCATATCTGTGATAGCACAGACTACTCGCTCATCCTAAAACAGAGCCAACGAGAAGTGTTGGACCACATACTACGAAGTGATCCTTACTAAAACATCAAACTCTACCCAAGTCTAAGCAGTCGTCTGCGATCACCTCAGGATTGAGATTAATCCATATATGATCATCTTGTGATTCGATAAGACTTCTCGATCACGGAATTATATTGAGAACTCAAATCAAATCGGTCCAGCCCTATATGATTATCATCATATATAAATGCCCCACTAAGTACCCTAATACCGACAGTCCAGATAAGACTGTCACACCGTAAAGTGTTCTGGGCGCATTATTAGCAAATTAATCATGACACCCATACTTAGATTAATCAACGCTATGGAATTAGTTAATTTTAAGTACATCTCACTAACTCAATCCTCTTGTGTATAGCCATACACTGAGTTATGTGTTACATAAACGAGGTACTTAGGGTTTTCAGTAGTGTCTTAATTATAAGCATACATTCATATAATAAGATGAATTATTAATTCTGTCATAAAAACAATTAGATAATTGTCTTTCGGGCACTACACCTAACAGCCGAGGCACGGGCACCTCTCACTGCTGGAGAAGTGAGTTCTGTTCAGCCCGAGATTACTCCTGCTGGTGTCGAGTCGACGATTCCAGTTTGTTCCCCAGCCCGACCTCAAACCACCAGTGGCTTACTTGTCCGCCATGGTTCATTGCGAGACAAGGACGAAGAGAACCCGGTCGATATAACTCCACACGTCGGGGGGAGCGTCGAGGAAACAGCGGCCCAACCCAAGAAAAGGCCAAACCTTCCCGAATTGGTGAGGGGTCAACAAAGATAGGCCAAGAGGGCTAAAGTCGATGAAGCCTCTCTTGAGACGGAATTCGATATGAACCAGGTTGCTGATGAGTGTGCCGTCATGGAGAATAAAGCTCTATCTTCTGCCCTCCGGAAATTGGGCCGCATGCTAAATCACTTTCTCCTTTTTCTTTCTCTTTAACATGGTCCATATTTTATTTTTGTTGGATGATGTATCTCATTTTCTCGACAGGCATAGCACCTCCGCAAGGAAGCCGCCAAGAGGTTGAGCGGGCCGGCCGAGTCGGAAGAAAGTTTAAAGAGGACAATCCGGAAGTTGATGGATGAGAGTGCCAAGAAGGGTGCCGCTGTAGCCGGTCTGGAGACCCAATTGGAGATTCATGCGAGAGCTGCATACTCCGAAATAGAGAAGCTGAAGTCCGAGATCATATTTTTGAAGGGTGAGCTGTCTACCTCTGTTAGCGATTTGAACAAAACTCGAGGCGACTGGCAGATCCTGGAGATGAAGTTGACCGAACTGTCGGTGGACCATGAGAAGATGCAGAAAGCGCAGTACGCATCTCTAGCTGAGGTGAAGCGGGCTCGAGAAGAGAGAGACGCTCTCAAGGTCGAGCTTGATCGAGTTCCTTCATAGATCGAGGCAGCCAGAACAGATGCGGTTATCGGGTTCCGCTAGTCGACTGAGGTCGATGATGATCTGACCGTGATGATGCGTATGGCGATGATGGGTGGTTACACTCTGATGGTTAATCACGCTTTGGAAGTCTATCCAGGGTTTGATGTAGGTAAGCTTGTTGTGCCACAATTCTATGAGCCCGAGGCGGAGAAGTTGTACGACCAGTATAATGAGTAGTTCCAACGAGGGGAATCTCTGGCTCTGAAATATGGTCCCTCGACCTCCGCGTAAGCCGCCGATACCGCACCGACTATAGTCATCACCTAGCCGACCCCCGATGCCACCTCCTAGCTGTTGCTCTTTTGACTTTTATTCGACCTTCTGAACTTGTTCTTATAACTTTAAATTTGATCTGTAATAACATACTTTGCCTTGCTATGGCTGGTCTTTTCGACCTGGCCTTATTTTATTCTGATTTTTCTTCGATTTTATAGTATTTTATTCCCTTTCCTTTTTGTTGTCTGTCTTTCACGTTTTGATGTCTTTTAGCTCTTTGCTTGTCGAGCCTCTGGCTCTATCCGCTGTTTGCTTTATCAATGTCGTGTTGGCCCCCCAAGTGTATTATGAACCTTTGGTTCTTATTGCACTTGCGAGTCTAGTTTAATTGAGACCGACCTGGTCACCTTCGTATTTTTTGTCTCACGGACTAGTTTTGCCATAGATGGATCGAATCTCTGGGCGTTCGGTCAGACTTTGCGAACCGTCCCTCCGCCTTAGCATTTTTTTTCCAATTAGGCTCAATTTGCGTTTCGGCTGGTCAATTTTTTCGGCGTTCGGTCCGACTTTGCGAACTCTCCCTTTGCCTTAGCATTTTTTTGCCTATTATGCTCGTTTTGCTTTTGGCTATATTGAGGGATCCGACTTGCGGATGTTCCCTTCTCGTGGTCGACTGCATTGCCTTTGACATTTTGTATCACATTAGACTCGCAATGTTAAGGCTGTAGATCCTAACAAACATAGAAGCATCTCAAAAAAAGACATGTTTATTAGACCATTCACGAAATTGTCAAACAGACTTATTACAAAATGTGAAAACAAGAATGAATCAACATAAAGATTAATTAAACGTAATACTTCCTCAGATTATTGGCGTGCCATTGTCGAGGAACCGTGGTTCCATCTGCTCGTCCGAGTTGGTAGGATCCTTTGGGGTGAACCTTCAAGATCTGATACGGACCTTCCTAGTTCGGATCTAACTTACCAGTCGCTTCTTGTCAGCTTGCTTCATTCTTTCTGAGGACCAAATCTCCGACTTTGAAGTATTTGTACTTGACCCTGGAGTTATAATACTGCGAGATCTTCTGTTTATATCTCTCCATTTGAGCTGAAGCTATTTCTCTTTGCTCCTTAACGCTATCTTTTTCATGTCAAAGATCGGGATCATTGGTTTCGATATTGTACGCTGGAACTCGAGGAGGGGGAAGACCGATCTCGGCGAGAATTACTGCCTCGCATCTGTAGACCAGAGAGAAGGGCGTTTCTCCTGTCGACGAATTTGGAGCTATCATATACGACCATATAATGCTTGGAAGTTGTGCTGCCCAGTCTCGGCCTTCGGCTTCTAGTCTCTTTTTCAACCCTAGCTTGATCTATCGATTTGTCTGCTCGACCTGACCATTGGATTGTGGGTGAGCTACCGAGGTGAAGTGCTGACTATATGATATTCATTACACCATTCTCTAACTTTTCGGTCATCGAACTCAGTGCCATTGTCTGAGATCAGAGCCCTGGGAATTCCATACCTGCATAAAATATCGACTCATAAGAATTTCTGGATGGTCGCTGCTCTGATGTCGGCCAAAGCCTTGGCCTCGACCCATTTCATGAAGTAGTCCATTGCGACGACCACGTACCTGTTGTTACCCGGAGCTCGGGGTAAGGGTCCAACGATGTCGACGCCCCATTGATCAAAAGCCAAGCTGACGAGATGACGTTCATTTCTTGGGCCTGTTGATGGGTGATATTATCATGGATTTGACAAGTCCTACACCTCTAAACCAGGAGGTTCGCATCTCGTTGCATCGACGACCAAAAGTACCCGGCTAGCTTACATTTTCGGGCAAGCATCCTAGCCCCGCAATGGTTTCCACACGCCCCTTTGTGAATTTCTTTGAGATGATATTCACCTTCTTCTTCTATGCACATCTTAACCATGGCGCTACAAAAGATTTTCGATAAAGGATGGAGTCGAAGAAAGCATACCGTGCTGACCGAAGTCGAATTTTTCGTGCTTGCACCTTGTCGGATAGTAGAATTCCATCCTTAAGGTAAAGGGCTATTGGATCCATCCAAATCGCCTGTTGAGTGATCGGCTGCACTTCTGATTCCTTGTAGCTTCTGTCTGTCAACAACTCGACTAAGACTTTTTTTGCTCGAGACGAAGTTCGAAGCTAGCTTAGATAATGCATCGGCTCTCTTGTTCTGGCTTCGGGGGACCTGCTCGATCTGAACTGATTTGAACTTAGGTATGAGGCCTTGCACCACTGTTAGGTAGTTCTTCATGGTTTCTTCCTTGGCTTCATACTCCCCCCTGATATGATTCACCACCAACTACGAGTCGCTGTACACCATTAAATTATCGACTCCCAATTTCAAAGCAAGTTTTAGACCTATGATCATAGCTTCATATTCAGCCTCGTTGTTCGTTGCTTTGAAGTCAAACCGAAGGGCGTATAGGAATTCTTTCCCTTTCGGGCTAATGAACAGGAGTCTGGCTCCTGCCCCCACTTTGCTTGACGCCCCATCGACTTGGAGAGTCCACTGTTCTTCTGTACTTTGCTTCTCCTGCTCGAGTTGGATGGAAATTCCTTCGGCTAAAAAATCTTCCAGTGCCTGGGCCTTAACCGCAGTTCGAGGCACGAACTCGATGTCATACTGAGCCATTTCCACTACCCATTTACCAATCAACCCGAAGTGTCGGGCTTTGCCAAGATCTGCTTCAGTGGTTGGTCAATAACCACCGTGATGGGATGGGTTTGGAAGTAAGGCCTCAGTCTTCTCGAGGCATGCACCAAACATAATGCTAACTTCTCTACTGGTGAGTATCGGATCTCGGGTCCATGCAATGCTTTACTAACAAAATAAATTGGCACTTGTCCGTGGACCCCTTTCCGAATTAGAACCGCGCTCACTGCTTCTTCACATACTGCCAAGTAAACCAACAATTTCTCTCCTTCTCGAGGTGAAGTGAGAGTGGTTAGTTCCGATAAGTAGGCTTTCAAATCCTCGAAGGCTGTCTGACATTCTTCATCCCAATGGAAAGGACTGGCCTTACGGAGAATCTTAAAAAATGGTAGAAGGCGCTGCGCGGATCTCGATAGAAACCTGTTGAGGGCGGCCATTCAACCGGTAAGTCTCTGTACTTCCTTTATATTTCGAGGTGCAGGCATGTTTTTCAACGTGTTGATTTTATCCGGGTTTGCTCGAATCCCGTCTTTCGAGATCATGTATCCCAAAAATTTTCCCGACCTGACCCCAAAGGTGCACTTCTTCGGATTTAACTTCATCTTCGTGTCCCTCAACACCTCAAACACTTCTCGAGCATCTACCAAATACTGATTCATGGATCGACTCTTGATGAGCAAGTCGTCCACATACACTTCCATACATCTGCCAATCTGTTTAGCAAAGATTTTGTTGACTGCTCTCTGGTATGAAGCCCCGGCGTTTTTCAAACCGAACGGCATGGTTACATAGTAGAAAGTGCCAAATTCTGTAATGAAATCCCTCCTTCTAGCGCCAATGATGATGACAAATTATGTCACCTAACTAATCTGGGTCTTGATCGAATCTAGTGATGAACACCCAAAACCATAATGCCTGAAGAACGAGTTGTAGGTTTTGTGATTTGCAGTTGAGTCTAAGAGCTTCTCATAGATTGCCTACGTATCCTGTAATTGTCCAGAAATCAAGCCTTACGTAGTTCCTGGAACGTGGTATGCATGATGATAATGCGTGCCTTAACCCTAATATTAGGTCGTCTTAGCTATTGTCATATTTACCCTTAAGGGGCCTCACCCCTTGCCCAAGTTATCATGCTGATAACGGGCCTTCGTAGCTGATGCGGACTCTGTCCTCGACGCCGACTTAACCGACTTGCGGTAAACGACTCCAGGAACCTTATCCTTCACTGCTCGAATGTTGATCGGCGTAGACCGCCTCGAGTCTCGACATGCGTACCTTGGTACTTATTCATAACATGAGGACCAACCGATAGACGACACGTGGAGTGGTGAAATCCTGTATCGTCAGTGTAAAAGAGGGCTCAAAAGTATATGTCTCAACAATAATGTATGTCAGTTTACTGGAAATAATGATTTTTAATACTTTTTACTGTCTTGATTTATGAATCTACCATTAAACTCGTTGTAAAATATTGTTCTTAATGAAAAAACTCTATCACCCAAATTCTTCTATCCTTTTTCCCGTTTCTCAACTCCTTTTCTTAGTTCTGCAATTTTTTTCATCTTGTGTGCTTCAAAATAACTCTCCACAATTCAACCCACCATCTCCCTTCCTCGTCAGTGAATCCTCCTTCCTTCATCTACTTCCACCTCTCGTTGCACGCACAGCTTAGGGGCTTCGTTCAAGTATGATTATTTATCTCAAAGTGTACTTTATTTCAATAACATCGTAAAAAGCCATAATTAAAACAAATGATTTAAGAGAGACCACAAAGCAGAAACAAAAAGCAACCGACATTACGTCACTTAATAAAAAAAAGGGGCCATTATTTTAATCTTTCCCCGGGCTCACTTAACGCTAGGACCGGCCCTGTCTATATAGCTCTCTTGACTATCTTAGATAAAAGCACAAACGGACGGGGGCGGAAATATCATGTCCCGCAGTTTGTTTGTTTCTCCACTACCAGATACAACTATATTTTCACGGAAAAGATCATTTATCTTTGTCTCTTTGTCATAAACTCGTGGTCTTGAAGTTTACATTCAACCATTCTTGTGTTGAAGACGTATTGAAAAAATGACGTGAGATCTCTTGTGGATTATCGATTCTCCATACATGTCGTGACCATTCACAGTCCCTCGGTGTATAAACGAATGTTTTTTCACTTTGATTACAAATAAGACACATAGGAGATGTAGCAACATTATGTTGGAATAAGTTACTATATACCATTAGATCGTCATACCCAACGTGCGGCTAAATTATAATTTTGGTCCTCTAACTAGACACTTTTTTCGATTTTGGTCCTGGTTTTTCTCCGGCGACAATTTTAGTCCTGTAAGTGGTCTTTCCGGCGTTCATGACTATTTTTGCAAAAAAAGACCACTTACAGGACTAAAATTGTCGTCGGAGAAAAATCAGGACCAAAATCGAAAAACGTGTCTAGTTAGAGGACCAAAATTGTAATTTAGCCCCCAACGTGCGATAAGAAAAGATTACCCCTCTAATGCGTTCAAAACAAAGGTGCCACTTTCTTTATCCACTCCTGACACAATAATTGTTGGAAATTGATGACCGGAGTCTGGCAAAATGCTCCGCCATAGCAGAGAATCAATCGTTTGGCGGCCATAAAAGGCCCAGCCATGAAAGGACCTTTTATGTCCATGATCTTATATGGGAGTTTAATATATTATACCAACGAACAGAGATGAAGATAATGCAAAGTAGAATCCAAGTTCTTTCACTATGATCTCCCCAATGCTATGTGGTGAACCTCAGAGCAAGCTTTAAGATCATTGATGATAAAGATCCAAGAATATCCACTCTTTCTTTTGATATATTAAGTGTTTAAGTGAGATAACTCTTCCCCAAATCCCCTAAAAGTTTTCATCTTGAGGCATGCACCGAGGGACAAGAGAATTTTGTGGACGAGGGAAGACTTAGATGCTTGTTGGTTTAGAAACACATACGCGCGTGTGCTGCCGCCTCCCCCCGTCCGGCCGTCCGGCTGGCCGGCTCACTGGCTTAATTCTGGGCCTGGGCCATAGTTTTTATAATTTTTGGCGAAATATTATTCAAATTTTTTAATCCACCAGTAAATGTCTGAACCAATGCATCTTCTTGGGTTTAGAACTGAATGAACCGAATATAACTGGCTAACTGTTGGCATTTGTTCAAATGAACATATAACTTCCATACGGAATTTGGTCATTACGAAGTGACATATCTCTTCACAATGACCATAACCCAGCCTATAAAATCCCGCAAACGCATAATGGAAATAGGACATCCATCACATTACCAAAACTCTGCATATTTTTCTGTCTGGTCATTCATACGAGATAACAAGGTGTGATCGGTCCGAAAGCTTCTTTACATTGATGTGCAACAATTCAAAGAAGGTACTGATTTTTGTATCTTGCGAGTCGTTTGACATTACCGTATACACGTAGTCGAGGCCAAAGCATCTTAATAATATAGCTCTAAACTCGCCTAAGTTACAATAAGTTTTTGTTTTAGCCCATGCATTATGTACTTTAATTATGTTCTAGCACTAGTATAATATCTCTGTTCAATTGTGTGTTCTTCATTATGTTCCGTTCGGCATGATTATGTTCTTAGTTTATTTCACAATTAAATAGATTGTCAGAATATTATACCCTCAGTATAGTATGCGAAGTGAAATAAAACAGAAAGATGAAGAACACTTTTTATTAATGTATTTGAAAGAAACTATTACAATAATGAGATGTATGAAAAACAAAGGAAATAGAAAAGGATATATTAAACTGAGGCGAGAAAACTCTCTGCCCTTAAGACAAATTTGCTCCGGCATGTACCCACGGTTAAGCAATTGTCTCCCAGGATACAACAATTTACATGTTCAAGAGGGAGGCACTTCAACTCTGAACAAACGTCGAACTCTTGCAGTGTTCCAGAAACTCTCCAACTATTTTATGCAGAAAAATAATTACAGTTGAAGCAATAAAGTAGACTCCATTAACTTAGCACAATAATGTGTATCAGTTGCAGACGAAGAGACTTTCGAATCAAATCGAGTCTTAGCTCGAACTACTCATTGCCTTAGGCCCACAATTCCCCAAGCCCAAGCCAACGGTCAATGATCTCGGGCACGGGCGGCGGTGCACGCGTGTGGCAATTTTAGCAGAACATCGTCTAACTAAAACAATTCCGAACTTTCTCCCGTTCCTTGGAGCTTATACCCTTTAACTAACTTTTTCGCTTAAATATTGAGAAAAGATTTGCACACTTCCCAATGTGGGATTAAGGAAATTGAACTCTTCAACTTCCAAGTTTTAACACTTCAACTAACCAACTTCAAACCTTAATTTCCCATTCACCCGATATCCGAATTGAATGATTCAAATACCTGTCTTCATCTACGTCATACGTAGACTTCAAAGTCATCATAAACTCTTGATAAATTATATAAAAGTGTAATGGAAACCGGCTCATAAAGTGGTTGTAAAAAATGATTAAAAAATCATATATATATATATATATATATATATATATATATATATATATATATATATATCATATATGTTAGTATACTATATTAAATTTGCATGTTTGGTCGTCCGGCTTTTTGCGACGCTTTGGTCGTCCGGCTTTAGCGACGTTTTGGTCGTCGCTCTACCAAGATTTTTGTCTTTTCCCCTTTTTTTTTGTTAGGTAAAACGAAGTCGTATGATTTGGTACGGTGTTATCACATCAACATGTTTATCACCAGGGTTTTTATTTGAAGCATTCAATTCTCCGATTCGAGTTTCGGAAATTTTAATTGTGTTATTATGTAGTTTCTATTGGTACACTGGAACTCTGATTTGACTTTTTGTGCACGAAGGTGCATTTCGATCTTCAGAATTTTTCGGTTAAGTAAAACAAAGTCGTATGATTTGGTACGGTGCCACAAAAACTACTAGAAAATAAAATATTGTAAAAATTAGATAAGGAATGAGAATGTTCATTCGATCTATGATACATAAAAGATACATAAAAATAAAAAAACGAGATCCAAATCCCATTTATCTTACTTATCCTTCGGTTAATTTACTTCGATAAAAGATAAGAAAATAAAAATCTTCCGAACCTTTTCTTTTTTATTATTTTTTTATTAGTATTAGTTAGGGTTAAGTCTGACATGAATAATATTCTACGACTAACAATTCATTTATTCGAGTTTGAGAAATTTTAATTTTGTTATTATGTAGTTTTTATTGGTTCACAGAAACTCTGGTTTGATTTTTTTTGCACGAAGGTGCATTTTGATCTTCAGGATTTTTTCCCCACATGTAACCTTTCTTGCTGCAACACGCATGCATATTGTCACCTCTAGAGGATGGTTTAAATGCTTTTCTAAGCATTGAAGTAGGTTGATATCTTCTTTATTTTTGCTAAAGTAAATTTATTGCAGACATAAAAACTATAATCGGTGCATTAAAAAAGTAGGGTACACCGTGCATCGCACGGTGGCCCCCACTAGTATATATATATATATATATATATATATATATATATATATATATATATATATATATATATATATATATATATATATATATATATATATATATATATATATATATACCGACAAATTGGTTGAGAATAATCCACGTATTGGATACAATTATGTGTTTACTATTCAACACTTGTCCAAAACCGATATTGTCTTTTGTATAATAATTTCAGTCATTTTAATTCCTCATCCAAGAGATAGGGATAAGGCAGTGTTATTTATGATATTAAATAGTTTTTAGATATATAAATCTAAAATTGAACTAATTTAAAAAGTTGTAGACCCGCTCAAGACACGGAAAATCCTATTGTGTGAATCCATACAAATAAATAAACAAAAATAAAATAAGAATTATAATGGGGAAATTCGTTAAATACCCTGTTTTTGAAAATAAATCGAAATGTACACCCCTGCAAATTCAAAAACTTTTCCTATCTCCCGCCTAAAAATGGGTGAAATCGCCCAAAAATAGGTGGAGTCGCCCATTTTTCGCCCACAGACGAGGGATCCCACCCTTCCCCGCCCTCAAGCCCGCCCAACTTTCGCCCATTGTGAGCAGACCCGCTCTTGAAAATGGGCGACCCCGCCCGTTAAAAAAAAAATTCAAAACAGTCAATTAAATGAGAAGTCAATATATTCCAAGTGTTCAAGAAGACCGATTTGGTGCTTTAATTGTCCCGAAATGGCGAGAGTGGAAAAATCCAAAGATGCTTCAAATTGGGTTATTTGGTGGCATGAACAAGGGTTGGAATCTGATGAACCCATCAAGAATGATGGAACACAAGTTTACCAAGAAGTTTCGATTATTAACAAACAAAAAACGATTATAATCCACTATTTCAAGAAGCGATTATTAACAAAATGATGATATTCACACGAAATTTACCGAGATGGTGGAGAAATTCGTACCTTCGAATCCTTCGTTGAATATCCCTCAAAATTTGTTACAATCCTTCAAAAAAAAACTTTGCTTTGGAGAAGAAATGGAACTCGAAAATCTACAAAAGGACTGTTCTGATTTTTTTTGTTTCGAAAAGGGCGGGGTCGCCCACCTTCAAGAGCGGGGCCGCTCACCATGGGCGAAAGTTGGGCGGGCTTGAGGGCGGGGAAGGGCGGGATCCCTTGTCTGTGGGTGAAAAATGGGCGACTTCGCCTATTTTTGGGCGATTTCACCCGTTTTAAAGCGGGGGATAGAAGGATTTTTTGAATTTGGAGGGTGTATATTTCCATTTTATGTTCAAAAACGGGGTATTAAACGAATTTCCCAAATTATAATTACGCAAATCTTTCCAAGAATTTCACCCGTTTTAAAACGGGGGATAGGAGGAGTTTTTGGATTTGAAGGGGGGTATATTTCGATTTAATGTTAAAAAACGGGGTATTAAAAAAATTTCCCAAATTATAATTATGCAAATCATTCAATGAAAAGCTCAACAAAAACTCCACCAAAAATGTCATAACACAAACCGGACTGGTCTTATTGTTGTGGTCTCTCTCTATGAGAGCTTTCTCTCTCTCCTTGTGAGAGTCCTCTTCTAGCTCACTCTCCTTCTCTGTTTTCACCTTGCATGGTTACCTTCTTCAACCTTTTTCTGCAATTGGCTATTTTCCTCAGCTCCAATCCTCTTAGATATCCTTCTCTCATAGAAAATTTGCTGGAAGAACGTTTTAAGAACTTCACCTTCTCCGAAGTCGAAAGTTGTGGTGTTATTTTTTGCCTCCAGAAATCGCCAAATCGGCCGAAGAAAAATGCCTTAGGAGTGTGGTTTGCAAGGTCTACTCAGATAAGCCAGTTAATTTCAAGAGGATGGAAAATGTCTTGAACCTCATCTGGGATTTTACAAGAAACTTCACTCTGAAAGGTATTGGTGTAAATAAATTTCAAATCTTTTTTGAAAATGGTGAGGATGTTGATCGTGTCATGGCTGGTTGTCCCTGGTTCTATGAGAACTTTCTCATGGAAGTTAAAAGATGGAAGCGAGGGATTGAGACGGATAGCCAAGCTTTTAACTCAGGACCAATCTGGATTCAACTTTGGAACATCCCTTCAATGTGCAGCTTAAAATCTGCAGTCAAACATATCTGCATGTCTTTTGGCAAAGTGTTAGAGGTTAGATCTCCAGCTTCCAACAGCATGCAAGTTAATTTCTTTAGGTGCTTAGTAGAAATTGACTGTACTAAGCCTCTACTTAGGGGTATGCTTGTCACATTAGAGAATGACAAAATTTGGGTGGATTTTAGATATGAAAATTTGGCCTTTTTTTGCTTCCATTGCGGTGTAATTGGACATGCTTCCCGTTCTTGTTACGCTAAAGGCCTGGACCTAAAAAGGGACATCTACAAAGAAGATTAATTTGGAATTTGGCTTAAGGCACCTTCAAGCAAAATTTCTGGGCATAAAGATAAGACAAAAACGGCTCATTCGGTATCTGATCACTCGAAATCTTGAAATAATAGTGATGTTATGCCCGGGCAAAGGATGAATCAAGAGATTGGACAGTCTTCTGGAGGGTCTAGTGATTCTGAGCATGCAAGTTTGTCTTTTCAGATTTTATTCAAAACTTAATCAAAAGTGGTTTTTGCCCACCCTCACAACAATTTGAAGCCCTCAGGTTTCCAAATTGAAATATAAACCAACCCTTTTTACTTGATTGGAATGATAAAATTACCAACACATAAGGGATAGATGGGCGGCACACAAATGAGATCTCCATCACCGAGGTGCATGATGACAGTCCTGAGGATCACCAAATGGACCAACACGAATCCATTATCCAGGATGACCTTTTGACTGGAACTCTGGTCACAGCTCATTGTAGGATTCTATAGGCATCACCTCTGGTTCTTTGCATACCTCTAATGCCACTTTAGAGTCTTTGGAAAATGCAATGGAATCTCAATTAAACAACACCATTATGGAATAAAACCACATAACAGATTCAAGTGTTGCTGGCCCTGATCAAACTGCTATCGATGCGCCAGACTCCTCCACAATAAGGTATCCAATGGACCGAGACGTTGCAGTTAGATTCTCTACGACCAAAAGGAAGCTTTCTAATGTCAATTGCTTTGCTCATGACTGTTCTATTGAACCTGATCAAAAAAAGTTGTGCTTGGATTGGGTGGGGGAAGCTAGCCCAATGTGGCTCCCACCTTCTCAATGAGGACACTGGTGTGGAATTGTCAAGGCCTGGGGGGTCCTTGGAAATTTCACAATGCGAGGAGGTCTGCAAACTCCACTCCCCAGATTTGGTATTTCTGTGCGAGACAAAGAACAAGACCTCAATTATCAGAAAAGTCTTCTCTAGAATGCGTTTTAATGATTTTGTTGCTGTTGATCCTGTAGGACTTACAGGTGGTATGGATCTTTTATGGCAGCAAGGTACTATTATTTCTACTATTCACACCACTCACTGCACTATTGAGGGAAAAATTGAAGATTCAATACATAATCTAACCTGGTGGTTCATTGGAGTTTATGCGGATGCTAACCCTGTTAGGAGAAGGATGACTGGTATTTTATCTCTAATAGAAGGGATCTTTGGGGTGATTGTTTTGTGCTTGCAGGTGACTTCAATGACATTTTAACTGCAAACGAAAAACTCGGTGGAAACCAAAGATCTGAAAGCTCATTTTGGGATTTCAGAAATTTTGTAAACATGAATGGTCTGTTTGATTTGGGCTTTAAAGGGCAATTCTGGACTTGAAAAAGGACTCAAGGTGGTGCCGTTACTACCTTGGAGAGGTTAGATTGATATTTATGTTCTAGTCTTTGGCACGATCTCTTTCCTAATTTTGCTTGCACACATTATTATTCCATAGCCTCTGATCATTGTATAATTTTGGGGGATACTGCGCCTCTCCTGCCAAAGACAAAGTCCTTTATTTTTTATCAAAGATGGATAGAGATGGATGGATTTTATAATGCTGTCTCAACCGGCTGGAACTCTAATTTTGTGGGAACTCCCATGTATAAATTTATGATGAAAATTAAATCTGTGAGAGTCCATATCCTTAAGTGGAAAGGTAGTAGGGTCTTTAACTCTGCTATTAAAATAAAAGACCTCAAAGTTAAATTAGATGAAGCTATCAAATCTTCAGATTCTGATGCCATCCTTTCTATTGGTGCTGATCTGAGAGATGCTTATAAACAAGAAGAGCTTTCCTGGTCTCAGAAATCTAGAATTTCCTAGCTTAAATGTGGTGATAAAAATACAAAATACTTCCATACTTCTGTCTCTTCTAAAAGGGAGCGAAACCATATCTCTGTCTTAAAGAAACCAATAATGATAGCTGGTGTCAGTCCGTGGAAGATATTTACCAAGAGTTTGTATCTTATTACTCTTCTTTATTTCATTCCTCAGGAAATTTGGCTGATCTGGAAAGGCATTTTGACTTCATCAGTGGCAAAATCACACAGCACATGAATCTAACACTGATGCAACCTATTTGAGAAAAAGAACTCAAGAAAGCTGTCTTCAGTATGGATTCCCACTCAGCTCCAGGACCAGATGGTATGACCCCTTTATTCTTTAAAAAATTCTTCCATCTCATTAAGCAAGATCTTTTGAATATGGTATAGAATTTTATGGTTTCTGGGAAAATGCTCAAAGAATTGAATCACACTTGCATTTCCCTCATCCCAAAGCACCCAAACTCTTTTGAAGTTTCTTATTTCAGGCCTATCAGCCTGTGTAATGTCTCTTACAGGATCCTTTCTAAGATTTTGGCAAACAGATTCAAGAAAGTCTTACCAATCTGTATCAGTCATTCCCAGTATGCTTTTCTGAGTGGTAGATATATTACATATAATTTTATCCTCGCTCAAGAAATTTTGAACCTCTTGACGCATGATAAAACTAAGAGATCTCACTTTATGGCCCTTAAATTAGATATGGCCAAGGCTTTTGACAGGGTAGAGTGGAACTTTGTCAAGTTTGTCATGCTCAAATTGGGTTTTTGCACAGACTGGGTAGACATGATTTTAGAATGCATTTCCTCAACTTCTTTTTCCTTCATTATAAATGGTTGTAGAACTGGTTTTGTTAAGCCCACTAGGTGCATCAGACAAGGTGACCCTCTCTCCCCGTATATCTTTCTACTCTGTGCTGAAGGATTGAGCCTTTTGCTGCAAAATGCAGAAAATTCTGGTTCTATCCAAGGAATCTAGCTTGCAAGAAATTGCCCTTCCATATCCCATTTATTTTTTGCTGATGACAGCCTATTGTTATGTAGGGTTGATCCTACTCTAGTTAGTAACCTTTGCAGGACCCTTGAAATCTACCAATCTTGCTCGGGCCAGCAGGTCAATATCCAAAAATCGGGTATTTTCTTTGGTAAAAATGTCAATACTCATACCAAGGACGCTATCCTTCCTCTTTTCCCTGGCATTAGTATGGTACCTCAATCCAAATACCTAGGTCTCCCTCTTTTTCTTGGCAGATCAAAAAAAGAGACTTTCTCCTACATAAAGGGCAAGGTTGTTTCTAAGCTCACTTCCTAGAAGAATAATTTTTTGAGTCAGGGAGGAAAAGAAATATTATTAAAGTCTGTGATTACTATGCTCTTTTCCTACCCTATGTCTGTCTTTAGAATTCCCAAGGGCCTCTGCACTGAAATTTCTTCTCTTTTGGCAAACTTTTGGTGGGGTGACATTGCCTCATCAAAAAAAGGCATCCATTGGAAAAGTTGGAAAAAGCTCTGTCTCCCTAAGGGCCTAGGTGGTCTTGGTTTCAGAGATTTTGAGGCACTCAATTTGGCTTTTATTGCCAGACAAATTTGGAGAATCAGCAAAAACCCTACTCTCTTGGTTTCAAAAGTCCTAAATGCCAAGTATTTTCCTTTCTGTAATCTGTTGGAGGCCTCAAATTGCTGCAATTCTTCTAGTTTTTGGAAAGGTATCTTGTCGGACCTCCCTATCTTTAGAGAAGGTCTGCTGTGGTCAACTGGAAATAGAGAGTCCATTAAAATTTGGGAAGATAGGTGGCTCCCTAATAATCCTTGTGCTAAGCCTTTAACCCCGGATCCCTCGGTCTCTAACCCTTTTTGGGTTAAAGATCTGATCTGTAATAACAAGTGGGATGAAGCTAAATTCAGGAGTCTTTTCTGGGATGTAGATGTTCATCAGATCCTTACTCTTCCTATTAGCCTGTGTGGAACTTCTGATATTTTGACCTGGCATCCTGCTAGAAATGGATTCTATTCCTTAAAGACTGCCTACTCCCTCTTCTTCTCCAAATTAAATGATAGTTTGCTCCTTGATTCTGCTCCTAATGGTCAGTACATCAAATCGGCAGGGGAAATTCTGGAAGCTAATCTCACTACAAGAAAATCGACTTTTAATGAGAGGAATTCCCATCATTAAATGCCCGATTCCCATCATTAAAGGCTTTTAATGACCGGAAATATCCCTTCATTGCCGCCTCCCCCGTTAAAGGTAATAATGACGGGAATCGCTTCCCGTCATTAATTGTATAATACATTCAGTGACGGTATATCCCTATCATTAAACATTGTTTTTAATAACGATTCATCCACTCATTATAGGCTCCTTTCCCCTCATTAAACAACGATTTAATCACAACACATGTCCTCATTAAAAGGTCATTTTCCCGTCATTATATAGCACATTCATTGACGGTACCATCCCGTCATTAAACATTATAATTAACAACAAATAATCCCCTCATTATAGGGTCATTTTCCTCCCATTAAATCAAGATTTAGTAAGGAAATACCCCCTCGTTGTAGATGTATTTTCCCCTCATTAAATACTGATTTAATGATGACATATCCCCTCATTATATGTTCATTTTACCATCATTGAATCATGATTTAATGATGACATATATCAAAATTATATGCTCATTCCACCCATATTATACGTGCTTCATATTGGAAGTTACAATTCATGCAAGCAAGTAAAAAAACAAAGGCCGGAAAGACCACCCCTAATGCAAAATAGTCTTGATACATAAACACTAAGTAACATATGTAATGAATTGATAAATGACATAAATGACAAGTAAAATGGGATTTTTTGTAGATCCCATAACTACGGGGATTTGCAATAGATCCCCTAACTATGGGGTTTGCAGTAGTACCCCTAACTACACTCACCTTAAGCGGTGATAAGCTTGTTCGTAAAGTTCAGAACTTTGTAAGCACACTGACCTTCAACAGTAGAAACTGCACAAAGCATTAGCATGATTAGTCTCGAAACAGCCTAAATATTATGTGTAGCCAAAATAAAAGGAATAATCGTTAATAGGAGCCCTAAAAAAAGGGGGTTGAGATTTTCCCATTTTTACCTCATATAAAGCACCTTTATCACATGCATAGAATGGGATGCATAATTTGTGTTCAAATAATGCAACTCAACACACAAATCAAACTGGCACAACCTAAGAAACTAAAGTTGAACAAACATAGACTCAAAGAAAGACTTGTAGACACCACATCATTTATTACTAGTATTTTGAGCATGGCTGTCCATATAAGTACTTGACTGTCCATATAAGTATTTTGAGCATGACACCACATCATTTATTACTAAGTACTTGACTATCTATATTTTGAGCATGAGTTGATAATTCTTGATAAGTACTTTATCTCCTATAAGTAATTTATAATGAAGAAACCACATCATTTATTACTAAGTATCAAAAGCACCCTCTCCAATACCACACCGATCACAACACTGCATAATAGGATCTTTGGAAAGTAAAGGCATCAAGGCTGAAAAACTGTAAATTAGAAGCATTAATTAGAAAGTCACACTTAATAGATATTAAATGGTTTGAATACTCATTTCATCTCTTATAGATTAGAAAAGAACGGGACATAACTCCACAACCCTAAAGTGGAGACTTCATATATTTCCAATACCAGAAGTGCATACCGTAACTAAATCTACCAAAAAGATAACATTTCCAATTCTACTATCATGCACAAATGTACATCTTGGTGAACCAATCAAGGGGAAATATACTATAATGTGCACAAATGTATTTCATTGAGAACACGATCATAGTGAAACATACCGTGGTAAGAACATGAGAAATAGTTCACTATACCATAAAAATGTGATGCTCATATAACCCCTGCAATCCTAGGGTACCAATGAATATCGAAATTCCAGTTGCTTCCAGCTTGCGATTCAGCAACAATCTGCATTCAATTGAATAAGACAGTGAACACATTTATTTACTTAGTGTCACCTCAAGATATGTAGGAAGGGGATAAGATGAAACGGAAAGGCAAAGAGAAGAGTATAGAATTATAGATAAATAACAGTAACATGTATACTTAATAACTGCAAAAGACTGTAAAATGAGGACATCCGACATAAGATTTTAGGAAGTACTTTTAATCATTATCACTCAGATAAACTTAACATGTCCAGAGTGTTGATATTGGTAATAAGTATTACCTTGTCATTGGCTTTTGCTTCTTTAAATCCATTACGACCCATCAAAAGAATATAATCTTCAACAAAAGAAACCACTTCGATAAAATCTAAAAGCAAACGAAAATATGAACATAACAAATTCTTTTCAAAACCTGCCAACGACACACTTGTGAGTACACCAATCTTGTAAATATCAAGTGACCAGTTGCAGTTGACTACCCAAAGTTGACATGGACGATGATAAAAATGTTAATGACTACCCAAAGTTGACATGGACGATGATAAAAATTATTGACTGCCATTGCACTAAAAGAATTTAGCATTAGAAGTTACTAACTGAATGGTCTTTCTTCCGAAGGGCTACATGGAAGGAATATTTTTTTGAATTTTATAGGCCATTAAAACAATGATATCTCTAAGAAATAGCTACTTAAAACCATGAAATGGAAAGAAAAAATTATTTAAATCAAACCACCATAGAAAATAATGGTTTCTAATACAAGATATATGACATAATATCCATCCATATATAACTCCAATTTTCATTAGTGCTAGAAGAACTTTGCCAACTTACATTCCAATTGAAGAAAAAATATACATGGACTCATGGAGTGGTATTATTGGAACTCAAACAAGAACAGCAGTAGAAATATGAAGAAAGTTTAGACATAATTATTGAAAGATCCTTTGTTGCAAGTAATGGAACCGGGATACAATGTTCAAGCTCGAATAGAAGCAAGGCACCTAAATTCAAGCTCGAATACAATGTTCTATATAATTAATAATCAAATTCTAGCCATATTTCAACTAATGCTACTATTTCGTGACTAGCATTGAAGAAAATGGTATTATAGAAACTTAGAGACATCAAAAAAGAAAAAAACTTTACCAAATAGAAAAACAATGGAATCTTAAAGAAATTATACCTCTCCTCATGTCACTTGAGTGGAGGATGAATTAATCTGATTCACATCCATTTCTGGAGTAGTCACGATCAAAGAGAGCTATAGAATGTCAAGTCCTTGATAACATAACCTGGAGACAAAAAAATAGAGCATTTCACTTGACTATAGTGCGAAAATTGGGTTATTCATTATAAAGAAAAAGGAAAAAAAAACATGGAACTTAAAAAAAAGTGAAATCAGGAGCAAAAATGGTCTAGTATTACATCACAGTAAGTAATCTTTTGCAGCTTTTAAGTACATATGAATATTGAATCAACTATCTAGCCCACATAAAGGGTTCAAGCCCACCTATGTCAACTATCTAGCCCACATAAAGGGTTCAAGCCAATTTACCTGAGCGGTCTGGGTTAAGATTCACCAAACCGGGGCTGAAACAGAGGGGAGAGAACCACCTGTTCTTGTTCAAAATGGCAACACATCGATCCACCTCTGAATCTGGTACTGGAAAAGGGACGGGATCATCCTTTAACGGCTATGGAAACAGCTTACACGTTAAACACGTGTTTCTTGAATCCATATGCTGCAAGATCAACACAAATGGAAAAGGTCAAGGAAATATCAAGATCAAATCAGAAAATAACTGGCACAATATTAACTATTAAGTAAAAAGATACGACCTTGATTTAGGGTTAACTGCAAATTCAGAGAATCATACATTAATGGCTCGTAACAGTCACCGGATTTGATAAAAGATCACACCTTTCATATGCACGCCTTCAATCAGACACGAGGGCACAAAATCAGAGCAGAGTCAAGTCCAAATCAGCATTAAACTCTGAATATATGATATAAACATAAAATGACCTGATTAAATGCAGATACGGTTGGCCTTCCATCTAGAGTTGCCGGAAATGAGAGGCCTTCACAAGAACGGTTCTTGTGTTGCTGCTCTGTCACAATCGCAATCGAATCAGTCATAAAGACGGAGAATTTATGAGATCTAAAGCAAGTTCATCAACCCTCAAATATGAAGCTCAGCAAGTACAAATTAGTGTAGCAGGTGCATCAAAGCAAACACCAAATTAGACCACTTCACGATTCAAAGACACGGTGCGGGTGATGTGATTCAAGAAAGTGCGGTGTAGAAAGTGAATCGGAAACACCCAATGCACACACCTCTCAAAAAAACACCGAATCAAGACAAAAAACACCCAATGCACACAAGCCTCAACAAAAAACACCGAATCGCAAATAAGTCACCGATTCAACACCGAACGAGGAATAAAACATGAGAACAAAACAGACTAATCCGCAATGCATAGTGTGAACAAAATCAGAGCTTTAATAGCTCGAATCCGCAGAGAAGATTGCACCTTTTTCGAACATTGACTGTAAGTTTACAAAATCAGAACTTTTAATACAGGAGATTGGCCGGAAATTGACATTCCTCAGGCGGAACGACCGGTCACTACGTGAAAATGCTGCTGGTGAAGACTCCCGTAGCTAATGGCTCAATCGATACGACTGCGGTTAGAGGTTTGAGGTTGCTACTTGCTAGTGCTCGGCTACGGTTGGAGGTTTGAGGTTTGAGGGATGGAGGGACTAGGGACTAGGGAGGACTGAGGATGAGGACGAGGACGACGGGGGAGGGGAGGGAGGGCGAAGACAAGGCAGAGACGGCTCGGACGACGGGGGAGGGGAGGGCGGTAGGGGCTGATCAAATGGAATGGCTAATGAATGATGATAATTGAGGGTTTGGGTAATAATAGGGATAGGTATTGTATTTTTAGAGTATATATGTTAATTTAATTAAAATTTCGAGTATATATTTTAGTTATTTTATTTAATTACTGGACTCGGGTCTTGAGTTCGATTGTTTTTCAAAATTTGTTAATCTTTTTTATATTATATGTCAAAATTGAGTTCGATACCTCTAATACTCGACTCGACTAATAATTAATCTTTCTCTCTTCCAAGGTCACTAAAACCTTCTGCTCGAGCATTCCACTTCAACACGTCCTTACCTTTCTGGTGTCGGTGGCACTAGGCTGTCGGCTTGGTGATTTCAGTGCCGAGCTAGGTTCATTGTAGAGTCGATGAGTTCAATCTCGAGATTCGTTACTGAGTAAGTGATTACAATCAGAGGTTCATTACTGAGTTGGTGAGCTCAACCCCGAGGTTCGTTATTGAGTAAGTGATTTTAAACCCTATATTTGTTATTCAGTGAGTGATTACAAACCGAGGTTCGTTATTGAGTTGGTGAGTTCAATCACAATAAGGTTGGTTATTGAGTAAGTGATTAAAACTCGAGGTTCGTTATTGAGTAACTGATTAAAGCCTGAGGCTCATTATTGAATTGTGATTTTAGTATTGAGGATCGTTATTGAGTTGATGAGTTCAGTCTCGAGATTTGTTATTGATTAAATGATTACAACCTGAGGTTTGTTATTGAGTTAATGAGTTCAATCCCAAGGTTCGTTATTGAGTAAGTGATTAGAACCCGAGGTTCGTTATTGAGTAAGTGATTTCAAACCCGAGGTTCATTCTTGAGTAAATGATTAGAACCCGAGGTTTGTTATTGAGTAAGTGATTTCAAACCCGAGGTTCATTCTTGAGTAATTGATTAGAACCCGAGGTTTGTTATTGAGTAAGTGATTTCAAACCCGAGGTTCATTCTCGAGTAAATTTCTCTTTAACCCGAGGTTTGTTATTGAGTAAGTGATTTTGTGGGATATTTAGCATATCAATCGGTCGTTAACGAACCCCGAGATTCAAATCAATCGCTCGATAACGAACTTACGATATATATCAGATAGTACTTTTATAATGAGTTAATTAATAATGATGTAAATCAAAACACAATCAACGGTTGTGATCACCGTTGTGTCACAACCGTTGTGCCTCTATCATTACTCCTCATTAAAACAGTCTTTTAATGATGGGATTTGCACCCTTCACTAATTTTCTATACAAATAATGAGAGGTTTTTTTTTATTGTATTTGTAATGACGGGAAATAAGATTATTAATGACGGGAATTTAAATTCCGTCATTCATCAACAAATTAATTTGTGTCCCGTCATTATAAGTACCATTTAATGACAGTTTTACATCCTGTCATTAAGTTTTCGTCATTGAATCACAGTTTTCTTGTAGTGTCTGGACATTGCAAATTCCAAACAAATTAAAACATTTTTGGTGGAAATGCTTGAATAATGTCCTTCCTTGCAGAGCTAATGTTTCTAGCAGATTAAAATCTTACTCCATTCCCTCCTCTTGCGGTTTTTGTGGTGATTCGCTTGAAAATGTTGAGCACATCCTTATCTCCTGCACTAGAGCCAGAGACATTTGGTATTTAGGCCCTCTCTATTGGCCCCATTTCCAGACACACAATTTTGATTTGGTATCTTGGTGGTCCTCCCTAACAAATGATAACAGTTTTCAGTCTCTAAAAGTGAAAATTGAGAAGACTATTTTTCTATTTTGGCATATTTGGATTGCTAGAAATGACTGGATCTTTAACATGAGCCTTAGTGATGCAAGATCAATAGTAATCCTTGCTGATAAAGATTTTTCTGATTTTTGTTCTGCAAATGCATCTCATCCTGATGTTTGTTTTAGTCATAATGATATAAGAGAGGGATCCCATGCTCCCCGTCTACCAGATACATGTCCTAACTTTGATTCTTTTGTTTTCTCCTTTATTATTCAGACAGATGCTGCTTGGTCTGCTACAAAACCTGCTGGTGGAGGAGCTTCTATCTATGACAAAAACTACAATCTAGTGGAAGTTTGGGTAAGGTCCTTCCAGCATTTGGACTCTGCGTTGAGAGCTGAGGCAGAAGTCGTTAGATGGTCCATGTTGAGGGCAAAAGAAAGAGGCTGGGATAAAATCTTAATCAAGACGGACTCATTGTGTTTGGCTAATATGGTGAAGGATGTTTCCTTTGCCCCCCCACAAGTTTTGGTCATTATCAAGGACATTCGTAGTCTGCTTGATGATTTTGCTACTTGTTCTATCACATATGTAAATAGGAAGTATATCCTAATTAGTCATGCTATTGCTAAGTTTGCTACGAATCTTGTTACTCCAGCCTGTTGGACTGGCGTATTTCCTTCTTGGATCGTTTCTTTGAAACGTGAAGAGGAGGCTGTCAGAACTGCTGTATCTTAACTCCTTTTGTAATGAAAGCTTTCGTTTATGGAAAAAAAAACTGATACTTGACTTATTCATTTCTATATTCATAACAAAAACATAATTATTCTTTCACTTTCTCGTTATTTAAAATCCCCACCATGTTTTTCTCTTTTTTTCAGTTAAGAAACAAATTCAAAGTGATTCTTGACGATACAGGGTTTCACCCCTCCACGTGTCTTCTATCGGTTGTTCCTCACATTATGAATATGTACGAAGGTACGCATGTCTATGCCCAGACTCGGGGCTATGACGATCGAAATTCGATCGGTGTAGGATAAGGTTCCCAAAGTCGCTTACCGCAAGTCGGTTAAGTCGGCGTCGAGAACAGAGTCCGCACCAGCTACGAAGGCCCGTTATCAGCGTGATAACTTGGGCAAGGGGCATGGCCCATGAAGGGTAAATATGACAATAGCTAAAACCAACCTAATATTAGGGTTAGGGCATGCATTATCATTATAAATACCACGTTCCAGGAACTACGTAAGGCTTGATTCCTGGACGAATAAAAGATACGTAGGCAATCTAAGGCAAGTTCTTAGACTCAGCCGCAAATAATAAAACCAACCACCACGTTCTTGAGGCATTAGGGTTTTGGGTGTTCATCACTAGATTCATTTAGGCCCGGATTAATTAGGTGACATAATTTGTCATCGCCATTGGCGCTAGAAGGAGGGCCTTATACTGTTGAATACGGCAGGATCATGATGCCTCCCAAGGATAAGACTTCCAGGAAAGCTAATTCCAAGGCCACAGACCAACAAGGTTCACAACTCCATGATCAAGTGGATCTGGATCCACAAGGAACCAAAGAACCGGCGATGGATCCTATCCACGAAGATCCCCAAACGAAGTCGCAAGGTCTTGCTCCGGAACATCAAGTTATACTGGACCAGTTGGCAGCGGCTGATCGTGAATTGATGTCCAGAATTATAGCAGAGGCATTCATGGAACAGAAACATGGAGACGGCGGTAAGAAAGACGCTGCAGAAAAGCCTAAGCAAGCTTCTAGAGACGAAATCAGTGCGTCATCCAGCTCCGTGGAGAGAAAGAGACGTGAGATCCAACAGAAACATCAAAGGATGGATGAGGACAGTGTTAGACAGGAACTGTATGTTATTCTAAGAAAAAATCAGGCCTCACTATGGATAGAATCGCCCTTCACAAAAGAAATCGAGGATTTCCCCAAACCCAAAGGGTTCAAGATACTGAAGATAGAACCTTATGATGGCACCACTGATCCATAGGACCATCTACACAGGTACCTATCTCAGATGAGGTTGGATGGTGCACCTGATGTAATGCGATGTCAGGCTTTTGAGACATTGCTCGTTGGTCGATCCAGAGAATGGTTCACCAAGCAACGACCCAGGTCAATCTCTAGTTTTGCTATGTTAGCCCGTAAATTTCGAGATGCGTTCATCGTAAACAAAAAGTTCCATTTAAGTGCTATGCACCTCATGAATATGAAGCAACAGAAAGATGAAACGGTGACAAACTATCTAAAGAGATTTAATCTCGAGGCCATGCAAGTCGAGACGCCGATGATTGACTTCTGATCACATCTTTTGTGGGAGGCCTGCGTAATACAAAGTTATATCTGAAGTTGAGAAGAGATGTCCTGATGGAAGGTCAAGTTAAATTACTAACTCGATGCCTAAATAACCACTAGCAAGTGAACTAGGTTCAATCGCGGTATAGCTAGATAGAGTCGAGGTCGATCCCACAGAGAATCAATTTGTGGATCCTACTTAAATAGTCAACTAGTTACCTCGTTGAACAAATACGGTCTATGACCAACATAAAGTACTAGGAAAGCAAAACACACTCAAATATATAAACAACATGTAAACACATAACGTAATCAACTCGCCCAATTATAACCATAATTACTTGGATCTAGATAATTTATATGACAACAAAACTCATCTACTATTAATCCGTTCATATCCCTTTATATTGGCTACGGGAGTCATCCTCTACAACTTGATGTAGCACCGGTAGGTCACTATATCACTGTGGTATTGCTACGTGACTTCGCCTTTTGGTGCCTCCATCTCATATAACTCACACGCTTACTACTCTAAGGATGCCGATATTAACCGTACACCTCGTCCAGGCAACATTCCTTTGGTTAGGCGTACTTCCTAGACGATCACTCAAACTCTCGTCCAACTAACAATTACCAAGTTATAGTCTCATGCTAGTTTACGATCTACGTGTATCAAGGTGCGCGCAATTCCCTAATATAAACCTACCTAGATAATGCGAAAGTCCGAAGATCAATTCATAAGCCTACCTAAGAGTTTTATACCGGTATTTCCTTTTTACACGTTTTAATTAAATCAAGTGAGTGACGTAGCCATAGCCATACCTACCGAGATAACAGATTCAATTAAGCTAACCTAATCATAAAGACGTGATCGATTAACGTATGAAAACAGTTTGCTAACGCTCGGTCGACCGAATGCATAGGCTCGGTCGACCGAGTGACACCTCTCGGTCACCCGAGAGTCTAACTCCCAGCATTTACATCCCCGAACATATTTCTCGGCGTTTCATATACAAATCGGATTATATAGCGAATTATCGGGACATCATATAAACTAATCGAATACACGTAAATTAAACACACGGATTCATCCGTAGATGTTAGGTAGAGGACGTAGGGTTTGGGATCCTTATAGACAAGGTATCACCGCTGCTCTAACGTCATATCCTAGATCTACATCATCTAGATATGAATACCTACTCAAATAATCAAAGCATAATTGGGAAATTGATTACTAAAAAGAAGACAAGAAGATAAACTAGGGCTTACATGTTTGCAGCCCTTGCAACCTCCACAAGCCTAAAGAATCCTTATGTGTTTATTTGTAAGTATGAAATAATGTTGATGAATGCCTAATAAAAAATACAAAGGACTTGTGTTTATATAGAGCCTCAGCCGACATAGAAAACCGACTTAAATGCCGACACTACTGAACCCTAACCGCCTCAAATAATGTACCGAACTTCTTCTGGACTACAGGCCCACTCGGTCGACCGAATGCATAGGCTCGGTCGACCGAGCCTTACATGCTCCCGGGCTTTCTTCCTCTTCTATGTCTTGGGCTTTCTTAACTCGTCTCGTGATCCATTAAAGCTTCTCCGAAGTCCATCCTTGTGCTCCCAAATGCGTTACTACAAATATAACATGAAGTACAGTCTGTAATATCAAATAATATAATAAAACCTCTTAATACATAATAATGAATCGTAACTCTCGACATATGTGAATTAAGCGTATTACGACTTATTATTACTCTAATATAGCTCCTTTAAACTAGAATCGGGGATAAAGGTCATAGAATAACGGGCACAAAATGACCGTTATCAACTACCCCCCACTTAGCCTTTGATCGTCCCGATCAAAATATCAATAAGTTATTCCCCATAAACTACTTTCTAGTGGTCACGATATCGACACAAGAAACTCGAATCAACTCATATCCTCTATGCTCATCGATATCCATTATCCACTATCCATCATGAATCGATGTGTTGTGTGCATGTGCATTGAGTTTTAAACATTCGTAGCAAGATTAGAGCTTATGCAAACTTCGCAGCCTTAACCTACCAACTTCGGTATTCCCACTTCTTAAGCCTTTTAATTTTTCAAGCACTAGAATAATAAGCAAGAGCGTATCTATAGGGTTTTTGGACTTGGAGACCGAGTACTACTCAAAGCCTCTTCAAGAGTTGAATATTCTTTTCATATCTTCATATTTTTCAGATACTATCAATCTCAAGAAGGAAAACTTTTTAGAATTTCCCTCTATCTTAGATCAAATATTAGCATCGAATATTACCACAAGCGCGAGGCTACTTTGGTAACTTACTACAAGCCCGTGTTTTAACATTGTCAAACACAGTACGTCTCCAAATTATTACTCGGCTTTTGTGGCTAGAATTTTTAGGAACACATCGACGATAAATTTGACACTAGGTAAGCATAATCAATTATCTATGCAATGTACACATTATATTTTTTACCTTTTATAACAAGCGTAGTACAACTCGATTCGGTATTGAATAATTGAATAATAAACAACTACTCGCAACGGACAATATGAATATCATTAAGTTTACTAATCAATAAGTCGCAGAAGTATAAAGTGATCACGTACTCATGAAATATGGGTTATTCCTTATTAGATATAGTTATCAGGACTTCACAAAAGTAAATGTGATTCTAAGTGTAAATTTTTAAAAAAATTTTATTTTATTTTTTTTTTACTCATTTTATTTACTATTTGATATATGGGAACATATGGAATTACTCATTTGAGCTAAGTGACTTGTACCCCCCACTTAAACAATGCATTGTCCTCAATGTATAAAAAACGAAAGAACAAACTCAAAAAAAAAGGAACTTAGCTCTGGATAAGCGTGGAAGTGTGAACAAGTCTTAGGAAACCGGAAAAGTTCATCAGGCACAGGAATTGGCTCCATAGCAGGCCAGAAGCATAATCACTGCAACACATATCTTAAACAAAGCTCGCAACTCGTTACAGGATTAGTCTAAACAGTAATAATCAGAAAAAGGGACCGTAAAAAGGGATAACAATTTCCTTAAACATATTTAAGTCCATAATTTAATGATTACATTGCAATACATTTCAACAAGTCCAAAACATTACATGAGTTCAATTTAGGTAACAGAGAAACTTGCTCTATATAACACGACATACTAGTAGAATTGAGTCAAAATAAAAACTCGTTAATTATAGGAAATGCGAACACTCAAATTAAAATACTTAATCCCATCCCGGATTGAATGGTGCTAGTTGCAAATTGTTCGGGCCGGCGTCGTCGCATCATCCTCGGGTTCCCCTTCTTGGTCGTGGCCGTGAACGACAGGCGGTGGGACGAACTCAAAGATAGGATAGGCATTGGTTCCACATAGGAATCGCCGCCTAACACCGGGCACTCGGCTCCCCCTCACGAATGTAGTGATTAGTGAACCAAAAGGTAAGGTATGCCGAGGCTTGAGAGCATCGTCTCGTCATCTCCTTGCGTATCAATGCCCCCACATTCACAGCCATCCCATGTACAACCAATAGAGCGAGTGGCATGAGTATAGTAAACCGTAGATACATGCTTAGCCGGGAAGATATTGGAACGAAGAAGCCGATTAAGGCACTTATCCTCCCATCTCCTAAAGTCCGTTTCCGCAAATGTGCGGGCAACCTCCCCTACCGTCCATTCTATTCCCGCATAGGCTCCAACTTCCTCCAACCAAGCATCGGACCCATCAAACGTACCCATATACTCTGGCCCGTCCTCCGAGACATCCACCCCAAAATAAGCATTAATCGTACCCGGAGAAATTACAATTGGTCGGTCACGAATATGGACGATATTGGTGTCGGGGTGGACGCGTAAATAAGCATAAAATTCTCTTACCCAGTTGACGTTGACCCGGCCAGGGGGTGCTACGACATCGCGCCATTGATAGCGTTCCACCAATTCTAGAAGCTCGTCTCCACAATTTTCCAAATCTAGACCTCGAGCTCGATGTACGGGGGCATTAACGAAATGATTAGTAAACGAAGAATATACCTCCCGACTCGCGAATTGTGGGACCCCGTTGATCATTGGAATATCGCCTTCCACGCCCACAACCGAGCGGCTCGCGTCTTCTTGGTGGCATCCCGCGATAAACAGCGCGTGCCAGCGACGAAAGGGGCGGCCCGACTCTCGGTCGACCGAGAGCAATCACTCGGTTGACCGAGTGCGGAGAATCGACGTAAACAAATCTCGGTTCTCTACCCTTCCCGTGACTGAATCAATTGATCAGAAAAAATTTCGATAGGCTTTTCAAGGTGAGTGAAAATGGTGAAATGGATGAAGATTTTCAGAACATTTCCATTTGATTTCTACAGGGGTTTGAGAAAACAAGGTGGATGGAGAATTTGGGATGAAGGAATTGGGGGAATAGGAATGAGGAAAATGAAAGAGAGGATGGTGGGTTAAATAGAAAAATGGAGTTTGAAGAAATGGAATGTGATTGGTGTAGAAAAGTTGTTGGGGATTGATGAGGTGGAAAGGTGGAATTTGAAAATTTGAATTAGGATAATAAAGAGGTTGGGAAGAGAAAAAGGTTAAAGGTTGGGAAGAGGGAAAGGTGAGTGGGGATGTGTAGAAATTAATGGTGTTGACCATTTTAATAAATTTGACACATACCGTAAAATAACTACAATATATAACAAAGTGCCAAAATGTATTATTTCACTCTCACCGCAAAAAATTTTCTAACCAATAGGTCGTCTCAAGCATAAAAGCAACCTCATTTTTATCATAAATAAATCAAACAATCTGGTCTAAGCATTTTTAAAATAACGCATTATCATTTCCTTAATCAACACTTTTTTTACAAAGATTCAATTGCAGCGCTTCACTTCACATAAAAACGATTCGAATAAAAAAATTATTTTGCACATCCTTAACTCAACAGTCGTCGGAACATGGCAAAATAGAAAAAAAACTTCTTATCGTTTCATGCTACTTTTATTATATAAAAAAAAAAAAAAATATAAAATAAAAAATAAAAAATAAAAATAACGAAGGATAGAAATAGTTCTACAGTTTAAGTCGGTAGCTCGACTTCCAAAAATATCACTCTAAAACACTGCCCTTGACTTGCCAGGCTTTCACCCGGCCAGCTCTCACCGAAAAAGTTTGACCGTCCTTTTCTACGAGTGCCCTTCCCTTGGGTTTCAGTCCAATGAAAAGACAGTCGAATTGACCATCCAGACAAGCGCCTACTTTTGGATTTGTCTCTGATTTCGACGAGTTTTTGTTACGAACTCTCCTAGTTCGTTTCTTCGCTCGGTCCTCCTATCCTTAGGTAGGTCTACGCCTTCAACATTGGTCGGGGCCGGTGCGGGCTGAACCGACCTATTCCGACTTAGAATAGTTAGGACTTCCCTCTCATCTTTATCATCGACATTATCATCAGCATCCTTTCCTAGACTTTGAGTGGCATCAAGCTTTTCCGAACCAACTACTTCTAACACATTTACACTTGCCGGTACGGGGAAATTCGGATTTGTTATCCCATAACACTCGAACCTTTAGCGTCAAACAATACTATCTCATGTCCGGTCATCCGCATGAAAGCTCTAGCGGTGTTGATAAACGATCTACCCAAAATGATTGGGCATTCGGGATGTTCCTCGATTTCCATTACCACTACGTCTATCTTAAACCGTAGTTGCCCCACACCAATAATCATGTTGTTCGGTCTCCCACCATGATTGTCCTAGTTCCATCCGCTAATCTAACTTGGAGCGGGGTGTTAGTGGGTGTTAAAATGACATTCCTATCACAAAGGCTTTTAGGAAAGATATTAAGGCTTGAACCGGAATCAATCAAGGCTAAACCTAGATGGGTTTGTTCTAGGGTTACTCCAACCATAAAAGCTCCCGGGTCTCGCTAACTTTGGCATCGGTCGAGACTCATCTTTAATCAATGTTTCATCTCTGAACGTATGACAACAGGGCTCTTCATAGCCGTGCTACCCTCCGACTCGATTCTATCTCGGACATGTAATCATCATAATCTAAAGCCGAATCGTAATCCGAAGAGATTTCCTCCGGATTCAAAATAGACATACCTTTTTGCCAATAGGCTTCTTTAGCCTCTCTTGATTTCCTCGTCTCTCGGATTTTCGCTTTCATCTTTTCTATCCTTTCCATGAGCTTCGGTGTTAGCGGCTTCCTTGGTGTAGTTTTTGTTCGTAAAACCTTGACTTCTTCTTGGTCTTTGGTAAAATCGATTGATGACATTTTGCTGATCTTGAGCAGGTTATGTGAGTGATTTCCGTCCAATTATCTGCAATATTTGAAAAACAACAAACGGTCAATAAACTAGCAGTCAGTACGATTACTCGTACTGCTGCTAGGCTTACAACCTACTGACGGGGAGAAACAGAGGGGAAACAGTACTGTCAGATAATATAAAACAATTAAGGGCTCGGTCGACCGAGCAACATCGTTCGGTCGACCGAACATACAGAACACATATAAATTTTTCTTTCATTTATTTATTTGTTTATTATTATTATTATTTTTTTTTTTTTTTTTTTTTTTTATTAAATTTTTTTTTATTTTACTGACTTGCAAAAGAAAACAGAAACAAAAACGAAATAATCAAGTAGATTATTTAAGCAACTGGACCATTGATTCCCCGGCAACGGCGCCAAAAACTTGATGGAAGGTCAAGTTAAATTACTAACTCGATGCCTAAATAACCACTAGCAAGTGAACTAGGTTCAATCGCAGTATAGCTAGATAGAGTCGAGGTCGATCCCACAGAGAATCAATTTGTGGATCCTACTTAAATAGTCAACTAGTTACCTCGTTGAACAAATACGGTCTATGACCAACATAAAGTACTAGAAAGCAAAACACACTCAAATATATAAACAACATGTAAACACATAACGTAATCAACTCGCCCAATTATAACCATAATTACTTGGATCTAGATAATTTATATGACAACAAAACTCATCTACTATTAATCCGTTCATATCCCTTTATATTGGCTACGGGAGTCATCCTCTACAACTTGATGTAGCACCGGTAGGTCACTATATCACTGTGGTATTGCTACGTGACTTCGCCTTTTGGTGCCTCCATCTCATATAACTCACACGCTTACTACTCTAAGGATGCCGATATTAACCGTACACCTCGTCCAGGCAACATTCCTTTGGTTAGGCGTACTTCCTAGACGATCACTCAAACTCTCGTCCAACTAACAATTACCAAGTTATAGTCTCATGCTAGTTTACGATCTACGTGTATCAAGGTGCGCGCAATTCCCTAATATAAACCTACCTAGATAATGCGAAAGTCCGAAGATCAATTCATAAGCCTACCTAAGAGTTTTATACCGGTATTTCCTTTTTACACGTTTTAATTAAATCAAGTGAGTGACGTAGCCATAGCCATACCTACTGAGATAACAGATTCAATTAAGCTAACCTAATCATAAAGACGTGACTGATTAACAGATGAAAACAGGTTTGCTAACGCTCGGTCGACCGAATGCATAGGCTCGGTCGACCGAGTGACACCTCTCGGTCACCCGAGAGTCTAACTCCCCAGATTTACATCCCCGAACATATTTCTCAGCGTTTCATATACAAATCGGATTATATAGCGAATTATCAGGACATCATATAAACTAATCGAATACACGTAAATTAAACACACATGATTCATCCGTAGATGTTAGGTAGAGGACGTAGGGTTTGGGATCCTTATAGACAAGGTATCACCGTCGCCTAACGTCATATCCTAGATCTACATCATCTAGATATGAATACCTACTCAAATAATCAAAGCATAATTGGGAAATTGATTACTAAAAAGAAGACAAGAAGATAAACTAGGGCTTACATGTTTGCGCCCTTGCAACCTCCACAAGCCTAAAGAATCCTTATGTGTTTATTTGTAAGTATGAAATAATGTTGATGAATGCCTAATAAAAAATACAAAGGACTTGTGTTTATATAGAGCCTCGGCCGACATAGAAAACCGACTTAAATGCCGACACTACCGAACCCTAACCGCCTCAAATAATGTACCGAACTTCTTCGGACTACGTGCCCACTCGGTCGACCGAATGCATAGGCTCGGTCGACCGAGCCTTACATGCTCCCGGCTTTCTTCCTCTTCTATGTCTTGGGCTTTCTTAACTCGTCCGTGATCCATTAAAGCTTCTCCGAAGTCCATCCTTGTGCTCCCAAATGCGTTACTACAAATATAACATGAAGTACAATACCGTAATATCAAATAATATAATAAAACCTCTTAATACATAATAATGAATCGTAACTCTCGACATATGTGAATTAAGCGTATTACGACTTATTATTACTCTAATATAGCTCCTTTAAACTAGAATCGGGGATAAAGGTCATAGAATAACGGGCACAAAATGACCGTTATCATGTCCCTTGTACCATGGATGAGTGTGTTAATGTGGTGCATAGATTTTGTCAAGAGGAAGAGGCAGTGCGTAGGCACACCCGATCCGACTGGATGGATTCGAAGAAGGACACTCGAGGTACGAATAAAAATCAATCCAAAGGACAGAACACCGAGAGGAAGCCGACAGTCTGGGATCGTATCACAGTGCCCGTCTCAGACCGTTTGGGAAAGAAAGGAGCTCTATGCGATAAAGATTTCATCGCACTCAATCGGTCTCGGGGGGAAGTGTTATCCATCATGATCTCGAAGGGCATTGCACAGAAACCGAGACCACTAAAAAAGCCTCGAGAAAAGAGAAATCCCAGAAAGTATTGTGAGTTTCATGAGGATATAAGTCATACAATGGAGGATTGTGGCGACCTGAAAAGAGACATCGATGCGTGTATTCAAGAAGGAAAGCTAGATGAGGTGGTTGATAGGTCTCATAGCAGTGAGCCCAAAGGGCGCAGAGAGTTTAAAAGGAGGAATTCTGATCAAGATTGAGATAGAGTTCGTGACGCTCAGAGGCGTAGAGATCGATCACCACGTCGGGACCTATCTCCAGATCGAGAGAGAAACAACAGAGCCGACCCCGATCGAGATAGGTATGACGATAATCGACCCAATAATTACGTCAATATGATCTTTGGGCCAGTTGAGAATGATAAAGACCGAGCCAGTCGAGAACCAACCTACAGCTCGAGGGAGAATAAGAGACTGAGATTTACAACAGAAGTCGGTTATGGACCCAAATATGATATTCCCAAGTCTCGGAGTCACAATGAAGGGTTCGTAATTGAAGCGGTGATTAGCCGAACTCGGGTATCGAGAGTCCGCGTCGATAATGGTAGCGCGGTAAACATCTGGAATTACTCGACTTTTAAGTCGATGAAACTAAAAGAGAAGGACATAGCTCCTCTAACGTCTCATTTGTTTGGATTCACAGGACAAGTGGTGCATCATATGGGATCGATAAAGTTGCTAACGACGGTCGGGGATGGCAAGAAAGGAAGGACCCTTGAATTAAACTACGTGGTAGTCAAGGCTCCTTCGACATACAATGTCATCTTGGAACGACCTGCTCTCTTCGACCTGCGCGCTATCATCTCCACTTTCCATAATAGCATGAAGTTTCCTACCAGGAACGGCTCCCATGAAGTAAGAGGAGACATTGATGCTGCTCGGAGCTATAACTCCATTGTCATGGACGGGAAAATGGAAGTACAAGGTCGAGGAACTGATTCCGGAGAAAGAAAAGGAGAAGAGTTGGATCTCAGTTGATCTAGTCGAAAATGTTCGTCTATGGGAAGGAGAAGATGATCAGTGTGTACAAGTCGGGGTTTGGATCCCGGCCAAAGAAAAATAATTACTGGTCGAGCTGATAACCGAGTTTAGAGATGTTTTTTCTTGGAGGGCTGATGACATGCCGGGACTATCCACAAATATCGCGGTCCATAACTCGAAATAGATCAAGCCAAGAAACCAGTTAGACAGAAAAAGAGGAGCTTTGCGCATGATCGGGTTGAAGCCATAGAGAAGGAAGTCGGGAAGTTATTAACCGCCAAGATAGTAAGAGAAGTGTTTTATCCCGAATAGCTAGCCAACCTTTTTGTAGTCAAGAAGCCCGACGGCAGCTGCCGTATGTGTGTGGACTTCACCGACCTTAATAAAGCATGTCCAAAGGACTCATATCCATTGCCAAAAATCGACAGGTTAGTAGACTCTACTATCGACTTGGAAGTGTTTGGTTTTTTAGATGCATACAAGGGATATCATCAGATCCTAATGGATCCTCGAGACACTGAGAAGAGGGCTTTCATTACGGAATTCGGTACTATCTCCTATGTAACCATGCTGTTTGGTTTGAAAAACGCCGGGGCTACATACCAGAGAGCAGTCAACAAAATTTTCGCTAAACAGATCGGCAGATGTATGGAAGTGTATGTAGACGACTTGGTCATCAAGAGTCGATCCATGAATCAGTATTTGGTAGATGCTCGGGAAGTATTTGGTGTGTCGAGGGACACGAAGATGAAGTTAAATCCGAAGAAGTGCACCTTTGGGGTCAGGTCGGGGAAATTTTTGGGATACATGATCTCGAAGGACGGGATTCGGACGAACCCGGGCAAAATCAACACGTTGAAAAACATGCCTGTACCTCGAAATATAAAGGAAGTACAGAGACTTATCGGTCGAATGGCCGCCCTCAACAGGTTCCTATCGAGATCCGCGTAGCACGCACTACCATTTTTTAAGATTCTCCGTAAGGCCAGTCCTTTCCATTGGGATGAATAATGTCAGACAGCCTTCGAGGATTAGAAAGCCTACTTATCAGAACTACCCACTCTCACTTCAGCTCGAGAAGGAGAGAAATTTGTTAGGAACATTTTATTATGTTTTGATGATGGCCATACTAGCTGTTATAGCAAGCCTGAAATAAGTTAGAATTCTCTGTATAAGTCTTTACTTAGAGTCTGACATGTTGTATAAGTTGAGTCGACAAGTATTGTACTAGTTGGTAGGACGGCAAAGTGAAAAAAGACATTCGGCGAGTGAAGCCGCCCAAGCACCACAGAGATACGAGAGAAGGGATTGTGATCGACTTATAACCAAGGAAGTCCGTGATGACCTTGGATAAGTCTAAGTTATGAAACTCAATATTCCAATATGGTGTACACCGATCTCACCCAAATCAAGGATCGTGAAGTATAAAGATTCTCCCGAAACTAAAGCAAAGAAGAAAACGAGAATCGGCCGAGTACACCGACCGTCGGCAAAGAGAAAACAAAACGGCGAAGAAAGAACTAACGGCTAAGTCGAAGGCTCACTCCACCGTTCTACGTACGGTGAAGAGACACTTACAAGATCGATTTAATATACATTGAAGATTCAAAGAGATCATGCATTAAATGCACAATCATTAAAGGATCAATCAAGGACGGATTTTCTGCTATACATTTGAAAGAAGAATCCGATCACTGAAATCAAGGAGAATACAATTAAGGGGGAATCAAGAATAAAATCAAGGATTATTCCCTCATTAATATAGCCAACGGATGGAATTTCAAAATCAAGGCTATTCAAGGCTATAAATAGAAGGCATTGACAGAAAAAGAAAACAACAACTATTAAAAAAAAAAGAAAGCGAAACTCACAATTAGAAAAGCCTTCTCTCGAACTTACAAGGATACATCTAGTGATCAACTCAAATATCGAACTACAAAGTCATATTCGAATTGAGATTGATCAAGCAAGTGCGTGAATCACATTCACATCAAACTCGAAGCAACCGAATCGAGGCAATCCGAGAAGGAGTTGAAACCGTGATAGTCGTTGAAGGATTTTGATCTCAAGGAGCAAAGAAAAGGAAGACCGAATCACCGAAGCATTGCGATCAAGGAGTGATAGTCTTGTAGATTGTGAAGCTTGGGAAGCCAAGGACAATCATACTGTTGTATCTGTGAAAACAATAGTGAATTCCTCCGATCATCACAGGAGAAGAGTGGATTAAGGGATTACACCACCCTGAACCACTATAAGCCTTGTGTCAATTTAATTTCTGCAATTTACTTTATAGCACTTATTTAATTTGCCTACATCATAACACATATATGTGATTGTCTAAACTGATTTGAAAACAACATAGTAAGAAGGGACTTATCCGCTGCCCAAAAGCTTTTAAAACACAAGAAAAGTTTTTGAAACTCCACTATAGTCATTCACCCCCCTCTGACTATAGTTTCACCCTTCTCTGGGACCAACAATTGGTATCGGAGCAGTGTTCCTAGTATCATAACCTGTTCAGATCTAATTTCTGGTAACAAGGAGATCACATATTTTCAAAGTAGTTTTCAAATCTGAAGTTTTTCATTCACTGCCATTTTTATCTTCAATTGCACTGATGGATTCCTCAAACTTCTTGTCAAAAGTACATGTTTTCAATGTTAATAATTTTGATGAATATAAAATAAGAATGTTATCTCATCTTGCAGCAACTCATGAGGAGATGCTGGATGTAATCAATTACGGCCCAATCATGATCACTACTGTGGTAGGCACAGGAGCAGATCAAGGAAAGGAGATAGACAAACCCAAGAAAGATTGGACCAAGGATGACAGGAGAAGAGCAAACCTAGACTTTGTAGCAAAAGATATGATCTTAAAGACTCTAGACAAGAACATGTTCATGAGAATCAAAGATCGCAAAACAAAGAAAGGAGATGTGGGACAAACTATCATTGATAAATGAAGGATCTCGAAGCGATCAAAGAAAACAAATTATCTGTTGCAAAACGAAATTTGAGAACTTTAAAATGAAGATTGGTGAATCCATTGATCAAATGGACAACGCATTCTCAAGCATCATCGTGAACCGCAACAAACTTGGACACACATATCCACAAAAAGAAGTATGCTTGAAGATCTTGAGAGGACTACCCGAAAGATGGAAGATCATAACATCGAATCGAGAGGAACAACAAATCTTGCAAGCACCGACACTCGACACCGATGTCCCAATTGAAAGCTCATGAATTCGAATTGAACGGTGAAGATGGTGGTCCGGCGAGAGACACACAAAATTACCGCATTAGCCGCACCCCAAAGAAAGTAACTTTGCCGAATGCATCAAGAAAAGAGACACAAGAACTAAAAGAACAGTAGCTTTATTAGTTAAACGTTTTGACAGTTTAAAAAGAAGCCATTCAAGGGAAATTCAACATCAAACAAAAAGTCAAGCTCAAACAGAGACATGAAGAAGAAAGATGATGAATACAGATGCTTCAACTGCAATAAGAGAGGTCACTTCAAGGCTGATTGTCCTGAAGAAAATGACAAAGATGATGAAAAGAAGAAATTCGAAGCATCTGAAAAGAGAAAGGGCAAGAAGGAACTTAAGGCATGATCCAGCAGTGAAAAGCATGAAGAATCATCTGACAATGACTCAGATGATAGTGATGAAGAAGACAAATTTCGAAAAATGAAAAGGCATGCCTATGCCTCATGACCAAAGAATTGGATGAAGACAAAAGTGATAGTTCGGACACTGAGGAAACAAGCCTATGTTTAATGGCTAAAGAATCAGATGAAACTGAGGTAACATCTAGTTCATGTTCTTCATCTAATGCATTCACATCTAACACCGCACAATCCTCTAGTCTTCCATTAGATACGAAGAGACCTAGTCCAAAATCTCATGACTAAATTTGATGAAATTGAAAATAATCATGAAATTCTGGAAAAGGAATGCAAGGATCTAAGAAAAGAGAATAAGAGGTCAAAGAAAGAACTGGATAAAACAAGAGCCGAATTAACTAGTAAGGAGACCTACTTAAATGATCAACAAAAAGCGAGATGACCATACATCCGTTACCAACGAATCGCTTAAGAAGAACTCCTCACCGATAAAGGTAATCACCGCACCACTAAAAGCACCACTTACAAACCCTCAAAAAGGTTTGGATCCGGATCCGGTCTTGGCTATAACGATCGGGATGAACGTAGGGATAATAGTCAACACAATTCTAAATTGAGGACCACTAATGGACCAAAATTTAGAAAGGGACGAACCATGTCTCCAACGGATCATCCCGTTCCAAAGTGAAGTCAAAACCCACCGTAGTGAAACAGCAGACTAAATCCTCATTCCAATCATACAAAAACAACAGCCATCTGAAAGGTAAAGGCAGACTTTTTCCCTCATAGGATGATTGGAATGTCACACCTCCAAAATAAAAGAGGAAACCATTCCACAAAATGCATCATGTGATTAAGAAAAATCAATCTAGCTATGTTCCTAGACACATGAAGCAAGAAAGGTTTCCTATTTCATATTGGAAAGTGAAGAAGGATATAAATGCACCAAAAGGTGGAAAAAAGTATCAGAATACCTTCTGTAAAAATATTAGAAGCTATTCTGCCATGCCTTATACATATGAAGTTGATGACTTCAATTATCCAAAGAGAAGACCTTTTGGATACATACTTGGTATGGGAGGCATGACTGCTAACAGATATGGACCCAAACAGTGTTGGGTACCCAAACATAATTAATTTGTTTTGTAGGATGTCTGGTACATAGACAATGGATGTTCCAGACACATGACAGGAAACAAGAAATGGGTCACTGATTTTAAAGATTTTGATGGACCCAAAGTCACATTTGGAGGAAAAGAAAACCCTGGAAAGATTAAAGGGGAAGGCACAATACTCAAAAACAATCTAAAGATTCAAAATGTGGCATATGTCAAGGGACTTAACTTCAATCGATGAGCATCGGTCAATTACGTGACAAAGGCTACAATGTGCACTTCAACAAAGAAGGATGCAAAGTGATTCACAACAAACAAACACAAAGGTTCTTGCGGGTAGAAGACAAGACAACATGTATGTGGTGGATCGGAGAACGACCAAGGCGAAAACATGTCTACTTGTCAAGAATAAACAATCAACAAGCCGGATTTGGCACGAAAGATTAAATCACCCGAATTTCAAGACCATCAACAAACTATCAAGGAGCAAGTTAGTTGAAGGCCTCGCCGAGATATCACATTCAAGAAAGAGAGTCTATGTGATGCTTGTCGAAAGGAAAACAAATAAAAAGCTCATTCAAATCAAAGCCTCATCAATCTACAACAAGAGTTCCGCATCTACCGCACATGGACTGTTTGGACCATCACTCCGGTAAGTGTGAGTGGTAAGAAATATACCTTGTAGTGGTGGATGACTTCTCAAAATACACCTGGACCATCTTCATGAACAAGAAGAAAGAAACACTCAAGAAGCTACCAGACTTGCCGAGAAGACTCCGAATGAAAAAGAGCTAAAAATTATCAAAATCGTATCGATAGAGGCACCGAATTCCTAAATGAAATTATCGAACCTATTGTGAAGAAAATGGAGTACTACATCAACTATCTCAGCGGGAACTCCACAACAAAATGGTGTAGCGAAGAAAGAAGAAACAGAACTCTCAAAGAAGCGATCGAACAATGATTGTCGAAGCATGCTTGCCAAAGAGATTCTCGGGTCAAGCAAAAAACACAAGATGCCATACACAAAACAGATCAATCATCAACAAACATCATGGAAAAACTCCATATGAATTATGGAATGGTAGAAAACCCAATATCTCATATTTTCATATGTTTGGATCAAAATGTTTTGTCTTGAACAGAATCATCTGCATACCTTTGATGAGAAGGTCGATGAAGCAATCTTCATGGGATACTCGGACACCACAGAAAGCATTCGAGTACTAAATAAAAGAACATTGGTGATTGAAGAATCAATACATGTGGTTTTTGATGAACCATATACAAATGGTGAAGATCTTCAAGACCAAGAAGAGAAAGCCGCACGAGAGGCAAATCTATACAAATGCAACCATACCAAATACTATCCCGAATCATCTTTTTGAAAATCAAGAGGAGCCACATATCAATACAACAGGAGAAGCACTTGAAATTGAAGTTCATGCTCAAGCATGAAGGTATGGAAGCACCAAGTGAAGATCAACTTCAACCGACCTAAATTGGCTTAGAGACCATCCCGAAGAACAAGTCATTGGAGATATTCACACCGGAGTCGAACAAGAAGACAACCTGGAGCACATGCTAACTTGCTTTCTATCACAAGTGGAACCCAAGACCATAGATGATGCAATCCAAGATGCAGATTGGATCACGGCCATGCAAGAAGAACTAAATGAATTTGAAAGAAATGAAGTCCGGGAACTTGTTGACCGACTCGAAATGGCCAACATCATTGGTGCAAAATGGGTATTCAGGAACAAGATGGATGAGCAAGGAACTCGTTGTCGAAACAAAGCAAGGCTAGTTGCAAAAGGATATTCCCAAGTCAAGGAATAGATTATGATGAAACCTTTGCTCCAAAGGTAGCAAGATTGTGAAGCAATAAGACTTTTTCTAGCATTTGCTTTGCACACAAAGACTTCAAAGTCTATCAAATGGATGTCAAAAGTGCATTCCTAAACGGACTTTTGGAAGAAGAAGTTTATGTAGAACAACCTCCTGGATTTCAAATCAAAGGAAAAGAAGACAAAGTATACAAACTCAAGAAGGCCCTCTATGGCCTCAAACAGCACCTGAGCCCGGTATGAAACACTTGTCACAATTTCGTTCAAGAATGGATTCAACAAAGGAACTATAGACAAGACTCTATTTAAACTAGAGGAAGGGGCAAGCACATTGCTAGTGCAAATCTATGTTGATGACATAATCTTTGGATCGAAGATGAAAAGTTGTGTGAGAAATTTGCAAACCTAATGAAGAGAAAATTTCGGATGAGCATGATGGGAGAATTAAACTACTTCCTTGGCCTTCAAGTAAAGCAAATGAAGGATGGCATTTTCATTAGTCAAGAAAAATATACAAGAGATTTGATACACAAGTATGGGATGGACACAAGTGGCACGACGACACACCAATGTGTGCCGAGTCATACTTGGAAAAGATGAAGGAGGAAAAGATGTTGATCGAAAAATGTATAGAGGAATTATTGGATCATTGTTATACTTAATCGCAAGCGGACCCGATATTGCATTTGCGGTAGGAGTGTGTGCTAGATTTCAAGCTCAACCAAAAGAATCACATCTTCTAGCAAACTAAAAGGATAATCAAATACTTGAAACACACCATCAATGTTGGCATTTGGTACCCAAAAGATGGAGGATTTACACCGATATCATATTCGGACTCGACTATGCTTGGATGCAAAATAGATAGAAAAAGCACCTCGGAACATGCCAAATGCTAGGAACCGACTAGTCTCATGGTTCAAAGAAAAAGCAAAACTCTATATCTACATCAACAAATGAAGCGAAATATATAGCGACGGTAGTTGTGCACAAGTACTTGTGGATAAGACAACGGCTAAGGGACTATGGAGTCGAAGAGAAAACAATCCCAATCATGAACACAAGTGCAATATCTATTACAGAAAATCCAGTATTGCATTCAAGAACAAAGCACATTGATGTAAGACATCATTTTATCAGAGACCATGTTGAAAAGGGAGATGTCATCCTAAAATACATATCCACCGAAGACCAACCGGCCGACATCTTCACTAAACCTCTCGCTTATGAAAGATTTAGTATGTTGAGAACGAGTTAGGGATGATTGAAATTGACTAAGTATCAACGAGCGGCTAACCGGAGTAATCGGCTAAGTGACTTCATCAATCGGTACAACCTTTGCCGTTACGGGAGATGTAGCAGGGTAAGGCACCGGTATCCACGAGAGAGTAACTTAACCGATTGTTAAGAACAGTTCAATGAAGCGACTCGGTGAAGAACTCATTGGACCGGTTAAGTGACCAAAAGGCACTTCACCGAAATAAAGACTTGGACAAATTCAAAGTGTGAACAAAATCAATTCTGAATACACGTGGAGAATAAGGAAATTATGGAGGATTATTCAGTACACACGTGGCGATCACTTTATGATCATGGAGGTAATTATATTATTTTTTTTGAATTATAAACTCCTCGATTCCCGGGCTCTAATCATTACTTGCCTCAAACCACTCCCCCCCTCTACGCTCGAATATCGTGTTTTTCATACACAAAATCACGCCATTATGTCACTAAATCCTTCCATATTCAAACCACGTTCACACTACCCAAATCACACTATATAAACAATACTTAGAGATGTTCAGAAATCTTTACATACTTCTGCAAATTACAAACCCTACTTTTTCTCAAAATATACTCTTCCAATCCTCCACTACCTATCGATGGCTTCATCCTCCCAAATCACTGATACTGAAAAATACTACAAAAAATCAATCATAACCGGCTCGTTTTTCAAGCCTGAGTACTATATCTCTTATTGTGACAACGATGCACAAGCACGACGCCTGGTCGATTGCTGTACAAATTTGGGGCGATGACCTTTCTAAACCCCCCAATAACCGGTATCTCGCTATGAGAATCGATAGCATTTTGGAAAAACGCAAAGTTTATGCCCAAAGACGAAGAAGACCGAAGTTGATCGCATCACAAGCTCAATCTTTGGAAAGCACATAGTCATCACGCCCGATACACTCAACAGGTTCCTGAACCTCCCCCAAATTGGTCCTGCAAATGTCAAGCTTGTGACGACAGACATCCCAAAATTCTGGGCTGAAATAGCCAAACGCCCCAAGCCAAACAACAAAACGTACAATCTACCTAGATCAACGCTCAAACTTCCGTTTGCTGAATTTGCACCGGTCATCACCAAAAATATTGAAGGGAGAAAGGGGTCACTGGAAAACCTAACTGAGGTTAGGATCAAACTGATGGCCATAATCTACGAACAAATAAAGTTTGATTGGGCAACCTTCGTATTCAATCGATTGAAGGATCAGATTCAAAAGGAGATTGACTTATCAATCACCGCACCAAACAAGGGTTTGCAGAAAAAGGGCGATTTCTGGGAAAAGAAGTCATACGGGTTCCCTCTTCAACACCTTTTCAACGCCATGAAAGTACAACCCACAAATTTTCAGTCCCCACACAAGTCCAAAACAATGTTCACCTACATCAAGGCTTCCCTGAAGCCGAAACCCATTGCTGGTCAAAAGAGGAAACAACCTGAATCCAGCAGATCAGGAGTGGGACGAAGAACCAGGTCTCAAAAGGCACAAGTAGATACCACTGTGCCCAACATCCGCAACTTAAATGAGCCTATGATATTAAGTGATGACACAGAAACAGAAGAAGAAAAGCAACAGGAGAAAATTGTCTATCTGGAGGAGGGTGAGGAAGGATATAGAATCACCTCATCTGAAGAGGAAGAGATAGACGAGGCGTAAGATGAGTCGAAAGATGAACACCTAGAAGGTGAAGCTCATGCAACAAATCGGGAAGATATGGGCATATCGACGATGAACTGACCCTCCAGGAAGTGCTTTTCAAAAGCATTGGTACGGTTGACAAACAGCTCAGTGAGCCAGCTGATAAAGCTCACTCAGCGGAAATTGCCAACGCCCCCACAATTGCACAAGGGGGAAAAGAAGCAGATGAAGAAGTTCAATACCAACAACCTCCTCTAGATGACCCCGGGCCTACTGAGGCAGAACAAGAAAAGTTGGAAGAAAAAGAAGAGGTTCAAAATGAGGAGGCAGAGAAGGAAAAGAAAGAAAAAGAAGTTGAAGTGGAAACTGAGGAGCAGCAAGGTGAAGATGCTGAGAGTGAAAATGATGAGGATGAAGAGGATGTCCATGTGGCACCTGAAGAAATTGATCCAGAGAGAGTCTTCAATCTGGACATTCAACCCCTTATTGTGGACATGGAAAGGCAATATTACAGCAGGCAAAACCTGAAGCATGCCTTAAGGAGTGAAGCAACCTCCTTCAATCACAAGATTGAGGCTCTCATCAGCCACATCAAAATCCAAGATGAAGTCATGGAGAGACAAGGGAACTTAATTTGCAACTTACAACACCTCATCCCTCACCATGTCCAAACCAATCTTGAATTCCATGCTGAGACGGTTGACAACAATCTCAAGCCCTTGGTGGACACCCTCAATGCTCACACATCCAAAATTCAGCATCTGGATGAGATCATGGAGCATTCGGCAAGCAACCGGACTTTCTCATCAATGTTGGTGAGGCCAACAACAAATTACCGGAGAAAAGATTTGGCCCTCTCCCCGAGTCCGATGCGAAATTGCGGACCTTGAGGCACATTTTGATGCCGCCACAAAGGGGGAAGATAACTCAAAGCCCGAAAGCTCCAAAGGTGGAAAGAGACAGCAAAAGGCAAGGACAAAGAAAGGCAAGGGCATCGGTTTGAAGAAATGAAGAAGTAAACCAATTGCCATTCGTTGCTTAATTCAATTCAATCTATCTTATCATTTGTCTTTGTTCATTTAAATAAAAAGATGCAATATCTTATTGCCCTATGATGGAAGAATAAAATCATTGAGTTTTTAATCATGTTGACAATTATGAAATTTTTTTGATTACTTATGTTCGGGCTTATGAGGGTTTTGGCATCATCAAAAAGGGGGAAATTGTTAGGAACATTTTATTATGTTTTGATGATGGCCATACTAGTTTGTTATAGCAAGCCCGAAATAAGTTAGAATTCTCTCGTATAAGTCTTTACTTAGAGTCCGACATGTTGTATAAGTTGAGTCGGACAAGTATTGTACTAGTTGGTAGGACGGCAAAGTGAAAACGGACATTCGAGAGTGAAGCCGCCCAAGCACCCGGCAGAGATACGAGAGAAGGGATTGTGATCGACTTATAACCAAGGAAGTCCGTGATGACCTTGGATAAGTCTAAGTTATGAAACTCAATATTCCAATATGGTGTACACCGATCTCACCCAAATCAAGGATCGGTGAAGTATAAAGATTCTCCCGAAACTAAAGCAAAGAAGAAAACAAGAATCGGTGAGTACACCGACCGTCGGCAAAGAGAAAACAAAACGGCGAAGAAAGAACTAACGGCTAAGTCGAAGGCTCACTCCACCGTTCTACGGACGGTGAAGAGACACTTACAAGATCGTATTTAATATACATTGAAGATTCGGCGAGATCATGCATTAAATGCACAATCATTAAAGGATCAATCAAGGACGGATTTTCTCGCTATACATTTGAAAGAAGAATCCGATCACTGAAATCAAGGAGAATACAATTAAGGGGGAATCAAGAATAAAATCAAGGATTATTCCCTCATTAATATAGCCAACGGACGGAATTTCAAAATCAAGGCTATTCAAGGCTATAGATAGAAGGCATTGACAGAAAAAGAAAACAACAACTATTAAAAAAAAGAAAGCAGAAACTCAGTCAATTAGAAAAGCCTTCTCTCTGAACTTACAAGGATACATCTAGTGATCAACTCAAATATCAGAACTACAAAGTCATAGAGATTGATCAAGCAAGTGCGTGAATCACATTCACATCAAACTGAAGCAACTGAATCAGAGGCAATCTCAGAAGGAGTTGAAACTGTGATAGCTGTTGAAGGATTTTGATCTCAAGGAGCAGCAAAAGGAAGACTGAATCACTGAAGCTGTTGCAGTCAAGGAGTGATAGTCTTGTAGATTGTGAAGCTTGGGAAGCCAAGGACAATCATACTGTTGTATCTGTGAAAACAATAGTGAATTCCTCCGATCATCACAGGAGAAGAGTGGATTAAGGGATTACACCACCCTGAACCACTATAAGCCTTGTGTCAATTTAATTTCTGCAATTTACTTTACAGCACTTATTTAATTTGTCTACATCATAACACATATCTGTGATTGTCTAAACTGATTTGAAAACAACATAGTAAGAAGGGACTTATCCGCTGCCCAAAAGCTTTTAAAACACAAGAAAAGTTTTTGAAACTCCACTATAGTCATTCACCCCCCCCCTCTCTCGACTATAGTTTCACCCTTCTCTGGGACCAACAAAATTTTTGGTCTACTTGGTAGTATGTGAAGAAGCAGTGAGTGTGGTTCTAATTCGGGAAGGGGTCCACGGCAAAGGGCCAATTTATTTTGTTAGTAAAGCATTGCATGGACCCGAGATCCGATACTCACCAGCAGAGAAGTTGGCATTATGTCTGGTGCATGCCTCGAGAAGACTGAGGCCTTATTCCAAGCCCATCCCATCACGGTGGTTACTGGCCAACCACTGAAGCAGATCTTAGCAAAGCCCGACACGTCGGGTCGAATAGCAAAATAGGTAGTGGAAATGGCTCAGTATGGCATCGAGTTCATGCCTTGGACAGCGGTTAAGGCCCAGGCCCTGGTAGATTTTTTAGCTGAAGGAATTTCCATCCAACTCGAGCAAGAGAAGCAAAGTACAGAAGAACAGTGGACTCTCCAAGTCGATGGGGTGTCAAGCAAAGAGGGGGCAGGAACGGGACTCCTGTTGATCAACCTGAAAGGCGAAGAATTTCCATACGCCCTTCAGTTTGACTTCAAAGCAACGAACAACGAGGCTGAATATGAAGCTATGATCACAGGTCTGTAACTTGCTTTGAAATTGGGAGTCGATAATCTACTAGTGTACAGCGACTCGCAGTTGGTGGTGAATCATATCAGGAGGGGGTATGAAGCCAAGGAAGAAACCATGAAGGACTACCTAACAGTGGTGCAAGGTCTCATACCTTGTTCAAATCACTTCAGATCGAGCAGGTCCCCCGAAGTCAGAACAAGAGAGCCGATGCATTATCTAAGCTAGCTTCGAATTTCGTCTCGAGCAAGAAAGTCTTAGTCAAGATGTTGACAGACAGAAGCTACAAGGAATCAGAAGTGCTGCCGATCACTCAACAGGCAACCTGGATGGATCCAATCACCGTTTACCTTAAGGATGGGATTTTGCCATCCGACAAGGTGCAAGCAAAGAAAATCCGACTTCAGTCAGCACTGTATGCGTTCTTCGATTCTATCCTTTATCGGAAGTGTTTTGTAGCACCATGGTTAAGATGTGCCTAAGAAGACTTCCGATAAAGGATAGAATCGAAGAACGCATACCGTGCTGACTGAAGTCGGATTTTCTTTGCTTGCACCTTGTCGGATGGAAAAATCCTGTCCTTAAGGTAAACGGCGATTGGATCTATCCAGGTTTCCTGTTGAATGATCGGCTGCACTTCTGATTCCTTGTAGCTTCTGTCTGTAAACAACTCGACTAAGACATTCTTGCTCGAGATAAAGTTCGAAAGAAAAAGGGGGCATACCTTCTGGAAGAAATTCACAGAGGAGCTTGTGGGAATCATTGGGGAGCTAGGATGCTTGCTCAAAAGTGCAAGCTAGCTGGGTACTTTTGGCCGTCGATGCAACGAGATGCGAACAACCTAGTTCAGAGGTGCAAACCTTGTCAAATCCATGACAATATCACCCATCAACAGGCCCAAGATATGAACGTCATCTCGTCACCCTGGCTTTTCGATCAATGGGGCGTCGACATAGTCGGACCTCTACCTTGAGCTCCAGGAAACAATCGATAAGTGGTCATCACAGTCGATTATTTCACGAAATGCGACGAAGCCAAGGCTTTGACCGACATCTCGAACATCAAAAAATTCTTATGGGTCGATATTTTATGCAGGTACGGCATTCCCAAGGTTCTCATCTCGGACAATGGCACACAGTTCGAAGACCGAAAAGTTAGAGAGTGGTGCAATGAATATCATATGACTCAGCGGTTCACCTCGGTAGCTCACCCGCAAGAAAACGGTCAAGTCGAGCAGACAAATCGACAGATCAAGCTAGGGTTGAAAAAGAGACTAGAAGCCGAAGGTCGAGACTGGGCAGCACAACTTCCGAGCATCCTATGGTCGTATAGGACAGCTCCAAACTCTTCGACATGAGAAACACCCTTCTCTCTGGTTTACGATTGCGAGGCAGTAATTCCCGTAGAGATTGGTCTTCCCTCCCCTCGAGTTCTAGCATACAATGTCGAAACTAATGCCCCTGATCTTCGACACGAAAAAGAGAATGTTGAGGAGCGAAGAGAAATAGCCTCAGCTCGAATGGCAAGATACAAACAGAAGATCTCACAGTACTACAACTCAAGGGTTATGTACAAATACTTCAAAGTTGGAGATTTGGTCCTCAGGAAAAATGAGGCCAGTCGACAAGAAGCGACTGGAATGTTGGACCCAAATCGGGAAGGTCCATATCAGATCCTAAAGGTCCACCCTAAAGGATCCTACCAACTCGGACGGGCTGATGGAACCACGGTTCCTCGATAGTGGCACGCTATTAATCTGAGGAAGTATTACATTTAAGTTAAGCGTTACCTTGATTCATTCCTATTTTTACATTTTCATGCTTTGTAATAAGTCCATGTGACAATTTCATAAATACTCTAATAAACTTGTCTTTTCTCGAGATGCTTTTATGTTTGCTAGGATCCACGGCCTTAACATTATAAGTCTAAAGCGATACAAGATGTCAAAGGCAAAGCAATCGACAACGAGAGGGGAACATCCGCAACTCGGACCCCTCAATATAGCCTAAAGCAAAACGAGACACGAGACAAAAAATGCTAAGGCAAAGGAAGATTTCGCAAAGTCAGACCAAACGCCCATAAAATCGACCATCCAAAAGCCAAACGAGCCTAATGGGCAAAAAAAGGCTAAGGTAGAGGGACGGTTCGCAAAGTCGGACCAAACGCCCAGAGTATCGACCCACCCACAGCAAAACTAGTCCAAAGGACAAAAAAAATGCAAAGGCAAATAGGTCGAGCTCAGATAAACTAAGCTCACAAATGCAATAAGAACCAAAGGTTCAGAATACACTTGGGGGGCAACACGACATCGATAAAGCAAACAGTAAACATAGCCAGAGGCTCGACAAGCGAAGAGCTAAAAGACATTGAAACGTGAAAGATAGAAAACAAAAAGAAAAGGAAATAAAATACTACAAAATCAAAGCAAAATCAATATAAAAGAAGGCCTGGTCGAAAAGACCAGCCATAACAAGGCAAAGTATAATATTACAGATCAAATTCAAGTTATAAGAACCAAGTTGAGAAGGTCGAGTAAAAATTCAAAAGAACAACAGCTAGGAAGTAGCATCGGGAGTCGGCTCGGTGTTGACAGCGGTCGGTTCGGTATCGGCGGCTTGCACAGAAGTCGAGGGACCATATTTCAGAGCTAGAGATTCCCCTCACTGGAACTCCTCATTATACTGGTCATACAACTTCTCCACCTCGGGCTCATAGAATTGTGGCGCAGCAAGTTTACCTACATCAATCTCTGGATAGACATCCAAACCGTGATTTAGCACCAGTGTGTAACCACCCATCATCGCCATAGGCATCATCGCAGTCAGATCATCATCGAGCTCAGTCGACTTGCGTAACCCGATGACCGCATCTTTTCTGGTAGCCTCGACCTGCGAGGGAACTTGATCAAGCTCGACCTTCAGCGCATCCCTCTCTTCTCGAGCCTGGTTCACCTCGGCTAAAGATGCATAGTGCGCTTCCTGCATCTTCTCATAGTCCACCGCCAGTTCGGTCAGTTTCTTCTCCAAGACCTGCCAGTCGCCTCGAGTTTTGTTCAAATCACTAACAGAGGTAGACAGCTCACCCTTCATAAACATGATCTCGGCCTTCACCTTCTCTATTTCAGAGTCCGCTTCTCTCGCATGAGTCTCCAATTAGGATTCCAGACCGGCTACAGCGGCACCCTTCTTGGCACTCTCGTCCATCAGCTTCCGGATTGTCCTCTTCAAACTTTCTTCCGACTCGGCTGGCGCGGTCAATCTCTTGGCGTTTTCATTGCCGAGGTGCTGTGTCTGTCGAGAAAAAAGAGATACATCATCCAGCAAAAATAAAGGATGGGCCACGATAAAGAGAAATAAAAAGGAGAAAGCGAATAACCATGCGACACAATTTCCGGAGTGCAGAAGATAGAGCTTTGTTCTCCATGGTTGCACACTCGTCAGCAACCCGGTTCATGTCAAATTCCGTCTCAGAAGAGGCTTCGCCGACTTTAGCCCTCTTGGCCTGTCTTTGTTGATCCCTCACCAATTCGGGAAAGGTTGGCCTTTTTTTCAACTGTGCCGCTGTTTCCTCGACGCTCCCCCTACAGGTGGAGTTATATCGACCAGGATCTCTTCGTCCTCATCTCACAACGAACCATAGTGGACAAGTAAGCCACTGGTAGGTTGAGGTCGGGTGGGGGAACGAGCTGGAATCGTCGACTCGACACCAGCAGGACCAATCTCGGGCTGATCAGAACTCCCTTCTCCAGCAGTGGAAGGTGTCCTTTCCTCGGCAATCTGAGCAGTAGGGGCCGCTTTATCTCCGAGAGGTGGAGCAGCCCTACTCTTTAACTTGGGAACTTGAGTAGGGTCGGTGATGGGAGAGAACTTCCCCACTGCGGAAAGAAAAGATTAGGTTAGCATCAACAAATATATCAAGTTACAGATCTAGAAAAAGAAAAACATATATAATAAACGGAGAAATATCCAACAGTTCTCTTGGTCGAGGGTGTGAAGATTCCCATAGGGCATCGGCCTTGCCTCTTCCAGATGGGCCAGGTCGTAGAGAAGGCTCAGATCTCGGGTGGCCACCTCAAATCCAAAGCCATCCAATACACAGGTGAGGGACTGGACTTTTATCCAGTTTGTCTGTCCTTTTGCCCCTCGACCTCCACTGCCTGATGTAGGGGTTATCTAGGCCGTGCCGAAGAAAGAAGAATTGAGGCTTCCAGTCCCCGTGTGATGAAGGCCCTTTGGACACAAGCTCGTGTCGATTTGTCCTTCACTGGAAGGTGTACCAGATCTTGTCTGGCATGCTTGCCATCTTATAGTAGTAGCAAAAGAGGGGGATCGAAAAGCACAACCCAGCCACTCGATAGGCTACCACGAACCCCATCAGAATGCTGATAGCATTGGGGCCTAATTGAGATACACTTATCTCGTAATGGTGTAGAACTGCTACGACGGCCGGACATAGTGGAAATCTCAATCCACTGTAGACTGAGCAAAAACCTTCCGGAGGCTCGTCGGCGTATTGATGTTGGCCGGAAGGAAGTCAGATTTCAAACTGGGGGCTGGCAAGGCAAAACTTTTGCCAGATTTTACCAATATCATCAGAAGAAAGGCCATAGAGACAACCTTTTGGGCCCTTTCCTCTATCTTAGTCACTAGCTTCTTTGGTTCCCTAGGGACAGAAGAGGATGCACCTAGGGGTTCACCGGAAAGTGGCTGGGAAAGACGATCGGAATGAGCAGATGGTGAAACAGGGTTATGTGAAGGTGATTTGCTACCCCTATCTGATTCTGTGGCACTACTAGACATGAGTAAATGCATAAAGTAAAGTTAAAAATAAGAAGGATGCTTACTTAGTATTTGGAGAGTATGCAATGAAAAGGATGAAATATCTTTGCACCGGTTCCTTCTCTCCCTTTTTATGCTTGTGAAATCTTCAAATGATGCGAAAGGACGTGATTGAAGGAGTTATAAGGAGTTATAACCCCCTACAAGGCATGACGTTACGGTCGACGGAAGATGAGGCGTTAGTGCGCAGTGACGTCATGATGCAGTGCCACGATTGGCTAGGGTTACAAGTGGCGGGCTTTTTCGTGCCCAAACGATAATCCAGCTCGAAGACAATTTCAAAATGGCAGATTTGACCTCGGACAATGGGAGTCGCCTCTCTCAAGTCTGGGGGGCTTATGACGATACTAGGTTTCACCCATCCACGTGTCATCTATCGGTTGGTCCTCACATTATGAATAAGTACCAAGGTATGCATGTTGATGCCCAGACTCGGGGCTACGATGATTGACATTCGAGCGGTGTAGGATAAGGTTCCCAAAGTCGATTACCGCAAGTCGGTTAAGTAGGCGTCGAGGACAGAGTCCGCACCAGCTATGAAGCCCGTTATCAGCGTGATAACTTGGGCAAGGGACATGGCCCATGAAGTGTAAATATGACAATAGCTAAAACCGACCTAATATTAGGGTTAGGTCATGCATTATCATTATAAATACCACATTCCAGGAACTACGTAAGGCTTGATTCCTGGACGAATACAGGATACGTAGGAAATCTAAGGCAAGTTCTTAGACTCAGCCGCAAATCATAAAACCAACCACCACGTTCTTGAGGCATTAAGGTTTGGGTGTTCATCACCGGTTCATTCAGGCCGGGATTAATTAGGTGACAAAATTTGTCATCTCCATTGGCGCTTGAAGGAGGGCCTTCTACTGTTGAATACGGCAGGATCACGATGCCTTCCAAGGATAAGACTGCCAGGAAAGCTAATTCCAAGGCCACAGACCAACAAGGTTCGAAACTCCATGAGCAAGTGGATCTGGATCCATAAGGAACAAAAGATCCGGCGATGGATCCTATCCACGAAGATCCCCAAACGAAGATGCAAGGTCTTGCTCCGGAACATCAAGTTATAGAGGACCAGTTGGCAGTGGCTGATCGCAAATTGATGTCCAGAATTACTGCAGAGGCATTCATGGCACAGAAACAGGTAGACGGCGGTAAGAAAGACGCTGCAGAAAAGCCCAAGCAGTGCGTCATCCACCTTCGTGGAGAGAAAGAGACGTGAGATCCAACAGAAACATCAAAGGATGGATGATGACAGTGCTAGGTAGGAACTGGATGTTATTCTGGGAAAAAATCAGGTTTCACTATGGATAGAATCGCCCTTCACAAAAGAAATCGAGGATTTACCCAAACCCAAAAGGTTCAAGATACCGAAGATAGAACCTTATGATGGCACCACTGATCCAGAGGACCATATACACAGGTACTTATCTCAGATGAGGTTGGATGGCACACCTGATGCAATGTGATGTCGGGCTTTCGAGACATTGCTCGTTGATCGAGCCAGAGAATGGTTCACCAAGCTACGTCCCGGGTCAATCTCTAGTTTTGCTATGTTAGCCCGTAAATTTCGAGATGCGTTCATCGTAAACAAAAAGTTCCATTTAAGTGCTACGCACCTCATGAATAAGAATCAACAAAAAGATGAAACGGTGATAAACTATCTGAAGAGATTTAATCTCGAGGCCATGCAAGTCGAGGGTGCCGATGATCGACTTCTGATCACATCGTTTTAGGGAGGGATGCGTAATACAAAGTTATATATGAAGTTGAGCAGAGATGTCCCTCGTACCATGGATGAGTGTGTTAATGTGGTGCATAGATTCTGTCAAGGGGAAGAGGCAGTGCATAGGCACACACAATCTGACTGGATGGATTCGAAGAAGGACACTCGAGGTCCGAATAAGAATCAATCCAAATGACAGAACACCGAGAGCAAGTCGACAGTCTAGGAACGTTTCACAGCGCCCGTCTCAGACCGTTTGGGAAAGAAATGAGCTCTACACGATAAAAGATTTCATCCCTCTCAATCAGTCTCGGGGGGAAGTGTTATCCATCATGATCTCGAAGGCCATAGCAAAGAAACCGATACCACTAAAAAAGCCACGAGAAAAGAGAAATCCCAGAAAGTATTATGAGGTTCATGAGGATATACGTCATACAACGAAGGATTGTGAGGACCTGAAAAGAGACATCGATGCTTGTATTCAAGAAGGCAAGCTAGATGAGGTGGTTGATAGGTCTCAGGGCAGCGAGCCCAAAGGGCACAGAGAGTTTAAAAGGAAGAATTCTGATCAAGATCAAGATCGAGGTCGTGACGCTCAGAGGCGTAGAGATCGATCACCACGTCAGGACCGATCTCCAGATCGAGAGAGAAACAACAGAGGCGATCCTGATCGAGATAGGTATGACGATAATCGACCCAATAATTACGTCAATACTATCTTTGGGCTAGCTACGAATGATAAATACCGAGCTAGTAAGGAACCAACCGACAGCTCGAGGGAAAATAAGAGACTGAGATTTACAACGGAAGTCGGGTATGGACCCAAAGATGATATCCCCAAGTCTCAGAGTCACAATGAGGGGTTGGTAATTGAAGCGATGATTAGCCGAACTCGGGTATCGAGAGTCTGCGTCGATAATGGTAGCGCGGTAAACATCTTGTATTACTCGGCTTTTAAGGTGATGAAACTAAAAGAGAATGACATATCTCCTCTAGCATCTCCTTTGTTTGGATTCATAGGACAAGCGGTCCATCCTATGTGATTGATAAAGTTTCTAACGACGTTCGGGGATGGCGAGAAATGAAGGACCCTTGAATTAAACTATGTGGTAGTCAAGGCTCCTTCGGCATACAATGTCATCTTAGGACGACTTGCTCTCTTCGACCTGCGTGCTATCATCTCCACTTTCCACAATAGCATGAAGTTTCCTACCAGGAACGGCTCCCATAAAGTAAGAGGAGACATTGATGCTGCTCGGAGCTCTAACTCCATTGTCATGGACGGGAAAATGGCAGTACAACAAGTCCTGGTTGAGGAACTGATTCCGGAGGAAGAAGAGGAGAAGATTTGGATCTCAGTTGATCCAGTCAAAAATGTTCGTCTATGGGAAGGTGAGCATGATCGGGTCGAAGCCATAGAGAAGGAATTCGGGAAGTTATTATCCGCCAAGATAGTAAGAGAAGTGTTTTATCCCGAATGGCTAGCCAACCCTGTGTTACTCAAGAAGCCCGACGGCAGCTGGCGTATGTGCGTGGACTTCACTGACCTTAATAAAGCATGTCCAAAGGACTCATATCCATTGCCAAAAATCGACAGGTTAGAAGACTCTACTATCGACTTCGAAGTTTTTGGTTTTTTAGATGCATACAAGGGATATCATCAGATCCTAATGGATCCTCGATACGCTGAGAAGACGGCTTTCATTAAGAAATTCTGTACTTTTTGCTATGTAACCATGCCGTTCGGTTTGAAAAATGCCGGGGCTACATACCAGAGAGCAGTCAACAAAATTTTTGCTAAACAGATCGGCAGATGTATGGAAGTGTATGTAGACCACTTGCTCATCAAGAGTCGATCCATGAATCAGTATTGGTAGATGCTCGGGAAGTATTTGGTGTGTTGAGGGACACGAAGATGAAGTTAAATCCAAAGAAGTGCACCTTTGGGGTCCGGTCAGGGAAATTTTTGGGATACATGATCTCAAAGGACGGGATTCGGGCGAACCCAGACATAATCAACACGTTGAAAAACATGCCTGCACCTCGTAATATAAAGGATGTACAAAGACTTAACGGTCGAATGGCCGCCCTCAATAGGTTTCTATTGAGATCCACGCTGCGCGCACTACCATTTTTAAGATTCTCTGTAAGGGTAGTCCTTTCCATTGGGATGAAGAATGTCAGACAGCCTTTGAGGATTTGAAAGCCTACTTATCAGAACTACCCACTCTCACTTCACCTCGAGAATGAGAGAAATTGTTGGTCTACTTGGCAGTATGTGATGAAGCAGTGAGTGCGGTTCTAATTCGGGAAGTGGTCCACGGCCAAGTGCCAATTTATTTTGTTAGTAAAGCATTGCATGGACCCGAGATCCGATACTCACCAGCAGAGAAGTTGGCATTATGTTTGGTCCATGCCTCGAGAATACTGAGGCCTTATTTCCAAGCCCATCCCATCACGGTGGTTACTGAACAACCACTGAAGCAGATCTTAGCAATGCCTGACACGTCGGGTCGATTTGCAAAATGGTTAGTGGAAATGGATCAGTATGAAATCGAGTTCGTGCCTCGGACTGCGGTTAAGGCTCAGGCCCTGGCAGATTTTTTAGCTGAAGGAATTTCCATCCAACTCGAGCAAGCGAAGCAAAGTATAGAAGAACAGTGGACTCTTCAAGTCGATGGGGCGTCAACCAAAGAGGGGGCAAGAGCCGGACTCCTGTTAATCAGCCCGAAAGGCGATGAATTTCCATACGCCCTTTGGTTTGACTTGAAAGCAACGAACAATGAGGCTGAATATGACGCTATGATCACAGGTCTGAAACTTGCTTTGAAATTGGGAGTCGATAATCTACTAGTGTACAGCGACTCACAGTTGGTGGTGAATCATATCAGGGGGGAGTATGAAGCCAAGGAAGAAACCATGAAGAACTACCTAACAGTGGTGTAAGGCCTCATACCTAAGTTCAAATCAGTTCAGCTCGAGCAGGTCCCTCGAAGTCAGAACAAGAGAGCCGATGCATTATCTAAGCTAGGTTCAAACTTCGTCTCTAGCAAGAAAGTCTTAGTCGAGTTGTTAACAGATAGAAGCTACAATGAATCAAAAGTGCAACCGATCACTCAACATGCAACCTGGATGGATCCAATCGTCCTTTACCTTAAGAACTGGATTTTGCCATCCGACAAGGTGCAAGCAAAGAAAAACCGACTTCAGTCAGCACGGTATGCATTCTTCGATTCTATCCTTTATCGGAAGTCTTTTGTAGCACCATGGTTAAGATGTGCCTCAGAAGAAGAATGGGCATACCTTCTGGAAGAAATTCACAGAGGAGCTTGTGGGAATCATTGCAGAGCTAGGATGCTTGCTCGAAAGTGCAAGCTAGCTGGGTACTTTTGTCCGTCGATGCAACGAGATACGAACAACCTAGTTCAGAGGTGCAAACCTTGTCAAATCCATGACAATATCACCCATCAACAGGCCTAAGATATGAACGTCATCCCGTCAGCCTGGCCTTTCGATCAATGGGGCGTCGACATAGTCGGACCTCTACCCCGAGGTCCGGGCAACAATCAATACGTGGTCGTCGCAGTGGATTATTTCACGAAATAGGTCGGAGCCAAGGCTTTGACCGACATCAGAGCGTCGACCATCAAAAAATTCTTGTGGGTCGATATTTTATGCAGGTACGGCATTCTCAAGGTTCTCATCTCGGACAATGGCACACAGTTCGAAGACCAAAAAGTTAGAGAGTGGTGCAATGAATATCATATCACTCAGCGGTTCACCTCGGTAGCTCACCCGCAAGCAAACGGTCAAGTAGAGCAGACAAATCGACAGATCAAGCTAGGGTTGAAAAAGAGACTAGAAGCCGAAGGTCGAGACCTATGATGCACCGACACTTCAATATGGTTGCCGTGCGCCGTGTCCGACACAAGACACGACACGACACACTCCGACACGCTCCGACACTGTGTCCGACACGTGTAGGATGATTAAATTAATATTATTTAAAATTTAAATATCCGACACGCTTCCGACACACTGTCGACATTCCCCGACACGGCACCGACACACCCCGACACTCCTGAAACCAATTTTTTTATTTTATTTTCTTTATTTAAGTTTTCTTCAATTGAAATGTTAAAATACACGATTATCATTTCTATAATAATTAAATAAATAATATGATGTATCAAGTTTATATGTTTGTTGTTGATAAACAATCATTTTTACAATTTGTAATATTTTGATGGCCAATCACAATTTGTTTTGGCACCGTATGAAGGTCGAATATCTATTCTAGATATTCATAGAGTTTATGTAATACCTATCTTATTTTGTCTAGTTTTTTCAGATGTTTAAGAATATATTTTTGATAAATTGAAATTTATTTACATTATATATTTATATATATATATACATATATAAAACGTGTCGGCGGCGTGTCGTGTCCATAAATTTTGGAATTAGCCGTATCGCCGTGTCCGTGTCGTGTCGTGCGCCGTGTCCGTGTCCGTGCAACATAGGTCGAGACTGGGCAGCAAAAATTCCGAGAATCCTATGGTCGTATAGGATAGCTCCAAACTCTTCGACATGAGAAACACCCTTCTATCTGGTTTATGGATGCGAGACAGTAATTCCCGCAGAGATTGGTCTTCCCTCCCCTCGAGTTCTAGCATACAATGTCAAAACTAATGCCCCTGATCTTCGACACGAAAAAGATAATGTTGAGGAGCGAAGAGAAATATCCTCAGCTCGAATGGCAAGATACAAATAGAAGATCTCACAGTACTACAACTCAAGGGTTAAGTACAAATACTTCAAAGTTGGAGATTTGGTCCTCAGGAAAAATGAGGCAAGTCGACAAGAAGCGACTGGAAAGTTGGACCCGAATTGGGACGGTCCGTATCAGATCCTAAAGGTCCACCCTAAAGGATCCTACCAACTCGGATGGGCTGATGGAACCACGGTTCCTCGACAGTGGCACGCTATTAATCTGAGGAAGTATTACGTTTAAGTTAAGCGTTACTTTGATTCATTCCTATTTTTACATTTTCATGCTTTGTAATAAATCCATTTGACAATTTCATAAATACTCTAATAAACTTGTCTTTTCACGAGATGGTTTTATGTTTGCTAGGATCCACGGCCTTAACATTATAAGTCTAAAGCGATACAAGATGTCAAAGGCAAAGCAATCGACAACGAGATGGGAACATCCGCAAGTCGGACCCCTCAATATAGCTTAAAGCAAAACGAGCCGCAAGGCAAAAAATGCTAAGGCAAAGGGAGAGTTCGTAAAGTCGGACGAAACGCCCACAAAATCGACCAGCCAATAGCCAGACGAGCCTAATGGGTAAAAAAAGGCTAAGGTAGAGGGACGGTTTGCAAAGTCGGACCAAATGCCTAGAGTATTTACCCGCCCACAGCAAACCTAGTCCAAAGGACAAAAAAAATAAAAAAATAAAATAATGCAAAGGCAAATAGGTTGAACTCAGAAAAACTAAGCTCACAAGTGCAATAAGAACCAAAGGTTTATAATACACTTGGGGGGCAACACGACATCGATAAAGCAAACAACAAACAAAGGCAGAGGCTCGACAAGTGAAGAGCTAAAAGACATTCAAACGTGAAAGATAGACAACAAAAAGAAAAGGAAATAAAATACTACAAAATCGAAGCAAATTTGAAGGAAAATCAATATAAAATAAGGCCAGGTCGAAAAGACCATCCATAATAAGGCAAAGTATAATATTACAGATCAAATTCAAGTTATAAGAACCAAGTTCAGAAGGTCGAATAAAAATTCAAAAGAACAACAGCTAGGAAGTAGCATCGGGAGTCGGCTCGGTGATGACAGCAGTCGGTGCGGTATTGGTGGCTTGCGCAGAAGTCGAGGGACCACATTTCAGAGCTAGAGATTCCCCTCGCTGGAACTCCTCGTTATACTGGTCGTACAACTTCTCCGCCTCGGGCTCATAGAGTTGTGGCGCAGCAAGTTTACCTACATTAAACTCTGGATAGACATCCTAACCGTGATTTACCGCCAGAGTGTAACCACCCATCATCGCCATACGCATTATCGCAGTCAGATCATCATCGAGCTCAGTCGACTAGCGGAACTCGATGACCACATCTTTTCTGGCAGCCTCGACCTGTGAGGGAACTCGATCAAGCTCGAACTTCAGCGCATCCCTCTCCTCTCGAGCCTGCTTCACCTCGGCTAAAGATGCATAGTGCGCTTCCTGCATCTTCTCATAGTCCTCCGCCAGTTCGGTCAGTTTCTTCTCTAAGACCTGCTAGTCGCCTCGAGTTTTGTTCAAATCGCTAACAGAGGTAGACAGCTCACCCTTCAAAAACAAGATCTCGGCCTTCAGCTTCTCTATTTCAGAGTCTGCTTCTCTTGCATGAGTCTCCAATTAGGATTCTAGACTGGCTACAGCGGCACCCTTCTTGGCACTCTCGTCCAACAGCTTCCGGATTGTCCTTTTCAATCTTTCTTCCGACTCAGCTAGCGCGGTCAATCTCTTGGCGGCTTCCTTGCCGAGGTGCTGTGTCTGTCGAGAAAAAAGAGATACATCATCCAGTAAAAATAAAGGATGGGCCACGATAAAGAGAAAGAAAAATGAGAAAGCGACTTACCATGCGACATAATTTCCGGAGTGCAGAAGATAGAGCTTTGTTCTCCATGGTTGCACACTCGTTAGCAACCCGGTTCATGTCGACTTCCGTCTCAGAAGAGGCTTCGCTCACTTTAGCCTTCTTGGCCTGTCTTTGTTGATCCCTCACCAATTCGGGAAAGGTTGACGTTTTCTTGGGCTGTGCCGTTGTTTCCTCGACGCTCCCCCCGACCGGTGGAGTTATATCGACCAGGCTCTCTTCGTCCTCATCTCGCAATGAACCATATTAGACAAGTAAGCCACTGGTAGGTTGAGGTCAGTTGGGGGAACGAGCTGGAATCGTCAACTCGACACCAACAGGAGCAATCTCGGGCTGAACATAACTACCTTCTCCAGCAGTGTGAGGTGTCATTTCCTCGGCAATCTGTGCAGTAGGGGCCGCTTGATCCCCGAGAGACGGAGCAGCCCTATTCTTCGACTTGGGAACTTGAGTAGGGTCGGTGATAAGAGAGAACTTCCCCACTGCGGAAAGAAAAGATAAGGTTAGCATCAACAAAAATATCAAGTTACAGATCTCGAAAAAGAAAAACATATATAATAAACGGAGAAATATCCTACAGTTCTCTTGGTCGAGGGCGTGAAGATTCCCGTAGGGCATCGGCCCTGCCTCTTCCAGATGGGCCAGGTCGTAGAGAAGGCTCAGATCTCGGGTGGCCACCTCGAAACCAAAGCCGTCCAATATACGGGCCTCTTGAAGGACTTGACTTTTATCCAGTTTATCTGTCCTTTTGCCCTTCGACCTCCACTACCCGATGTAGTGGTTATCTAAGCCGTGCCAAAGAAAGAAGAATCGAGGCTTCCAGTCCCCGTCTGATGAAGGCACTTTGGACACAAACTCGTGTCGAATTGTCCTTCACTGGAAGGTGTACCACATTATGTCCGGCATGATTGCCAAGTTGTAGCGAAAGAAGGGGATCGAGAGGCACACCCCAGCCACTCGACAGGCTACCACGAACCCCATCAGAATCCTGATAGCATTAGGGCCTAATTGAGATACACTTATCTCGTAATGGTGTAGAACTGCTACGACGGCCGGACATAGTGGAAATCTCAATCCACTGGAGAGTTGGGCTTCGTAGACTGAGCAAAAACCTTCCGGAGGCTCGTCGGCGCATTGATGTTGGCCGGAAGGCAGTCATATTTCAAACTGGGGGCTGGTAAGGCCAAACTTTTGCCGGATTTTACCAATATCATCAGAAGAAAGGCCACAACGACAACCTTTAGGGCCCTTTCCCTCTATCCTTGTCACTAGCTTCTTTGGTTCCTTAGGGACAGAAGAGGATGCACCTACGGGTTCACCAGAAAGTGGCTGGGAAAGACGATCGGATTGAGCAGATGGTGAAACAGGGTTATGTGAAGGTGATTCGCTGCCCCTATCTGATTTTGTGGCACTACTAGACATGAGTAAATGCATAAAGGAGAGGTAAAAATAAGAAGGATGCTTACTTAGTATTTGGAGAGTATGCAACGAAAATGATGAAATATCTTTGCCCCGGTTCCTTCTCTCCCTTTTTATGCTTGTGAAATCTTCAAATGATGCGAAATGACGTGATTGAGGGAGTTATAAGGAGTTATAACCCTCTAAAAATTGCGAGAATCAAGGCATGACGTTAATGTTGATGGAAGATGAGGCGTTAGTGCGCCGTGACGTCATGATGTAGTGCCACGATTGGCTAGGGTTACATGTGGCGGGCTTTTTCCCGTCCAAACGATAATCCAACTCGAAGACGATTTCAAAATGGCAGATTTGACCTCGGACAACGGGATTCGCCTCTCTCAAGTCTGGGGGGCTTATGACGATACAGGGTTTCACCCATCCACGCGTCGTCTATCGGTTGGTTCTCACATTATGAATAATTACCAAGGTACGCATGTCGATGCCCAGACTCAGGGCTACGACGATCGACATTCGAGCGGTGTAGGATAAGGTTCCCAAAGTCGATTACCGCAAGCCGGTTAAGTCGGCGTCGAGGACAGAGTCCGCACCAGCTGCGAAGGCCTGTTATCAGCGTGATAACTTGGGCAAGGGGCATGGCCCATGAAGAGTAAATATGACAATAGCTAAAACCGACCTAATATTAGGGTTAGGGCATGCATTATCATTATAAATACCACATTTCAGGAACTACGTAAGGCTTGATTCCTGGACAATTACAGGATACGTAGGCAATCTAAGGCAAGTTCTTAGACTCAGCCGCAAATCATAATATCAACCACCACGTTCTTGAGGCATTAGGGTTTTGGGTGTTCATCACTAGATTCATTCAGGCCCGGATTAATTAGGTGACATAATTTGTCATCGCCAATTCTCAACTTCTGTTCCAGTTTGATCTTTTCCAATTATGAAGTGAATTTTACTTTTTTTCACAATGTTTGTGTCGATATTAAGTTGCTTTTTAATTTGGAATTGTTGATGCAGTGGTGGCAGGGAGATTGACATCCAAATTGGGATGAGGGCTTCTTCTTCAAAGCTTGCTAGGTTTTTTGTTAGTTTAATGCTTTTGAATCTATTTTCTTAATCTGCAATTCAGCTAATCAGGTTGTATTTTATTTTGTTTTTTTTTTGATCTTTTTTGTTTTATTTTATTTATTTATTTTTTTTTTTGCGTTAATTCGCTATCAGGTTTGTTCTTATTTTCTATGTATTGATTGTACATATTAAGCTTTTTCTTTTTCTTTTTTCACCTGTTAAACGTCAAATGCATTTCAAATAAATTTTGTGTTAACATATGGTTTCAGTAAGATCAAAAGGGAAGATTTGCATTTTCGAGTTTCCATTAACTGTTTATTGGAATCCTTCAAGACTCAGATAAATAATCGATTTTAGGATGAATTGGCAATCTGCGTCTTCATTACAGTGAGCATTTTATGTGATTGTGAAATTATATGCCTTCGATCTAACCTGCTAACTTCCCAATTTGGAGTTCATCCTGAAGAATAGAAATAGAATCTTAAATTCCCTTCATTTTCTATAAAATCATATATTTGTATGGATGTTATGTATCGTAAAATTTATGTCTTATGCTCATACATTCTTTGATTAAATGTACATTATTTTGTGTTTTTGACGTTCAAAGATATGCTAGCTAGACATGTGGAAGTTTAGTTTTATTGTTTGTTTCATTCCTTGAGTTTCTGCTTATAAAATTCTGTGATGATTGAAAGTAAAGAATTTTCCCTGTGATTGTAACGCCCCCAGACCTGGTGCCTGGTAAGGCTACATGAGCCATAAATTGTCCGGTCAACTGCTTAGACCGTCGTCCTCGCTTGGTCTAAAAGGGCTAACCCAAGTTGACAAGATATTTTATGTCCCACACTTATATGGAGGTGAGCTTTCTGCTAATTTCCCGATGTGGGATTTTACATTCTCACCCCCTTAGAAGGGACTGGCGTCCTCGCCAGGACGGCCAAGACTGGTCCTGGATCGTCCCTACCAGAGGCAACTACACTATCTTTCTTATACGGTGCAGCGCTTAGGGCCGTATGATGTCGGCTCTCTGATACCATTCTGTAACGCCCCCAGACCCCGGTCCTGGTAGCGCTAAATGAGCCATAAATTGTCCGGTCAACTGCTTAGACCGTCGTCCTCGCTTGGTCTAAAAGGGCTAACCCGAGTTGACAAGATATTTTATGTCTCACACTTATATGGAGGTGAGCTTTCTGCTAATTTCCCGATGTGGGATTTTAACGCCCCTAGACCCCGGGCCTGGTAGCGCTAAATGAGCCATAAATTGTCCGGTCATCTGCTTAGACCGTCGTCCTCACTTGGTCTAAAAGGGCTAACCCGAGTTGACAAGATATTTTATGTCTCACACTTATATGGAGGTGAGCTTTCTGCTAATTTCCCGAAGTGGGATTTTACACGTAAGCCTCTACTACGTCGTATCAAACAAAAGTAAACGGAAGCTAAAAAGACTCGGCAAACACCATAAAGGCTACTAAGAATAGAAATCAACGAACTAAAGATGGAATGTAACATTTATTACATTGGAAAACCAAACGAAACGTAACAACGTACGAAATCCTATGAAAGCAAGTACTAAAGAAAATTACAAGAAATTCCCCAACAACAACAAGTCTAGTGAATATAAATATAAATAAATAAAGTCGTCAACTTCGGCATCCTTAAACGGCGTCATCAATGTCATCCTCGAACTGCGGGATTACCTGTTCGTCTTCTCTCCCCCAAACACATAAATAAACATGCATTTGAGGTAAGTACATTGTACATAGTAAGAAGTAGAAGCTACAATTTAATTAAGGCTCTTTAACAAGTTTATTATTTTAATTATCTTTATGAGACCGACTCAAATCTAGGGTTCATTCCATATGTCCATCAACATGTCATGACTAACTGTTTCTAACCTAGATTATCTTTGTTACATCCGCATTCAAGGGCACTACGCATGGTGCTGCCCACCACGAGACATCTGGGTGCAACCTATTGGTGGATCTCACCAACAACCACGGGCTAGTCCCGAGAGTATACGCGTTCGGCGAAGTCCCTCCGTACTTGGGGTCTTGTGAACCTACGGAGTTATTCAACTATAAAGTCACTTTACTCCTGGTGCCCTTGGGCCAACAGAGTTATCTAGTTGTGAAGTCCCTTTACTCCTGGTGCCCTCTAATGGCTAGCAAAGTTATCCACAACGAGTACCCTCTACTCCTGGTGCCTTTAGAAAGGCCAGCAAGTTTACTCGTTTTATCCGAAGGCCTACACATTGCGATATAGCCTTGTGCCTTTCCAAGAATGACATGATGTTTAATCTTTTAGTTACGCAAGTATGTAATTATTAATGTTGTTAACTAGCCACCTAAGTGTTTTCAAGTAAGCTCCCTCACAACTCAACTCTCTTTCCTAGACCTCTAGACACGGACAAGGCCTAGCAATTCCACAGACATTGATGAATACTATTTCATCAAAGCACAAGCCCCTTCATGCCTTTCCGACGGTCCCGGACTTCAACTCCCTTTAAGAGTACGTCCGGTGCCGGAACCAAACACATCAGAACTCAATCGGGGCTTGTTTATGTTTCATTTAATCTTATTTAAGATCATTAAGAAAACTACAACTCATCTTAAGCATCAAAATAACAATAGCCACAAGATCCATTGTCTACTCAACCGTATATTCGTATTTTTTTGAAATGGAAAAAATAACACAACACAACTATACATTGTACTTCGTAAATTATTATTATTATTATTATTATTATTATTTGGAACAAACAAATAACATAACCGACGGCAATGCACTATGCAGTAACAATATATTACTATTATTATTATTATCATTTTTCTTCTCTTTTTACCTGAACAATGCTGCATTCCCTTTTTATTATTTTTTCCCTTTTCCTTACTTCCCTTCGGCACAAACCTGCACGGTTCCTTCTACCTTTTTTTTTTAATTATGATAACCCTCCGAGTGCACATGAATATATATATGTTCTTGTCCCTCTGTTATTTTTTTTCTTTCAACAGCTACGTATCAGAAGATCCCAAACATATATATATATCCTGAAACGAAACCTTGACCACACCAACAGACAACAATTAAATAATTAAAACAAATAATAACAAAATTACAGTTTAACACCTAAAATCCGTTAAGAACATCTTTTTACAAAACGAATCAAAACACAATCTAGCCTCTATAAACCATAATTAATTTATAGGAAGAGCCTCTTACCTTTTGCAAGCTAATTCCAAATTCAAAGACTCAGAAAAACAGCAGCAAAAACTGATCCTTTTCTGCAACAAACCTCGAGAAAAGCTCAACTTTCTGATGCTGAAACGACGCTTTTCTCACGATGATTCCGGCGCTTCTCTCGAAACTAAAAACCGTTAAGAAACGACTCAAAAATCAATGAAAGTCTCTCAGCCTCTTTCTCTAAGAGCTTACACGCAGGAACTTGAATTTGGGGAAGAATAATCTGATTAAAAGGTTAGAAAATTGATTGGGTTTATTTTCCTTAAATAGGAAAATCCCAATAATTAACCTAACCCTTGTTTTTCCTTAATTACCCTTACTAATCAGATTTCCTTTTCCTTAAAGTATACATATATAATCTCGATATATATATATAATTAACAAATACTTAAACTCCGAATACAAGGAACCGAACCCAATATTTCGTTTTCGTAAAATGACACGTCTGTCTTTTTTCGAAAATCAGAATATTACAGTGATTTTCATTGATGACACTACAGTAATATACAATTACACAGCATGAGTCTAGGCTACAAATTTGGACACAATAACTACAAATCTTTGACTACACTATATATGGAATGTACATTGATTATGAGAATATACCTTAAAAGTAAAATATATGCAGAATATATTTTTATATTTTTATATTACTTCTCACGTGTGAGACATAAACATCACCAAGCGATGACGACGGTTCAAGTACTTGAATGGATGTTTTATGGCTCACAGAATTCACAATGGTATATTTATTGCATAATTAAAAAATGACATTTTTTTTGCAGAATTAAAAAATGGTATATTTACTGCAGACGGAATTCGAAATGTAAAGTCTGAGTATCTATTCACGTATAATGCTTGGTACATATAGTATTTACAGTAAATCAATCAACGTGAATCATACCTAAAACCTCTATCAATCAAATATTACATCAGACAAGAAATATTCTATCAATTAATACTAAATATTCTGACCCGATAAATAATAAAGTGATGAAGTGTTTTAAAATGACTCATTGTCCGAAACATAACATAAAGACACCGTTTAATCTTTTGTCGGCCCAGCCGGAGAAGCGCTAGTTAGACGCAACGGCGCTTCGACCATCGGCCATTAAATGATCCAAGCTTTCTATAACCACCTCATCATCTTCTCCACTGTCTAATAAGGTTAGGTGGTCTACCACAATTATGCACACTATTGTAGTGTAATTTCAATTAATTTTTCCTATCAGTTTTTTTTAATATATTTATTTATTTATTAGTGATAGAAACTTTTCTTGGGCAGTGATGGCCGTATGCAACTCAATTAATGGAACAATTACTTTGAATAGTTTTCCCATAGCATACATGAGTTGCTTCATATCTTGGGATGCACGGGTACGGATACGTGGATACGGGATATGCAAGTATGTAATTTTAAGAAATATAGGATACCAACTATGACGCCCCATTTACGGACACCGAGTCCTTATCCGGGAATAACGCCCGACACGCATATATTATCTTATCAAATAATAAAATCAATATATACGTAACCCTCATAACAATTTAATTAGAGTAAAGCGGCAATATTAAAACTAAAGCAACGACTCAGGAATGTCAAAAGAAAACGAAATAAATGTTGTTTTAACTATTACATCCCAAATGAAATAGAAAAGGATAAAAGTCCAACCCTCAAACAACAAGGTTTCTCTCTCAAAACAATAATTAAATTGCATAAGTGAATGATAAAATTCTTCAAAAATTGAGCTCAAATGTTAGCTCCATCAAAGCTCTCATTATCATAACCATGATCAGCATCGTGCCATTCACCTTCTCGGGATGTGAACAGTAATAAGGGGCAAGTACTAAGTACTTAGTAAAGGGTAGAAGAATCGAATACAATTATTAACACACACACGCACACACACACACAAACACGCACACACATACATACATACATCTATATATATATAAGCAACGGACACTGCGTATATATATAAGCAACGGACACTGCATATATATGAATATGTTCTACAAACGCTAACACATAGGTTGTAATAGAAGAGCTCACTCACCTTCTACTAGATCATATAGCTTAACCTTGCACAAGTAAGTTTTTTACACTACAAGCAACGGACACTGCGTATGGTCAACAACACACCTCAACACATTCAGCACCTCGAAGTCACGGACACTTCCGTGAGGAATATCACACGGGTCCCTTGACATCAGACCAAGTGGAGAGGGGCAATAGTTCCATGCTGCGAAGATTAAATGTGCCTCACCAGTGCTTATAGTGTTTTAGATTTTAGACACATCAATTGGGTTTATTACGAGTTTAATCTAACCACTCGATTCATTCACATAAAAGGCTTCTTAAGGACTTCTAGTCCAAGACTGTATAATTACACTACCTAGAACATTGTAAAAATATTATTGACTACTAAGTCAATATCCCGCAAGGCCTAAACATTCTCCTTCCGGTGCTTCCACCTTCTCCCCGCAGTGGGTCTCAATTGTGTTGCTGAGACGAGACTATAAGAAGCCGATGTTAGACATTGCCAATTAACAGTTATTACCCAAAAACGAGAAACAAACCACTTAATCGATCAATTATTAAATTAAAAAGCACAAAAGGACGGACCAGCAGGATGAGCGCACATATGGACAGGTTGGGCGCACGCTAATAGGATCAGATTGAAAGAATATTTCATTAATTGTTTGTTGCAGGAATACATGCAAATAAATAGGTGTTACAAGAACTATCCGGATTCTTTACAGCATGAACACAATAAATACATTAAATACAAAAAATATATCTACAATGATATATTTCTATAAAATACTCTAATACACCACCTCAAGTCGGTCGCCAATAGGTAAGACCAAGCTTGGACCAAAAATGCTGAAGGGGAATGTAGGGTAACGGTTTAGTGACAACATCTACCAACTTATTAGAGCTAGAAACATGAGCCACGAGAAGAATGTCACGTTGAACCTGATCACACGAATAAAGTGATAAGCAATAGAAATATGCTTCATGCGAGAATAAAATACAGGATTGGCACTGAGCTGAGTAGCAGCCATATTGTCACAATAAATGACCGGCGTCTGAGAAGAACATTGACCAAGATCCTGTAGTAAGTATGATACCCAATTTAATTCAACAACAGTATCAACAAAGACACGATATTCGGCTTCAATAAAAGAGCGAGAAACAGTAGAGTGGTTTCTTAAACTCCAGGAAATCAATTTTTTACCAAGAAAAACCAAATAAGCGCTAGTTGCTTGTACCAACCTAGTCAGCATGAGAAAAGGCATGTAGCGACAAAGAATGATAGTGATACAACTGGAGGCCATTATAAGAAGTGCAAGAGAGATAGCATAGGAGACGCTTGGCTAAAGACCAGTGAGTGATAGTAGGAGCATGCATGTACTGGGACAACTTATTAACCGCAAAAGTTAGATTAGGACATGTAAACAATAAATAGTGACGATAGGGAGAAGGATAGATAGAAGGATCATCATAAGAGGCAGCCAACTGAATAAAAAGCTATGAAGAATCAGAAGAAAGGGGAGTAGTAACGGCCTGGCCTCATGCATATTGTGCTTGCGAAGCAAGTCAACAACATATTTATATAGATGAAGAAAGATACCGGCCTCATTAGACTGTACCTCAACACCCAAAAAATAAGATAAAGGACCCAAATCCTTGATCGAAAACCGGGAGTCTAAATTCTCAACAAAAGAGGATACGGCCATGAGATCATTACCTGTGACAACAATGTTATTGAAATAGACAAGCATAAACAATGTAACACCATTAGCAACAAAAGTGAACAAGGACGAATCAGCAGTGGAATTACGAAGACCCACAATAACAGATACTCATTGAGTTCATGATACCAAGCACGGGGAGCCTGATTGAAACCATAAATATCATTATACAACTTACAAACATGAGCAGGATAATAAGATTCCTCAAAGCCCGGTGGTTGTGCCAAAAATACCTGCTCAGTAAGGGTGTCTTGCAAGAAAGGATTATCCACATCCAACTATCGTAAGACCCACGCACACGAAACAACAAGAATAAGTACTAAATGTATGGTAGTGGTCTTAATCACTGGGCTGAACGTCTCAAAATAGTCAATACCAGGTTGCTGAGTAAACCCCTTATCAACCAAGCGAGATTTATAACGCTCAATAGTTCCATCAGTCTTATGCTTGATGCGAAAAGCCCACCTGCAGTCAACAAAATTCATATGAGAATCAAATGAAACTAAAGACCACTACCATTAGAAACCAAAGTATTAAATCATCAGACATAGCATCCCGCCATTAAGGACATTGCAGAGCTTGTTTTTAAGTAGTAGGCTCATTATCAAAGAATTTTGAACCCAGTTGGGTGTTAAGGTTGAGGAGTTGGTGAGGTTTAAATATATAGTTATGGGCATGAGTGACCATAGGGTGAGTGGGATACGGAGCATGAGATGAGGGATGAGGTAGGTGTGGAGGGCTAGGGGAAGAAGGGGATTTGGCTTGAGAGAATGAGGTGTAGTTGGTGGGAAGGTAGCGAAGGGGCGGGTGGTGATGCAGGAATAGTTGAGGGAAGATTCGAGGACCAAGCATCCACTGAATAATCAGGAGATGTGGAGGGGGATAAGAACTGAAGGGCCAAACAGACTCAACTAAGAAAACATCCCGTGAGACATATAACCAATTCTGCTTTAGGTTTAGATAGAGAATACACACGTTGGATGAGCGAGTACCCAAGAAACACACAAGGGAGAGAGTTGAATTTTATCTTATGATGAGTGTAAAGACGAAGACAAGGATAGAAGATACAACCAAAAGCACGCAATTTTGAGAAATTTGGTGGTGGGTGAAAGATACATTCATATGGGAAGGACATAGAAAGGACCTTCATGGGCATATGATTATTTAAATAAATAGCAGTGGCAAAGGCATAAGTCCAATAAATTAAGGGAATACATGCATGGTGTAATAAAGTGAGACCAGTTTCCACAATAAAGAGGTGACGACGCTAAAAAATGCCATTATGATGAGGGGTGTGAGGGGGAGTAGTCAAGTGAGTAATTCTATTGGAAGAAAAAAATCACGCTGACCAATAAATTTGCCACCATTATCAGAATGGATAACTTTAACAGAGGCATCAAAGAATTTTTCCACAATCGACATGAAACATTGAAAACCGGACAATGCATCAGATTTATGCTTAAAAGGATAAAGTCACATATAACAAGTAAATTGATCAACAAATAAAAGATGACACTTGTAACCAACAACAGAATAAACATGTGATGTCCATACATCAGAGAAAATGATTTCAAGAGGCCGGGAAGAAAGAAAAGTAGAAGAAGTAAATGGTAAGTGATTGCTTTCCTTACAGAGTTGGGCATCACAATGAGATAGTCTAGACAAACTATCAGTTACCAACGGATGTTGTTGCAGAATATGATAGACAATAGCAGAAGCAGGATGACCAAAATGGTGATGCCAAGACATAGTGTTACTTTTATGTGCAAAAAAGGAAAAAAAAAATGGGAGTAGTGGACCAAAGGTACATACCACTTTGATCTAGACCCTGGTGGAGGTATTTTCTTGTCTAAATATATTTTACCAAAAAAATTCAACTGAAACAGAACTATCAGCAAAGAATTGAGAAATATATAATATGTTCTGAGTAAGTCAAGGAACACATAAAACATTACATAAAGTAAATGTGACAAAAGAAGAAAGTAATGATGTTGAACCAGTATGTGTGATGGCAAGGCACTACCATCACCAATAAGAATCTCTTCCTGGCCATGAAAGACGTCATGGTGGCTGAACGTTCGAAAATCCACGGTCATTTGATGTGAAGCACCACTATCCAGAAACCATGATTGAGATTGGTGGTGGTGGCATGATATGCAGTAGGCACAAACGATGTACAAGAAGCCATTTTTCGGGTTGTTTTTTGTGTGCTGATGATGAAAAATGCTGAAGTTTAAATTTTTTATTAAATTTTTTATGAACAATGTTGTGTTTGGGAAGGATAAAAGAGGTGGGGAGGAAGATGGCCACTGACCGGTGGGTAGGGGTGGTCTGATTCAGAAAGGAAGCCGATTAAAAGGTTAAGTGGAGGAAAAAGAGAGAGAAGAGATTCACCTGGAGCTGTGAAAGAGAGGAGACTGACGGCTGACTGAGAAAGGCCAATGGTTGCGACGATGAAGGTGGCAGGAAGGAAAAAGGAGAGGAAAACCTATTGATAATAAATACTCTAATAGCGTAATAGGTTGAGATTGAAAAAATAATTTCATTAATTGTGTGTTCTGAAAATACATGCAAATATATAGGTGTTACAAGAACTATCTGGATCCTTTATGGCGGTGTGAACACAATAAATACAGTAACCACAAAAAATATATGGCGCTTCGTTTAAGAAGCATGTTTGACTACAATAGTTGCTAAACTAGTATTGGGAAACAAATTCTTCTTTTAAAGACATTTCCAATACAAATTTTCTCAATTTACCCTTGATTCAATTTCCCCCAATTCCCAAATCAATGACCCTAACCCTAGAACACAAATCACTTGTCTTCTTCAACCCCAAAACCCCTCGCTAGAGCCCTGCCAAAACCCCTTGAAAAACGAGTTTGAACTTGTTACACGAAAATAAACCCATTATTCGAACGAGTACGAATTCAATTTTCGAACGAGTTTGAACTCGTTACACGAGATTAGACTTATTATTCGAATTCGTTATGTGCAAAACTTGTTACATGAAATCGAACTCATTATTCAAATTCATTATGTGCAGAAAAACGAGTTGGAACTAGAGGATGAAGAAGAAGATGAAGAAAAAGATAAAAAGGATGAAGAATTTGAGGACGAGAAACACGAAATCGAACTCGTTATCCGAACTCATTATGTGCAGAAAAACGAGTTTGAACTAAATGATGAAGAAGAATATGAAGAATTAAAAGATAAAGAAGATGAAGAATTAGAAGAAGATGAATAATTAGAGAGGGGGGATTTGTGGAGGAAGAACTTTGAAGGATAAGATGGGGATGTGGGGGACTTGAATTTGACATTCAAAATTTGAATTTGGGTAATGGAGGGAATATTTGGTGATGATAAAAAGAGGGACAAGGGGGAATCCCATCTTTTTTGGTTATATTTTAATAAGGGTTTAGTCAAAGACTATTTCAGCAAGAGAAAGCTGAAAAGAGGCTAAATAAACCAATCCCCAAAAAATAGATCTATAATGATATATTCTTTTAATTTACTCTAATACATGTCAGCCTTTGCTGTTATCCTCTTGCACACTTTCCAGTGTACCAAGGCCGGGGCACGTCAGGATAGAGGGTGCATGCCTTGTCCTGGCCAGCCTTGTCTTCCTTATTGATGTATGGCCGGGCGCACGCCTAGCCTTCCATGGGCGCACGCTCGGATTTGGTTCCAGACCGCTCCTGGAGCTTCTCTATACCTGTTGTGCTTTTCACCTGTTTCATAACGTATTTGAGCTTCCAAAGTACAAATTCACACCAGAAAAATTTGTAGATTTTAACAATAGGAATATACAAATTAAATTTAACCACACAACAGTAATTGCATTGATTAAGAACACTCTCTTACCTTTAATTTGGTAAGAAAATGGTACAAAAGCGATTCGACAAAAGGGCTCTTTCGATTCCTCGACCTCTACGAACAATCTATGAATTAAAAACAAAGAAACGATTAAGATTCTAAAAAGCCCTAAAAGATGTATACTTACGAAATCACGAATTTTTGGTATGGAAACGATTATCGCGATGAGACGATGAACTTCTCCAACTGTGGTCTGCGCAAACGGTTGACGGATTAGCCTCTAGGTTGAAGATTTCCTTTCTGCGCTTTCATTTTCTTCCAGAACCCAAAGCGCATTCATACGTTCTTTTTTTTTTCTTTTGAAAGTGGCGTGTGTGTATGTAATGTGGGGGTGTGGGTTTATTTGTAGGAAAATTATATTTATTTCCTTAAAATAAATTTCCATATCGTTTAATTAAATCCCTTTTAATTAATTAAATAGGATAAATAATAACTAGGTTACAAGAAAACTTGGGGTGTTACATCACCCTTAAAACAAATTTTGTCCTCAAAACTGAACATACCTGGGAGGTGTTTGAACTCTGGAAACTCGCAAACCATCTCATCCTTCAATTCCCATGTTGCCTCTTCCGGTGTGTGGTTGCTCCACCGAACCAAGACTAATTGTACCTCTTCATTGTTGACCTTCTTCACCTTTCGTTCTAGGACACAAACCGGTTCTTCCTTGTAGGGCAACTTCTCTTCCACTATTTCTAGGTAATGCTTGTTTCCACATCAATGTCGGTTAAGCATTTCTTTAACATTGACACATAAAAGACATTATCTACTCGTGATTAGGATTCTGGCAACTCTAACTTGTAAGATAAATGTCCTACTTTAGATATGATCACAAAAGGAACTACATATCTCGGGTTTCATTTACCTTTCTGCCCAAAACATCTTACTCCCCTCATTGAAGACACCTTTAGATACACTTTATCTTCACTTTCGAACTCCTCTGTTTACTTCTACCCAACTTTTTTGTCTGTCCCGTGCCATCTTGAGGTTACGGTGAACCTCTTAAATCTTCTTTTTGACTTGTTGTATCAACTCTGGTCATATGATCTGTCATTGACCCACTTCATCTCAAAAGACTAGAGTTCTACACTTTCTCTCATCCAAAGCTTCAAAAGGAGGCATCGTAATGCTTGCGTGATAACTGCAGTTATATGCAAACTCAACTACTGAAAGGTACTCATCCCATGCACCTCCTACTTCTAAGGCACATGCTCTCAACTTGTCCTCAAGATTCTATATGGTTCTTTCTGATTTTCCATCTGTTTGGGGAAGAAAAGATTTACTTAAATCCAACTTAGTGCCAAACTACTTTTGAAGACTCATCCAAAACCTGTTGACAAACCGATTGTCCCTATCCAACACGATGGAAATTGGAACTCCATGAAGCTTCACTATATTGTAGATGTAAAGATTCGCTAACTTCTTCAATTACATGTTCACCTTAACTGGTAAGAGGTGTGCTGACTTGATTAACCAATCAACTATTATCCAAATCTTGTTATACCTTGTATTAGTCTTCCGTAAGCCACTGATAAAATCCATTGTTATCTTCTCCCATTTCCATTCTGGAATCTTCAAAGTCTTAAGGAACCCTACAGTTCTCTATGATCAACCTTCACTCTCTAACAAGTGTCACATTTAGACACAAACTCTGTTATCTCTACTTTCATAGAAGGCCACCAGTAGTACTGTTTCAACTCTATGTATATTCTGGTTGCTCTGGGATAAACTGCAAATGCTATATTGTGGGATTCGTTCATCACTGTCTTTCTCAACTCACCCACATTCGGAAAACCAATCCGATTCTGATACCAAAGGTTACCATCTTTAACCAACTCATACCCACCGGCTGGTTTGGTTCTGGTGACTCGCTTGTAATCAACCGTAACCGGATCTTCATATTGTTTTTGCATGATCTCCTCAAGTATCTCTAGACTTGCAATCAATGGTGCAACATACTTTAATTTACTTGCTATGGTTGACCTATATCCTGAATACTTAGACTTTCCAACCGATCCAGAACTTCTGGCACACTAAGGAGTGCACTGACCGGTCTTTTACTTAAGGAATTTCTTATGACATTTTCCTTTCCTAGGTGGTACTGAAAATCCAAGTCATAATCCTTAACATATTCCAACCATCTCCTTTTGTCTCATATTAAACTGCTGTTGTTTAAAGAATTACTTAAGGCTATGGTGGTCAGTGAAAATTTGTGCTTTAACTTCATACAAATAGTGCCTCTAAGTCTTCAAGGTGAAAACAACTGATTCCAACTCAAGATTGTGCATATGATAGTTTTTTTTCTCTCAATTGTGTAGACACATGGGCAATAATTTTTCCATTTTGAGTTAACACACAACCAAGACTTTGACCTAAAGCATCCGTGTAAACGTCATAATTATTAAATACTTCAAGTAGTGTCAATACTGGAGCTGTGTTCAACATCTTCTTAAGTGTGTTGAAGGCCTCTTAACATTCCTTACTTCACTCATGCATTACACTTCAATCCTCTTGATAAACCGTCTGTAGTAGCCTGCTAAGCCTAAGATACTCATGATATCTAAAACTATAGTTGGTCTAGGCTACTTCATCACTACTTCGACTTATCTTTACTGGATCCACTTTGATTCCTTCTCTTGAAACGACATGACCCCGAAAGTTCACTTGGTCCAACCAAAACTCACACTTACTGAGCTTTACATACAATCTATTTTCTCTAAGAGCCTGCAACACTGTCCTTAGATGTTCCTCATGTTCTTTCTCTTTCTTTGAGTAGATCAAGACGTCATCGATGAAAATTATCACAAAATTATCTTGATATGGCATGGAAACTCTTTGCATAAGGTCCATAGATGCATAGGGTCCATTTGTGATACAAAATGGCATAACTATGAACTCATAATGCCCATACCTAGTGCTGAAAACTGTATTCGGGATAACATTCTCACAAACCTTAAACTGTTGGTAACCTGATCTTAAGTCAATCTTAGAGAAAACTCTTTTCCCTTGTAGCTTACTGAACAAGTTGTCTATCATCGGGAGTGGATACTTGTTATTAATGGCCAACTTACTAACTCTCTGTAGTCTATACATATCCTCATACTCCCATCTGTGTTCTTTTCAAACAGAACAGAAGCTCCCCTACAAGAAGCACTAGGTTTGATTATTTTCTTTTCTAACATGTCTGCAAGTTGTTCTTTCAACTCAACCAACTCTGCTGGAGCCATCATATATGGCGCCTTAGCAACTGGTTTTGCTCTAGGAACCAAGTATATGGTGAAGTTGATCACCACGACTTCCATATAACCTAGTAACTCATCATGAAACACATCAGAATACTCACTTACTATCTGGATATCCTTTAACTCTGGACCTTCCTTAGTCGGATCTACCACGAAGAACAACAAGGCATTATATCCCCGTTGTACTGCATTTGATGCCGTAAGAGCTGAGATGATAGGGTTTCATCGTGTCTTATAATCCTTAGAATTTTCTTGATATATGATGGAAGACATTCCATGTGTCTTAAAGTTTGCTAGGTTTTTATTAGTGTTGGAAATAATATTGTGTTTTGATGATGATTCATCACTTATTTTATTTATTGTTTATTTAACCCCATTGATGAAGTGTCATAACTAATTGTTATAGGCAAAGCAAAAAGATGTCTAGAACTTATATGTATAGGTTTCATTAGAGTCTTATTATTGTATAGGTTGAATCAAACAAGCACTGTAATAGAAATCGAACAGGTCCTTAGTGGAGTCTAGGACTTTTGCTGAGATCCTATTTTCTGAGGTTTTCAGACTTAGCTGATTCTAACTAGTGCTGAAGAATGAATACCGAGGAAACAAACTCAGTTATGAAGACTCTGGGACCAAACACAGTTTAAAAGACAAAAGGCTAAGGTTTCAGACTCAATTATCGAAGACTAAGCCGAGACTATATTAGTTAGAATTCAGGCAAGTCAGTTTTGGCCTGAACTAACTTTATAGATCTTGTATTGAAGATATATGATTCATAAGAAAAAGTGAGGATGAATCTTAGTTATGTTTTTAAATGGTGTACTATGATTGAAACAAGTGTGATCAGATAAAGATAAAGTAAGATGACCAATTCAATTTACCAAAATCAGCTAGACAAACCAGCTGAGATTATCCAAGAAACTGAGCTAAGCTAAATTGAAAAAAAAACTGAATGCTGAGATTAAGGGAATAAGTTTAGTTAACGTCTATGTTAGAAGTGTAACACATTCATTGGATGACAGCTTGTCAATGTCAGAAGGACACTAACATCAGACATACAAATAGTAGGACTGTTGGTCTCCGAGAAGGGTAAAACTATAAGAGGGGGGGGGGGGGTGTGAATGAATATAGTGGAGTTTCAAAAACATTTCTTATATTTAAAATATATTGAGCAGTGGATAAGTCCCTTATTTAAATGTTGGTTCAAAGTAGATTATGCAGTCACAAATATAGTATGCAGCGAAATAAAGTGATGTAAAGTAAATTGCTGAAAGTAAATAGACACAAAGGTTTATAGTGGTTCAAGGTGTTGTAATCCCTTAATCCACTCTTCTCATGTGATGATTGGAGGAATTCACTATTGTTTTCACAGATACAATAGTTAGATTGTCCTTGGCTAGACAAGCTTCACAATCTTCCAGACTATCACTCCCTGGCTACAAAAGCTTCAGTGACTCAGTCTCTATCACTGCTCCTTGAGAACAAATCTTTCAACAGCTATCACAACGATTACAACTCCTTCTCAGATTCCTCTGATTCAATTGCTTCAGTTGATGTGAATTGGAATCACAGACTTGTGATCAATCTCAGTGCTTGATGTGGAATTTGAGCTCTATTTTTTGAGTTGATCTCTAGATGTTACCTTTAAGTATAGATAGAAGGCTTTTCAAATTGACAAAGGTTCTGCTTCTTTCTTATCAGATTCAATCGTTATTTTTCTTGTCTGTCAATGCCTTCTATTTATAGCCTTGATTTGAATTTCCATCCGTTGGCTATTTATTGTGGAGAATAATCCTTGATTTAATTATTGATTCCCCCTTAATTATATTCTCCTTGATTTCAGTGATCAGATTTCTTTCTCAAACGTTTAGTAGAAAATCCGTCCTTGATTGATCCTCAATTGGTTGTTCATTTAATGCTTGATCTTCATCATTTGAAATCTGAGCAAGTAAAGTTTACTTGTCCATTCCCTGAACGGTTAAGTGATCCTCCTAACTTAGCTGTCTCAGTACTTCCTTCACTGATTTGTCTTTGCTCAGCCGATAGTAAGTTCACTCTACCGGTTTACTGCTTTGTTATTTTATTTGATCTTTCAGGTACTTCTTGTACTCCACTGATCTTAAATTTGGTGAGATCAGTGTACACCATATTTGACAATGTGTTCCATCATTTGAATTATAACTTAGACTTATCCAAGGTCATCACAGACTTTCTTGGTTATAAGTCAGACCATAATGTCTTCATGCTTCTCTGCTGGTACTTGGCTGGTTTCACTCTGCCGGATTTCTTATTTACCTTGCCATCCTACCAACTAGTACAATACTTGTCTAACTCAACTTATACAACATGTCAGAGTCTAAGTAAAGACTTATACAGAGAATTCTAACTTATTTCAGGCTTGCTATAGTATGGCCATCATCAAAACATAATAAAATGTTCGTAACAATTTCCCCCTTTTTGATGATGCCAAAACCCTCATAAGCCTGAACATATGTATACAAAATTTTTCATAATAATCAACAGAATAAAACTCACAAATTTTATTCATCCATTCAAGGTCAATAAGATATGTAAGCTCAAAACAGATTCAGAATGCTACAACTATATTTTACTTAATTCAGCTTTGACCTATTGAACTTTGTGGTCTGGATCTCCTCCATGTATTTCCAGCCGATTTATGGAAACTTCCACTTCCAGTATGCCATAGAAGTTTACTGAGAGACTCCAAGAAATATCCTCTTGTCAAAGGGTCTATGAAAATCAGGCATAGTCTCATTTGCCCTGGGTTCTCCAAAGTATTTCTCATGTCTATCCCTAGCTTCAGCAATGTGTGTGTCAGCAAACTTGAGATTCTTGAATAGACCCCATTGTTCTTGTCGGTTCATTCTCCCCATAGGGTTGAATAATTTTACCATTTAGTTGAAATCTTCTTGTTGTTCACTGGGTAAATCTTCTGGACCTTTTGCAGAGAGGGGTATGGTTGAACTTGGTCTGCTGGTTGAGTTGGATCAAGTATTTTGCTTAACAGATGAAAATTGTCTCTTAACATCACTGTAAATTTTGGCCATGTCAGTTCTCATATTCTCATCCTTATAGCTTAGATAGTCTGCCCATGCTTCATCTTGCATTTGATTTGGATACAGACCGTCTTGGACTTTAAAGAACTCTCTCACATTTTCTAATACTTCAGCATCATATTCTTGCCTATTTCTATGTGTTGTGAAAGTTCATTTCTCACCAGCATATCTTGTGCTACTTCTACCCCTGCTTGTGCTGGATCTGTGTTGACTTGCTGATCCTTTTTGCTATTTTGATCCATGTCTTTGCTGTCTTCCTGATTTATCTCTATCATAATCTCTTCTCTAGATAGGCTGAGGGAATCCAAAGCAGGGTTCATTTAAGACTTTTTCCCTCTCCTCTATAGCCTTTCTCAGTTGTTCATCAGCTTCATTTCAAATTCTGATTTTTCTGTCCCTGGCTTTTAGCTGCTCCTTAGTAAAATTTTGAGGTCCAACTGTTGATCCTTCAGGCTTATCATTTATTTCCGCCTTTTTGGCAGCATCATCCATTTGTTGTAATAAGATGCTATTGGTGGCTTCAGTTGTACCAATCAGAGTGTCCAGTTTTGATTCAATAGATGTGAATCTTTTGTCATGATGAGTCAGCTTCTCGGTTACACTTCGAAATCTGGTCCCAAAAGCCAATGCCATCAACTCATTTTCTTGAGAGACATGCTGTCTGAGACCTGCAAGATTTTTGGTGATATTTATGTGTAACTGTTTCATCAGGTCACCCTGTCTTTGCACAACAATGTTTTGTGCATCAATGTACTCATCAATGACCTGAAATATTTTCTCTAAGGAGTGACTTTCATCTTTGAATGCTAGAGTCATGGATCTGGGATACATTGCTTACTGTTCCAGTTCTTCAGCTGACATATCTGCTGCCCTTTCAAAAGCCTCATTTGATATGCCAGTGGATAGTTGTGAAAGTTTGTGACGGAGATCAGCTGGTTCTGGTTCTGGTTATATTTGATGTCCTCTGTCTTGGTGTTGCATAGTTGGAGGATCATCAACTGATTCTTGGTGCTTCTACTTCTTCAAGTACTTGAGTAGATGTTAATGCTGGTGCATCACTGTCTCCTATTCCCCCTTGTTTTGTGCTGGAAGTTGCCTTGACTGGTGTTGTAGCAGCTGAGCCAGTGTCCAATACGGTCGTAGGGTCAGCCGGAGTGGCAACAGACAATTGTTGAGGTGTTGACTTAGCTGGTGGAGTTGACTTTTCTGATCTGTGTGTTTGTAGAAAAGAACTCAATAGGATGTTATCATCAATTGCATCAGTTGTTTGTTCAACCTCTTTGTCTTGTCCATTATCATTATCCTTTGGATATTCACCAACATCATTTTGATCAGCACAATCATCATTATCATGATCGTTACCATTATCATCATGATCATCACCATCATCATCTGAGTCACTACTACCTTTATCAGAAGGAGGATGTATTTTAGCCTTTGCTGCATCAACCATGATACTAGTCAGTTGCCTAGCATTTGATAGGTTCCAGAGGTGCTTTTTCTATCTATCTTGCATCCAGAAAAGTTAGAGTCTGAATATGATATCAGTTTAAATCCTCCATCTTTTGGATACCAAATTCCAACATTTATAGTGTTCTTCAGGTATTTGATAATTCTTTTGGCTGCTAGTAAGTGAGATTCCTTTGGTTGAGCTTGGAATATTGCACATACTCCTACTGCAAATGCTATATCAGGTCTGCTTGTAGTTAGATAAAGTAGAGACCCAATGATTCCTTAATAAAGCTTCTGATCAACATCCCTTCAACTTTCATCTTTTCCAAGAACAACTCTTGCACATACTGGTGTATCTGATGTGTCCCTTGTGTCCATACCATATTTGTGTATCAAGTCTTTTGTGTACTTGTCTTGATAAATAAAGATGCCATCTTCAATTTTCTTTACTTGTAGACCAAGAAAGTAATTTAATTCTCCCATCATGTTCATCTGAAATTTACTCTTCATAAAGTTTGCAAAATTTTCACATAGCTTCTCATCTTCCGATCCAAGGATAATGTCATCAACATAGATTTGGACTAACAAGGTGCTTGTTCCTTCCTCTAGCTTGAAGAGATTCTTATCAATAGTTCCTTTGTTGAATCCATTGTTGATCAAAAATTGTGATAGTTTCTCATACCAAGCTCTGGGTGCCTGTTTGAGTCATTAAAGTGCCATTTTGAGCTTGTACACTTTATCTTCTTTCCCTTTGAGTTGAAAACCAGGAGGTTGTTCCACATAGACCTCTTCTTCCAAAAGTCCATTCAGAAATGCCCCCTTGACATCCATTTGGTAAACTTTGAAGTCTTTGTGGGCTGCAAAAGCTAGAAAGAGTCTGATTGCTTCCAGTCATGCTACTGGGGAAAAAGTTTCATCATAATCTATTCCTTCTGCTTGCGAGTAGCGTTTTGCAACTAGCTTTGCTTTGTTTCCGACAACTGTGCCTTGTTTATTAATCTTGTTTATGAATACCAATTTTGTTCCAATGATGTAGCCATGTCTTTTCTGTGAACAAGTTCCCAGACCTCATTTCTCTTAAATTCATTTAGTTCTTCTTGCATAGCTGTAATCCAATCAGCATCTTGAATTACATCATCCATGGTTTTGGGTTCCACCTGTGATAGAAAACAAGTTAGCATATTCTCCAATTGTCTTCTGGTTCTGACTCCTGTGTGAATGTCTCCAATGACTTGTTCTTCAGGGTGGTCTCTTAGCCAGTTTAGGTTTGGTTGAAGGTGCTCTTGAGTTGGTTCTTCCAGAATTTCAACTTGTGCGTCAACATCATGTTCTTGTGTTAGTGCCTCTTGTGTTGTGTTGACTGGTGCCTCATCTTGATTGCCAAAGGTGTGATTTAGAATAGTAGCTGGCACCGTTGTATTCATATAGACTTGTCTGTGTGCAGTTTCTTCTTCAAGTTCTTGTAGGCTTTCACCATTTGTGTTCATCAAAGACTACATGAATTGATTCTTCAATCACCAAAGTTCTTTTGTTGAGTACTCTGAAGGCTTTGCTTGTGTCTGAGTATACCATAAATATTGCTTCATCAGCTTTTTCATCAAAAGTATGTAGCTGATTCCTGTTTAAAACAAAACATTTAGATCCAAACATATGTAAATGTGAGATGTTAGGTTTTCTTCCATTCCATATTTCATATGGAGTTTTTCCATGATGTTTATTGATGAATGATCTGTTTTGAGTATAGCATGCTGTATTTGCTGCTTCATCCCAAAGTCTCTTTGGTAAGTATGCGTTTGCAATCATTGTTCTGACTGCTTCTTTGAGTGTCCTATTTCTTCTTTCTGCTACATCATTTGGAGTCCCTGCTGCTGATAGTTGATGCAGTAATCTATTTTCTGCACGGTAGGTTTTGATAATTTCATTTAGAAACTCCGTGCCTATATATGATCTGATCTTGAAGATCTTCAGTTCTTTTTCATTTTGAATTCTTCATAGCAAATTTGGCAGCTTTTTGAGTGTCTCTCTTTTCTTGTTCATGAATATGGTCCAAGTGAATTTGGAAAAGTCATCCACCACTACTAGAGTGTACTTCTTTCCACTTACACTTACTAGTGTGACTGGTCCAAAAATATCCATATGAACCAAATGTAAAATTCGTGTTGTTGATTGATAGGGCTTTGACTTGAAAGAGCTTTTGATTTGCTTTCTTTTTTGACATGCATCACAGAGACTTTCCTTCTTGAATGTGATCTCTGGTAGGCCTTCAACTAACTTGTTCTTTGATAGTGTGTTGATGGATTTGAAGTTGAGATGATTCAATCTTCTATGCCAAATCCAGCTGGTTGATTGTTTATTCTTGATAAGCAAGCACGTTTCTGCCTCTGCTGTCTTCCAATCTACCACATAAATGTTGTCTTCTCTTCTTCCTGCAAGTACAACTGTGTTGGTTTGGTTGTGGATAACCTTGCATCATTCCTTGTTGAAGTGTACATTGTAACCTTTGTCACAGAATTGACTGATGCCTAATAGATTGAAATTCAGTCCTTTAACATAAGCCACATTTTGGATTTTCAAACTGTTTTTGAGCAGTATGCCTTCCCCCTTAATTTTTCCTGGGTTTTCTTTGCCTCCAAATGTTACTTTGGGTGCATCAAAAGCTTCAAAATCAGTCAGCCATCTCTTGTTCCCTGTCATGTGTCTGGAACATCCACTGTCTATGTACCAGACATCCTACAAAACAAGTTATGTATGTTTAGGTACCCAACACTGTTTGGGTCCATGCTTGTTAGCAGTCATGCCTCCTACTCCAAGTGTATATCCAAAAGATCTTCTTTTTGGATAATTGAAGTCATCAACTTCATATGTATAAGGCATGGCAGAGCTTCTAATATTTCTACTAAAGGTATTCTGATACTTTTCTCTACTTTTTGGTGCATTTGCATCTTTTTTCACTCTCCAATATGCATGAGGAAACTTATTTCCATACTGCTTCTTGTGTCCCGGAATATACCTTGGATGGCTTTTCCTAAACACATGATGCATAGCATGAAATGGTTTATTCTTGTATTTTGGGGGTGCAACATTCCAATCATCTTCAGAAGGGTAAAGTCTTCCCTTACCTTTCAGTAAGCCTCTACCTTTAATCAGCTGGTATGATGATTTACTCGGCTGTTTCACTGCACTGGGTTTTGACTTCACCGGTACAGGGTCAGTGGTTGAAACTATGGTCTGTCCTTTTCTGAATTTAGGTCCAGTCTTGGTCCTTGATTTAGAATTGTGTTGCCCATTGTTTCTATCCTCATCCTCACTGTTGTAGCCAAGGCCAGATCTGGATCCAAACCTTTTTGAGGGTTTGTAGCTAGTGCATTTTGTGGTGTAGTGGTGTTCTTAACTGGTAGGGATATTTTCTCAGCTTGTCTTTCAACATCAAATGGGTGATCATCTGCTGCTTGTTGATCAGTTGAGTGAATTTCCTTACTAGTTTGTTTACCTTTCATTTCATCCAGTTCTTTCTTTAATCTTTTATTTTCCTTTCTCAGATTCTCACATTCTTGTTCCGGCATTTCATTATTTACTTGAATTTCTTCAAATTTACCCATGAGATTTTGAATTAGGTTTGCAGAATCTAAGGAGAGAATAGAAGATTGTGCAGTGTCAGACGTGGATGCACTAGATGATGAGTATGAGCTAGATGTTACCTCAGTTTCATTAGATTCTTTAGCCATAAGGCATAAGTAAGTCTTTTCATTGTCTGAGCTGTCAGCTTCATCATCATCAGAATCATTTTCAGATGATTCTTCAAACTTTTCACTACTAGTTTCAGCTTTGAGTGCCTTCTTGCTCTTTCTATTTTCAGTTGTCTTGTACTTCTTCTTATCTTTCTCTTTTTCTTAAAGGAAATCAGCCTTGAAATGACCTTTCTTCTTACAGTTGAAGCATCTGTATTCATCATCCTTTTTCTTCATGTCTTTGCTTGAGCTTGACTTCTTGTTGGATGATGAACTTCCTTTTAAATTGCTTCTTCTTGCTAAACCCGTCAAAACGTTTAATCGGTAAAGCTACCTGTTCTTTTAGCTCCTGTGTCTCTTTGATGCTTGAGTCAGCTGTTTTGCTTTGCTGGGGAGCAACCAGTGCACTGGCCTTGTGTGCCTCTGTTGGTGCCCTGTCTTCACCGTTCGAGTCAAATTAATGAGCCTTTAATTGAGACATCAGAGTCAAAGTGTCAGTGTTTGCAAGGTTTGTTGTTCCTCTAAGCACTGATGTGATAATCTTCCATCTTTCAGGTAGACCTCTAACTATCTTCAGACAAACTTCCTTCTGAGGGTATGTATCTCCAAGTTGCTGCAGTTCACTGATGATGTTTGAAAATCTGTTATCCATTTGATTAATGGATTCACCAGTCTTCATTTTTAAGTTCTCAAATTTCTGTTTTGCAACAGATAATTTGTTTTCCATGACCGCTTCAGATCCTTCATTGATCTGTCCTAATTTATCCCACATCTCCTTTGTTGTTTGGCAATCTTTGATCCTCATGAACATATTACTGTCCAGAGTCTTCAAGAACATGTCTTTTGCAAAAAAATCTAGGTTTGCTCTTCTTCTGTCATCCTTGGTCCAATCCTTCTTGAGTTTGTCTATCTCCTTTCCTTGATCTGCTCCTGTGGTTATCACAGTTGTGATCTTGATTGGCCCATCATTAATTACATCCTTATTTTGTATTCATCAAAATTATTAAAATTGAATACTTGTACCATAGACATGAAATTTGAGGAATCCAAAAGTACAAATAAGAGACGAAAGCACAAATTTGAAAACTACTTCGAAAATATGTGATCTCTTTGTTACCATAAATTAGATCTGAATAGATTCCGATACTAGGAACACTGCTCCAATACCAATTGTTGGTCCTAGAGAAGGGTAAAACTATAGTCAGAGGGGGGGGGGGGATGAATGACAATAGTGGAGCTTCAAAAACTTATCTTATATTTAAAAGCTTTTGGGCAGCAGATAAGTCCCTTCATTAAATGTTGGTTCAAAGTAGATTATGCAGTCACAGATATAGTATGCAACGAAATAAAGTGCTATAAAGTAAATTGCTGAAAGTAAATAGAGACAAAGGTTTATAGTGGTTCAGGGTGGTGTAATCCCTTAATCCACTCTTCTCCTGCGATGATTGGAGGAATTCACTATTGTTTTCACATATATAATAGTTAGATTGTCCATGGCTACACAAGCTTCACAATCTTTCAGACTATCACTCCCTAGCTACAAAAGCTTCAGTGACTCAGTCTCTATCACTGTTCCTTGAGAACAAAGCTTTCAGCAACTATCAGAAAGATTACACTCCTTCTCAGATTCCTCTGATTCAATTGCTTCAGTTGATGTGAATTGGATTCACAGATTTGTGATCAATCTCAGTGCTTGATGTGGAATTTGAGCTCTGTTTTTTGAGTTGATCTCTAGATGTTTCCTTTAAGTACAGATATAAGGCTTTTCAAATTGACAGAGTTTCTGCTTCTTTCTTATCAGATTCAATCGTTATTTTTCTTGTCTGTCAATGCCTTCTATTTATAGCCTTGATTATCCTGGATTTGAATTTCTGTCCATTGTCTATTTAAAGTGGAGAATAATCCTTGATTCCCCCTTAATTATTTTTTCCTTGATTTCTGTGATTAGATTTCTTTCTCAAACGTCTAGCAGAAAATCCGTCCATGATTGATCCTCAATTGATTGTTCATTTAATGCTTGATCTTCATCTTTTGAAATCTGAGCAAGTAAAGTTTACTTGGCCGTTCCCTGAATGGTTAAATGATCCTCCTGACTTAGATGTCTCAGTTCTTCCTTCACTGATTTGTCTTTGCTTAGCCGATAGTCAGTTCACTCTACCGGCTCACTGCTTTGTTATTTTCTTTGATCTTTCAGGTACTTCTTGTACTTCACTGATCCTTAATTTGGGTGAGATCCGTGTACACCATATTTGACAATGTGTTCCATCATTTGAATTATAACTTAGACTTATCCAAGGTCATCACAGACTTCTTTGGTTATAAGTCAGACCATAATGTCTTCATGCTTCTCTGCTGGTACTTGGCTGGCTTCACTCTGCCGGATTTCTTTATTACCTTGCCATCCTACCAACTAGTACAATACTTGTCTGACTCATATTATACAACATGTCAGACCCTAAGTAAAGACTTATGCAGAGAATTCTAACTTATTTCAGGCTTGCTATAACAGCTAGTATAGCCATCATCAACACATAATAAAATGTTCCTAACCAGGACAACTCCAACGGTTACTTGAATTTGAATTTGAACATTGAAATCTCCCCTATAAAAGTAGCACTTAGCACCAAAAATGAGTGTGGGGGTATAGAGCAGAAGATTGAATAAACTTCATATAACATACAAGGGGAAGAAATTTTATCTAGTACTTCAACTGAATTCGTGTTGCCAGATCAAGAAATCATTAAGTGTTAGAATTATTCAAGTTGATCAAGATCTAAAACACTAGAAAAAATAGAGCTATTGTGCATATCATATACATCAAGAACAAGCTCATACACAAGTAGAATCTCTTACTTAATTAAAGTCATTCTTCGTTCAAACAATGTTTCTAGACTGTGAAATGCCTGGATGTGTGAATGATAGTTGTGGTGCAGTCAGGAAGATTGTGTTTGTGGTGGAGCTGGTAAAGATGCAATTCTACCATTCAAGGACCAGTGGAGCAAGCTTAATGACGCAACAATTCTATATGTTAGGGACTAAGGGCTTTGATTGTGAAGCTAGGGAATAGTCAAGGACAATCATTTTACTTTGTATCATGTAACCGTAACTCAAGAATATAGTGAATTTCCTCAAACATCACGGGAGAAGAGTGGACTGACATGATTACACCACCTGGAACTACTATAAACTTTTTGTATTTCACTTTAATGTATTTTATATTTAACTATTTACTTTGTGTTTGTTTGCTTACTTTACTTCATATCCAGTTAAACACAAAACTATGTTATCTACACATAAGTTGCTAAAGTTCACAGAACATCATATTTCAAAGAGATTAACAAATTAACAAAGGTTTCAAAGTATATTCCGCAGCATATGACTCTGCTAACTTGAGTAGTCAGCCGACTAACTAAAAAGGAAAAGTTATCAACTGCAACCTCTGTTTAACACAAGTAATTTTTTTTAGATGACAAGTTTATTCAACCCCCTCTAAACTTGTCGCAATCCGTTCAAGGGACCTAATAGTTTGTTTAAGAGCACTTGCATCAGATTCTCTAAATAATACTCTATTTTACAATTTTAAATACATATTTTTCTATTTTACAGAATCTCTATCTAAGATGAAATGAATCAGATTCTCTATTTTACATAATGAGTTAAATATAAAGGAAAATTTACATAATATGGATAAATGCGGTAGATGTAAAGGAAATTTTACAGAATCTGTAGTTTACAGTAAAATATAGAGTATGTACTGCAGTGCTACTTTTCCTAAATTTGAATGCTGAAATCTTTACAGTTTTTAAAGAATTTATGGTATCTAGTGCAAGTGCTCTAATGCTTTTGAATCTATTTTCTTAATCTGCAAATCAGCCAATTAGGTTGTATTTTTATTTTATTTTTTTTGTTTATCTATATATTTTTTTGCATTAATTCGCTATAAGATCTGCTCATATTTTCTATGTATTGATTCTATTAAGCATTTTTTTGGTTCTTTTTTCACCTGTTAAAAGTCTATTGCATTTCAAATAAATTTTGTGTTAACATGTGGTTCAGGAAGATAAAAAGGGAAGACTTGCATTTTCGACTTTCCATTACCATTTATTGGAATCCTTGAAGACTCCGATAAATGATCGATCTTAGGCAGTGGCGGATGCAGGAATTTATTTCAGTGGTGTCACCAGAGTCTAAAACTACATCTTTTATCTAAAAAAAATTCCAGTGGGATCACCGGAGTCTAAAACATCAATTTTTATCGACAAAACGACACTTTTTAACAACAAAACTACATCGTTTTAACACTAAATTTTTTTAATTTTTTTTAAAAAAATCCAGTGAGGTCACGTGACCGCCGGGGTACGTGGATCAGCCCCTAATCTTAGGACAAGGCAATCTGCGACTTCATTACGGTGAGCATTTTATATTGTTGCGAAATTGTATGCCTTCGATCGAACATGCTAACTTCCCAATTTGGAGTTCACTCTGAAGAATAAAATAGAATCATAAATTCCCTGCATTTTCTATTAAATCATATATTATTTTTTTTTGGTTGAAAGGGGATCTTTATTTATAAACAATGTGTACAAAAAGAGTTCAATAAAGCATTTACAACTATGCAAGAGATAGTAGAACTAAGTTACAGAAACAAATTAAGTCTACCAGACCAATCTAATTTCACGAGCTTTTCGAATCGTTAGGGATAGGAGCACCTCCACCGGGGATTTATGATTATCGCTCGCATGGAGGACTTCATTTCGCCAATACAATATACTGAGAATGAGTTTTCTAAAAAGATATCTCCAAAACTCTAAGTTGTCTTTCTTGTACGTATTTTTGCTCAAACAAGTGTCAAGCCATCCGGGAGTTTCGTGAATCGATGTGAACTCCTGCCAACAATGTAGGTGAACAACATTTTTCCACAATCTCTTTGCTAGCTACAGTCACGTAAAGAATGGATGCTCGTTTCACAATGGCATTGGCAAGTGGCACACGTGTTTGAATCAATGATGTGACGTTGGCAAAGAGTGACTGCTGTCGGGAGAGAATCATGGCGGTTTTGCCAGAGAAGGAGATTACCACGAAGGGGACCTTTGATGCTCCAAATCTGCTTCCAATTCGTGTCCGCAGGCCTTGAGGGGAGTGAAGCACTACGAATTTCAGAGTAAGCGGAGCTGACAAAAAATTTACCCGAAGCAGATGGTTTCCAATTGGGTCGGCTTTCATAATCTAGAGATACTGCATCCCTTAGTTCATTTGCTGCATAGCAAATATGCTGCCAAATAAAAGAACACACTAGCTTAGGAGGATCAAGAGGTGAGCCATATTTTTTCCGCAAAAGCTGAATCCAATGTTTATCATTGTCCGTCAGAAGCTGCCAAACAAGTTTAGCCAGGAGCGCGATATTCATATCTCGTGCCTTTCTTATCCCAAGACCACCAAGGCTTTTCGGACTGCATATAGTGTCCCAGGCCACATGATGGATACTGCGCTTATCCTCACAGTCCCCCCAGAAAAAAGATTGGGCCAATTTATCAAGCTCATTAGTCGTGGAGGCCGGGAGCTTAACCTTTTGCAAATGATAATATGGGGTCGTAGTGAGAACTGTTTGGGCAAGTATGGCGAGGCGTGCTCTGGATAAAATCATATATTTGTATGGATGTTATGTATCGTAAAATTTATGTCTGTTATGCTCATACATTCTTTGATTAAATGTACATTATTTTGTATTACGATATCGTCGATATGGAAAGTATTATTGTATAAAATAGTATTAAGGAAAATATTGATTTGTGTATTGATTTATTAAGGGTAGTTTGAATATTTTGTATATAGGTAGAAACCATGGAAGTGGCTATAAATATTGTACCTTGTGATTTATGATGTTATATGAAAATCGACTGATTGAATTTGAAATTGTATTAAAGTCAGGTTTACCCTAAAACTACCGGGAAAAAAAGAAAAAAAACTCTGTCGGCATCTACCTTGGAGTAGGTCCGACGATGGCAGGAGCTGGAGATGAAGACAAGGCTTGAGAAGAAGCTTCTTGATGCTTTCTTCCTCAGCACGAATGATAACCAGCACCATTCAACTCAAAGGACGTAACTGTGATGAGTGGGCTCGATCAATCCGCACAGCTTTACATGCAAAAAAAAATTCGGTTTTCTTGAAGGAAAGATCAAGAAGCCGACGGATGAAGAAAACCTCGATGACTGGTATACCATTCATTACATGCTGGTATCATGGATCATGAACACGATCGAACCCTCAATCCGAACGACCCTCTCATACTTTGAATATGCACATGACTTACGGAATGCGTTGAAAGGATGGTTCTCGGTGGTGAATGGAACTCGGATCTGTCAGCTGAAGGCTTCATTGGCAGAGTGCAAGCAAATTAAGGGTGAATCTATTGCTTCATACTTCAGGAGATCGACCCAATTGTGGGACGAATTGACTGATTTGGTTGAACTTATAGCCTGTTCTTGCAGTGGCTGCAAGTGCGAATTGGTGACCAAGTATCAAAAGCTGCAACTAAATGACCGTCTGTATTGGTTTCTCATTGGCCTTGAGCTGTCTTATGGTGCTGTCCGATCACAACTTCTCGGACAAGATCCTCTTCCTGGAATCGATAGAGCCTATCAAGTGTTGACTCAAGAAGAGAACCTGTGTGGATGAACTATTCCTCAATCTACACCGGACGGAGATGCCAGGATGGCGTTCCGTCTTCAGACATAAGGGAAAGCTTGGGAAAGCTGGCCGATGATAGGAAGCCATGTTCTTAATGTAATCAGACAGGACATGCTCAAGACACTTTCTCTCAATTGCACAGATATCCCGATTGGTGGGAGGATAGGCGAGATTTGTTCGTGGGGGTGGTCGGAGCAACGGTGCTCGTAGAGGAGGATGGACAAGAAAGGGGCAGGGGGCGAGGTTGGGGAGGGCATGCAAACATTACATAGGTACAACAAGGTATGAGTGGGCCGACCTCTGGCTCGATTCAGCCCATAGTCAATTCAACCCTTCCCCAATCCGTTGAGCAGACCGGGTTGGGTAATATTAGCCTGACTCAGTGGTAGGGTATTCAAGATTTGTTACCAAATTTCTAAACCTCATGATCGGTTGACTGTTAAACATTCTTGGATTATATATACTGAGGCAACCCATCATGTAATGGGCAGCCGAGATTTATTTGTTTATATACGGCCCACTGAACATTGTTATATAGGTTTTCCCGATGGTAGTTCCTCATTTGTGACACATAAGGGAATAATTAATTTGTCAGGAAATTTGTGACTTAATGATGTGTTATATGTACCGAAGTTAAATTGTATATGATTGTGCTTTGCAGCTCACTGATCGATTATGTATGATGCAGGATCGAGTCACGAGGACGCTGATTAGACTGGGTGAGTGTGGATGGAATTTTTCTATTCATGGGTGTTCCAGAGGTTCGAGTTCTGACAGTAGGTGATGAGCATGCTGGGGATTTGTGGCATCGGCGTTTAGGGAACCAATCGGATAAGGTCCTTAGGCATGTCCCGAATATTTCTATTTCTAAGCATTTAAATAAAGATGGCTGTGACATTTGGTTTAGAGCTAGGAAACCTCATGAACCTTTTCCTATTGACAATAAACTAGCCGTATTTTTGAATTATTACATTGTGATTTGTGGGGCCCGTATAGTGTCCTCTCTAGTTGTGGTGCTCGCTTTTTGTTTTTGATTATTCTCGCTCGGTTTGGATTTATTTATTATTTAATAAAATGGAGGTTGAAACTGTTTTCCTCGATTTTATTGCGTTGATTTCTCGTCAGTTTGAGGTCACCATTAAAAAAGTTCGTACTGATAATGGAACCGATTTTTGGCCTTTACTTCCATATTTTCATAAAGAGGGTAATATCTTTGAAACTTCGTGTGTTGGTACTCCGCAACAGAATGGAAGGGTAGAACGTAAACACCAACACATTCTTAATGTTGCCTAAGCTCTACGCTTTGATGGTTACTTACCACTAAAATTTTTGGGAGAGTGTGTGTTAGCTGCGGCCTATATTATTAATTGTACCCCGTCAAGCATTTTAAATTATAAAACCCCGTAAGAACTCCTTTTAAATAAAGAACCGGACTTGTCGATGCTTCGTATTTTGGGGTGTTTATGTTATGCTCACGGCCACCTCCACTCTCATAAATTTGCCACTCGTAGTCGTAAGTGCGTATTTTTTAGGTTATCCATTTGGAAAAAAGGGGTGGAGTTTATATGACCTAGATACCGAAGAGGTATTCGTTTTACGAGCGTCAAATTTTTTGAACATGTGTTCCCTTTTGCTCACCAAACTAAGCCTAGTGCCTCTTCATCCCTTCCTTACCCATTTGTAGATAATGTTGGGATTGTGGATCGAGATTTTGTGTCCTCTCCTTCTTCCGGAGATCCTGTCCTCCCGGATCCTCAGGTTGAGGGGGGGGGAGAGATGTGCTTTGTTGAAATAGGTGACACGAAGGATACTAGCATACAATCACCGCAACCTCGACAACTGGATGATGGTTCAAGTGAGTTAGGGAGATGTCGACGGCAGAAGATTCCCAATTCTCGCTTTCATGATTAAGTGACTCACACGTTGGTTGAACATAAAAGTCTTCATCACGCTCTTCTGCTCCGTCAGTTTCCTCAGGTACTCCGTATCCACTTATTCATTTTATAAATTATGACATGTTTTCTGTAAAACACCGGAAGTATCTTGCTGCTATTACTGTTCGGAATCCTCCGAAATCCTTTAAGGAAGCAGTTAAACATGAAGGATGGCGTAAGGCCATGACAAAAGAGATTCGGGCTCTCAGGGCACGTGGGTGCTGACACCACTTCCTCCCGGGAAAAAGGCTTTGGGGAGTAAGTGGGTGTATACCGAAAAATATGATGAACATGGGGTATTACAACATTTAAAAGCCCGTCTAGTCGCATTTGGGAATCATCAAGAAGAAGGGATTGACTACACCGAGACCTTCGCACCTGTGGCAAAGATGGTTACCCTCGACACATGTCTTAGTGTTTCAGTTGGGAAGAAATGGGACATTCATCAGATAGATGTGCACAATGAGGTTTTACATGGGGATTTGTAGGAGGAAATATCTAAGAAAATTCCTCTGGGTTTTGAGTAGAATAGAAAGAATTTGGTGTGCAAGATGCTGCAGTCTCTGTATAGGTTAAAACAGGCACCGCACAGCTGGTTTGTGAAGCTTGCCTCGGCATTATATGTGTATGGTTTCCACCAGTCTTGTTCTAATTACTCATTGTTTAGTTTGCACTGTGATAGCATACAGTTACATGTTCTGGTGTATGTTGATGATATGATCATGGTTGGTAATGATAAGGTTGCCTTGACGATTTTTAAGGATTATTTGAGCAAATGCTTTAAGATGAAGGATCTTGGAGTTTTATAATATTTTCTAGGCATTGAGGTGGCCAGAAACCGAGTTGGGATATTTTTGAATCAGTAGAAGTATGCCCTTGACATTATCCACGAGACTGGCTTACTTGGGAGTAAGCCCACTGATTTTCTGATTGAGCAAAATCACAAGTTGGCTCTCGTCACTGGCACGTTGTTGGATGATCCAGGTCCTTATTGGCGGTTTATTGGACGTCAGATTTATCTTGGAGTGACCAGACCTAATATTGCCTACTTCTTTCATGTCTTGTCTCAATTTATGCAGGCACCTCTGGTTGATCATTGGGAAGGAACCTTGCGCCTCATTCGTTATCTGAAGAATCATCGCGGGCAAGGCATCTTTCTTCGATCGGACAGTTCTCTTATTCTTGAAGGTTTGTGTGATTCATACTGGGAGAGTTTCCCTTTGACACGTCGTTCGTTGAGTGGGTGGTTTGTCTTTCTTGGAATTTTTCCTATCTCCTGGAAGTCCAAGAAGCAGACGATGGTTTCTCGGTCTTCAGCTAAAGCGGAATATCGGTCCATGGCCTCTATAACCTGAGAGTTGAAATGGTTGAAACAGTTACTTGGCGAGTTGGGGGTGAGTCATCCACCTGGGATTCGTCTGTTTTGTGATAGTCAGTCGGCCCTCTACATTGCTCAGAATCCTGTTTTTCATGAACGCATGAAGTATATCGAGGCGGATTGTCACTCTATGCGTGATGCTATCACGGATGACTTGATTTATCCTTCGTATGTTCCTACGAAGGACCATTTGGTGGATATTTTTACGAAGGCACTTGGTCGACAACGGTTTTAGTTTTTATTGCGCAAGTTGGGCGTTCGCGACCTCCACGCTCCAACTTGAGGGGGGGTATTACGACATGGAAAGTATAATTGTAGAAAATAGTATTATGGAAAATATTGATTTGTGTATTGATTTATTAAGGGTTGCTTAGATATTTTGTATAGAGATAAAAGCCCTGTAAGTGGCTATATATATTGTACCTTGTGATTTATGATGATATATGAAAATCGACCTATTGAATTTTACAATTTGTGTTTTTGACGTTCAAAGATATGCTAGCTAGACATGTTGAAGTTTAGTTTTATACTTTTATTGTTTGTTTCATTCCTTGAGTTTCTGCGTATAAAAGAGGTTTTGGTACTTATGTGATGATTGAAAGTTAAGAATTTTCCCTGTGATTTTCACTGATGACATTACAGTATTATACAATTACACAACTTGTGTATAGGCTGCAATTTTAGGCACAATAACTACAAATATTATATTACTTCCTTATAAGTATCATACATAAATATCTTATCAACTCGAATTAGTCTTTTTAACACCAAACGATGACGATGGTCTAAGTATTTGACTGGATGAATTACGGCTCACTGATTTTGCAATGGTAAACTTATTGCATGATTAAGAAAGGTATTTTTTTTTTGCAGAATAAAAATGGTATATTTACGGAATACGGAATTCCCAATGTAAAGTCTGATTATACTTTTACGTATAATGCCTGGTACACATATTATTTTCAGTAAATCAATCAATGTAAATCATACCTAAAATATCTATCTATCAAATATTACATTAGACAAGAAATATTCTATCAATTAGTACTAAACATTCGGACCCGATACCTAATAATTAAGGTGATGAAGTATTTTAAAATGAATCAATGTCCGAAACTTAACACAAGGGTTTGTAATGAAACGGAGATACGGTCATCGGTCATTAAACGATCCAAGCTTTCTATAACCACCTCATCATCTTCTCCACTGTCTAATAAGGTTAGGTGGCCTACCTCAATTATGCACACTATTGTTGTTTAATTTCAATTATTTCTTACTGTCAGTTCTTTTTATATATATTTTTTATTAGTGCTAGAAACTTTGCTTGGGCAGTTGTTGGCAGTATGCAACTCAATTAATGGAGCAATGACTTTGAATAGTTTTCCCATTGCATACATGAGTTGCTTCATATCCTGGCAACGGCCCTTTCATTTCTTCTTCTATTTTTAGCAGGTTAAACACCTTAAAATGACCTGAATTTTTGATATGTTGCTTTATTTTTGGTATTAAATTCAAATTCCTTTTCGTTTGATCGCAATCTACAATTCAAATGTGTTTACTAACATGGAAATTCTAACATCTTGTGCAATCAGCAAAAATAATTGTTTTTGACCGACTCATTCTCATCTAAAAATTCTAATCTTTTTCTATCACCTAGGAAACTCCAGTATCTAAATCTTTTCTTTTTCTATTTGCTTCAAAACCTTCTGGTTTGGGATGCACAAGTCGATAATATCAGGCCCGGAGTAAATATCAACCTCAATAACCTAAAGGGAATCCCCGCCTCTTTGACTTAGGCTTTGGGCTAAGAGAGTAATAAGTTATGATTACTATGTTCTAGAAGTCGATCCCCAGAGTTTGATCTCCTCCGGGTTAAGGCTTTGGTAGGATGATTGTAAGACTAATGTTATGTTTTTTTTTTTTTTTTTTTTTTGCAGTTAAAACAAGCCCCAAGACGCTACCTTCCAGTATGCCATGCTTGAAGTTCAAACCTTTTCATGTGTTGTTTCGATCACACATTTTCTAGTAAATTACTTTCCATTTGATTTCTCACTTAAGGTCTTTGAGTTCAATAACTTCTCGACATCTTCTGTCATGAATTATCTTAGACATATCTTCAAAAGTTTTTCCCTTAAACAAGTTCTTACCTTTTACGTCCCAAATCAAAGAAGCAAGTCCACTTTAATTTTGTATTGTTACACTCCCATTATTCCTCTCGAGTCTAATTTGATTGAACCTTATAATGTTAAAACATTCTTCTTACTTGTGTTCATTTTCAGCTTCCCACCCAAGGTTATTGTCGATGTCCTAAATTTTTTGCCTAATGCTGCTAGTTATTTTAATGTATGCATCTCTTATTTTTAACAGTCGGATCTCTAAGTCTACCATGACCTCCATTTTTAATTACTTACCCTTAACCTTCTCCATTTATGTTTATACATATGATAAATGGATTTCTGTCATTATCTATTTGTTCGTTTAACAAACCAATATTGTTATACGATAATGTCCTTTGTATTAAACTGTGATAAAGAAACCATGATAGTGATTATGGTTGATGAGATCTCGAATCACTTTAATGGTTTGATACTTAAATTTCTCTAGTCGTATGTACTATTAAATGGGACATTAAGAGTACGATTAGACTAGCACGTATTGGATGTCTTCTATCTTATTAAAGGCAGTGATAGATCTCGTCTATCAAAGTGTTGAGACACTTGGACTGTACATTAACATGTATTAGAGAATGCGTATGTTAGAATGACCTGCTTACTTTATTAATTGTCGCACTATGTGGCAGTTGTGTAATTCTCCTGATACCGGAGTCTTCATGACATCACGGTGCGAATTGTCATACTTTGATACTATTGAGGTTTCCCCTAGCCATGGGGCAATCATACGGTAGTGATTGGGTGTGATACTAAAGAATGTGTAGGATTCATTTCGCTCGTCCGGAAATTGCGTATCCTATGAAAAGGAGTAAATATCTGAAAGAGCCTTCTTATAAGGATAATCTTACTCTCGTGAATCTTTGCAAAGTGGTTGTAAATGAGTTACTTCGAGAGAGCATGATATACAAATTTTAAGATACAGTCGTTAATGTATTGACACTCAAGATACGACCGCATGGATATTGTAACAATGATAGGATTGTATTTACATGGTAATGGTTTCACATGAAAGGTATTAGTCATTGCATTTGACTCTTCCGATGATTGGGGGTCATGGCGTGTTGCTAGACGCTATTCATGATCGTTAGGTATGAAGGGTATTTTAGGAAATGCACTTTGTGCCTACGGCCAACGTATTCGGAAGCCTATCAGGTCACACATACAAGAACATCTAGGCGGATTAAAATGCGGTTATAGTGAAATCCAAATGAGGAACGTTTTATCTTGGCTATAAGGTCTTATAGCGATAAATTAATATGGTGGTATTTATTTATTATGAATAAATATAATACAAGTTATTAATTATGTTGATTAATTAAATATACATAATTGATGTATGGGTCGAAATATATATGTATATATGATATGCATGTATTTTGAAAATTAATTAATCATAGCATTATATTAATTAACAATATCCCGGATGCCAATAATATGGCACATGGGGCACATATTGATAGGTGCTAGATACACATGGATTTTGCAAATTAACTAATAGTATTATCATTTATTAATATTAGATATTAATGAGTATAGATTTGCACACATGTGTGAATTGATTTATGGTAATACATTAAACATATATTCCATATTAGATATTAGCAATATATATCTTGGAAATATTTAATATAAGATATTGAGTATTAAATGAGATAAATCTAGAATATATATTTTCCTTATTTTATTTGAAATTGGTTTTCTTTCTCCTCTATCCGATAAGAAGCTTCTCCTAGTAGGATTGAGACATATATGTGGCGCCATTACAATTATAATCATGTAATGGGTGCCAAGCTATTTTGTATCACAATTAGAAGAGTTCTAATTTACTAGAAGAATTGAGAGCTTCCTAGAGAGAGATTTGAGAGAGGGAGTGAAAATATCGGTCTAGGAACCAGGTTTTTCTAATAGCAATCCAATGGTGGATTCCAGCGGGTTGTCCGTGTGGACTAGCGGTAGAGGCTGAATGCTTGGGTGGCTCCACACACCACTACTGCTTCGTAGACGATAAAGCTTCGATCTTTTAGATCATCCAAGGTAACTTTCTCGTTTAATACTTATATGTTTGTTTCTTAAACGAAGTCGATCCTGGTAAAAGGAAATAAAATTTTAAATTCCGTTGTGTTCCCGGCCAGATTTCCTAACAGTGGTATCGGAGCGTTTCAAGCTTAAGAAATAAGAAATATTTAATTTGCATAGTAACTAAATAGATGCATGATTTAAATTCACAAAACGAGAAACAAAAAAAGGGGGCGTTCGGGTAAAAAGAGGGCTCGGCCGAAACAGCGGCTTCCCGCCATGCTGCTGTCGGCGGCGTCGGTGCCCTCAGGGGTTGCAGGCATTGGCCGGTTATACGTGGTGGACGATTTCCAGGTTTTGTTGTTTTGTGAATTTTAATGGTACATTGATATCTCTTTGTTTAGTTAATGTCATTTGGCTGACAAATGTTTCAAATAGTTTGGGCCATTGGGATACCACATGGCACTATTGTACAGAAGGGTTAGTTTATAGTTCTTAATTGAACCTATGATTGACCGATGTTTGGAATAGGCATAGACCATTTTCAAAATATTTGATTTTTAAAAAAGGGCCCAGGCCTAGACTCTTTTCAAAATTTTGATTTTGGAAAGAGCCTAGGTAGGTGCCTTTTGGTTTTGGAAACCAAATGCATCCCTTTTGATTAGGAATCAAAAGGAAAAGAAGCAAAAGAGACCTAATTTTAATTTTGATTTATTTCGATTAAAATCATTTAATTGATTAAATGTTAATAAGTTAATTGATGGGATAAAATTATTTAATTGATTACACGCTAATCAATTACTTAAGACACAAGTTGGTAATTTTAGATTTTATCTTTTTCATAAGATTTTATTGTATGGATTAGATAATGTAGTAGATATAATATGATTATATGGACCCCGATTGATCATGGGCTCAACCAATATGATACATGTGAATGATTTAATTTTATGTTGGTTTTGAAATTGTCCTAGGCCGTTATGAAGAACGTGACCTAGTTTATTTTCTGCATTATCCTATTCCCGTTAGCTACCCCGTGTGCAACGGACGTATTTATTTTATTAGAGAAATTTTTATGTATCAAGAATGGAGCAGAAGACGAAGACCAAAGAAAGAAGACATAAAGATCTTATTGGCGGTTGCAGTTACCCTTAGATTGTGACCCACGGTTTCTTTAGTTTGTATTTGAAATCGCATTTAGGATAAGTCCATGATCATACCGGTTACTTTACGCATTTATTCATTTTGTGCTTGTATTTATTTTATGTGATACGATAGATGCATGACTAGACACGATCTAGATGAATGTGTAGGATGTATGTCTATAGAGATATATATAATTGATGAGACTGAAATTAATTGAAATTAATTAAGTGAATTAATTTAAAATTACTCCCACAATAAAAATCGAGTCATATTTTGTCGCCCAATATTATAATGACGGTGAAGAGCCCTTGTTGGGATCCAACTGATCGGTCCACATCGAGAGTTGACCTACCCCGGGTATATCGTTATTACCGAGATATGATCATTATGAGATCTCATGAATATTTGGGTTATGACTCGACTAGAATCTTGCAGAGATTGGCCCACGCCAGGACCGTCTGATTTTAGACACAAGGGGTTGGCTATCACATAGAGATGTGAGTTGTCAAAGAGTTGACTAGTCAACCAATGGAAGTCGCATGAGAAGAAACCGGTAAGTGTACCCACCATTCAAAAGGTTTGAAAGTTAATTGAATAGTTCATGTTTTGAATACGATTCAAAAGGTTAAATAAACTATCTAATAGAAAATTGAAACATAGCTCTTGTATTTTTCTTAAGTCTTATGAAGACTAAACTAAGAAATATTTACTAGTGTTTAAAGGATTAAAAGAAAAATTAGGGCATGTACTTTAATAAGAGAACTTATCGAAGTTTCTATTCTAAGCAAGTAAGTTGAGATAAATCTATCTAAGCTCAAGTCTACTATCAGACATATGATATCTTACGAGTTTGATTAAGTTAGAAAGATTAAATACAGAATATCCCAAGATATGAACAGTGAAGCAAACGTTGCAACATTTCCATATTGTGTTCTGAATCTAGTAAACTGATTAAGAAACTAAATAAATGTTAGTGTGTCCGGGCTCTTATGAAGAACACGACTTTTAGTTATCCGTTAGGATTTAATGGACAAATTAAATTGTAAGGAATAAACGTTGTTCCGATAAAGTTGAATAGTCATCAAATATAACATACTACATTGAAATCATTATATAGTTGATATAGGTGACGAAATCTCAATTATAAAATTGTATGGCTATTATTCTTAATATTTTGTGGTCGTTTCAGACATGGTCTCCGTGGAAGAGAAACGTACAGTCACATATCATTCTGATGATGTCTAAACCACGTGATTATGAATGATGTGGGTAGTACTTATCTTATCTAAAGATGAGTAAGATATCCTTTTATGAAAAGGTTATAAATTCTAGAACATTGCCTAATTCCTGAACATACTGATGTTTGTTGGCTTATGACAATTAATACCACAAGTGATATTATTGTTTATTACTCTCTTAGACTATTTTAGAAATAGTCGATTAAACTAAGTGAAGTACAAAGGTTCGAGCTAGTACATATAAGAGATTAATGAACAACTTAGGAATTAATCTTCAATTGGATTGAGGAGGGTGCTTCAGAAGTTGTCTGAAAAAGGGAATCAGATTCTCCCCTGAAAGATTCCATTTTGGGATAAGCAACAGATTTTGTTCTAAATGGAAACTACACTTTATACGATAAAGATGTGACGTAAGCCATGCAAAGTATCCCTTACCTGTTTTGGGATAGTGCCCTCGTTCGAAACATATACTTAACCAAGTTCCGAAAAATTATGGTTGGATGAATTCCATATCAGATATGGAAAGAGATGAAATCAAATCCATCTTAACTGATTATTTATGGTTGTCGTGCTTCTATCAAGCAAGCAGTGCCTGAAGGGCTTGGAGCCCAATATGACATATGCAACTTTGTGGGATATCTTAGCGAGTACGCTAAATGTCATTTACTTTCCCGCGGAACAAAAATGTTTGTCTCCTAACATGCTGTCTTCTAGAGGAAATGTCTCTTCCAAAAGTGACAATGGGAGTAAATTAAGATCTCAAAAGAGTTTGAGTACCATGAGGAATATTCAACCGTTGGAACACGAGCAGGCGCCGCATAGCGATAAGGTGCATGACACAGTTCAGAGCACACAAGTATTATATAAGTCTATAGATAACCACATGCCTCAAGGGCTACTGGTGTGTTCATATTGAAGAATGAAGATCTCATGACTTATGTAAATATGCTTGAAAGGAAATATTAAGAGATATGGCTTGGAGCTATAGTGTTTGAATTAGATTCCATGAGTGACAAGAGGGCAATGAACCTGGTCTTTCTTACCTGAAGGGAATGTCTCTAAAAGGTAAACCTTGCCTTTATGAATGATTGACATGGAAGGTGATGTGATTACTAGTTAAGCTAAGTTGATGGATGAAGGCTACATGGTCAAAATCTTGTAATTATCTTCTGGCTACCAGCTATGATTAAGTCTATCCAGATAGTGCTTGTTGTAGCTACGTATCATGGTTATATGATAGTGTTGAAAACATTGGGTCAACGGCTTGATGTTCATAGACGATAACATGATATGTGAGCTAGCGAGATCTATTTATGGACTCAAAAAAGTTTTCTATTTATGAGTTATTTACTATGAGAATCAAAAGAGTTTGATTTGAAAAAAAATTAAAGATATGCCTTATGCGCAAAAGGGTTAGTTGGAGTGTTACAGTTTTCGAGTAAGGTATTGAATATCCTTCTCAGGAATCAACACCCCATGTCACAATCAATTAATGTTTGGTAGTTCAAGGTGTTTATGAAAGTTCCTGGAAGTAGCAGTTCTTATTATCGAAATAAGAATCTATAGTGATAGGTTTAGATACTGCTTGATCATCACAATTCACCCTTATAGATGGGATACTAAAAGAGTTTAGCATAGATCATAGAAAGAGATACTGCTAGCTTGTATTCTCGGGATCTATCTATGATAGGACGTCAGTCCTAAAAGATAAGGTGAAAGATGATACTTATGAAAGATTCCATTTGCTTCTGCAATAGGATCCATCATAAGAGTTGTGCTAGATATTCATACTCCATGAAGAGTCATGAGAAAGTATGAATGTTATTCCAGTAGGTGTCGAGAGTATACTTAATGGTGTTAAGGGTGGGTTCCTGGTATATTGAAACTTGGATTTTGAAATACCCGGACAGGATTGGACCCTGGGCATCTAGATTAGGCCTATTTCCTAGCCCATTAACAGATCGTGGACTTTCATCTCACCAGTCCACAGTTCATAAGCCGGACCTAGTCCGCAGTTCATAAGCCGGACCCAGACCGCAGATCATAAGCCGGACCCATCTCCACCCCGAGATCGCGGACACAGTGGAATCTACCCATATGAACAGGCTGGCATCAATACAAAGAAATATATGAGTCCGACCTACAAATGTATCCGCTGTCCACCATACTTATCCAGACAGCTGGCCGGTCAACTTGTATTTATTTGTATGATTATCCTTAATTATATCCCTTTAATGTCTTGTCATGAATAGTCTCGACCGACTTAGCCCTTGCCTATATATATGGGATCACAATGTAATAGAAAGCATCCAAGAACTATAATACATAGAGCTACTCTGTCGATTTGTCGACTCACTTTTGTTCTTATTCATAAAGCATTGTCCAACAGCCTTGTTCTTGATAACCGCCACCTTCTCCCTGGAGAAATCACACATAAACAGCCTTTTATCCTCAATATATCACTGTTACCGGAAACCTAACATACCATGCAATATCAGTTGGCTCCGTTACCGGGAACATCATTATCATTCAACCTCTTCGGATCACTTGCTCAACCGCGAAATCCTTTTTCACGGTATCGCCGGCGGTAAAATCTTTGATCTTCTGGAGTTACACAACTTGGAAATCGTCATTTTCAACGTCTTAGCAGCAAACTCAACACAAGGTTACTGGTTTCAGCGGATCGCTACTCTTTTTCCGTCAGAATCAGTTCAACTTGAAGGAACGTCTTCAACGCCATCTTCAAAACTTGAACACGAGTCCCTCATAATACCCAGGTTGGTGTATTCTCTTGGTCCGTTTCAGCTCTTCAAGTAATAAGAAAAACGGTTGCTTGTTGATGACGGTCAAATTATACGCGTAAAAGTCATCAACGTTGACCTTAAATCGAGACTAATAATATATATTTTGTGATAAATCGCATGTTTATATGTATTATTTAATGTTATGTGATTTAAATTATATAATTTGGTATTTATCCATTTATAAGATATAATTTGGTGTTTATCCGTTTTTATTATATAAATCGGTATTTATCTGTTTTTATTATATTTATCCGTTTTATTTAAATATGATTTATTTTGGGATAAATATCTATTTTGTAGATTGAGATAAATTTTGGAGGATAAATACAAATGGAAGAATTAAATCTCAAAATAAATCAAAGGAAATTCAAGATAGAGATCGGATAAGCACGAAAAGAGGAGTAAGGCATGACAAGAGCAAGCGAGCCAATCCGAAGCTTGGGGAAATAAATGTGGCGGCCCTATCACATATTTGGGGCGCATTTTGCCTTTTTCCGGAAGATCGGCCGGGAGTTATCTCTTATTTGTTTTGATATTTTGAAGTATATATCTTAATTAGCTTGAACCCCTATAAATAAAGGCATGTTATACACGCCATATACACTCTACACGACCATATACACTTCTCAATTTATAATACAATTCTCAGTTTTTCTTAGAGCAGTTTTGATGCAAGTTCTGCAATAATGTAAGTTCTTGTATTTATTTGTTCTTAGTTCTTTGTAATTAAGCCCCCAATTATTGTTTATTGTTTGAGGTTGTTCATTCTTCACTGAACGATGTAGATCTAAGGATACGATATGAGGCAGTGGGGATTCCTTGTCTATAAGGATCCACACGCCCAGATCTGTTATCCGGTGACCTATAGATGACTTTGGTATGATCGACAACCGTGTTTTTAGTAGATCTATATAATTGCTTTATGAGCCTCTATTTTATCCGTTACGTATGTAGAAATGCTAAGATTTAGTTGTTCGCCGCGTCAATCTAGCCACGTCTTTATGGTATGATTGTCCACCTAGAATTTCTTATCTTAGTAGGTATGGCTACGGCTACGTTGCTCGTCTGGTTTAATTAGTGTATGATTAGGAAATACCAATATAGGGCTCCTAGGTCGGCTCATGAATTGATCTTCCGGGACTTTCAGCGAGATCTAGATCTGTTCTGTATTGGGGAATTGCATGCACCTAGTTATACGTAAATCGTAGATTAACATGAGACCGTCCAGGTAATTGTTAATAGGACAGAGACTGATGCGATCACTTAGGAAGTACGCTTGAACAAAGGAATGTTGCCTAGGTGAGGAATACGGTTAATATCGGCATCCCTAGTTTTGTAAGCGTGCGAGTCATATGAGATGGAGGCCGAAAAAGCGAAGTCACGTGATGTAGCATAGTGATCTAGATGGCCTACCCGGAGCTAGATGTAGTTTAGGGGATGACTCCCGTAGCCAATATAAAAGAGATACGAATCGGGTTAATAGTTGTCGAGTCTAGCTTAATTATATAGAATCTCTCAATCCAAACGATAACTTAATAATTGGGGAGGTTAATTACGTTGTTTATGTGTTGTGTCGAGTCTTGTCTTTTATCTTTCTTCTCTTTCGTTGGTCGTAGACCGCCTTTGTGTCCTTGATATGAATAATTAATTGTTTGTATATAAATGACCCACAATTGGTTCCCTGTGGGATCGACCTTGATTCGCTATAGCTATACTACGATGGATCTAGTCCTCTTGCTAGTATTGGTTTATGGTAGTCAAGTATTTTAATTTCACTTGATCTACGTCATCACTTGTTGAAGTCACCTGGAAAGTAGTATTGGATTAGTACTTGGAAAGGTATTTTTAGTCCACAAATATCAACCAAATATCTTCTAAATATCTTAGTCAACATGACTGGCGCGAAAGATATGACACCTGCTACACCGTGTTTTGTGGGCAACCAGGGCCCTCCATGTGGAGCGAACATGCCATGTGGAGAAATAAGTAGGAGGTTACTGTCAGCCGGGGTTGATGCCGAAAATGACATCACACCCAACATGCGGGCTTACATTAGGGAGAGGACGTGAGCCCGTGAGATACATGAAGCGGCGGTCAAAAAAAGCTGCGGGAAAGGAATAGTGGGGGCCTCTTAGCTGAATCATAAGCAGGAAGCGGTCTCAGCAGAGAGGACACCCCTACAGCAAAGTTCTTATACAATAGCTCTTCAAACACATATGGATTACGTAAAGGAAATGCACATAGGTAACATGCTGCTCATTGCAGAGGGTCTTCCTCCTCAACCCGTCAGCAAATTTATTCCCCCCACACCAGCACATATGGGGGTACAAACCACTCTGAACTCGTAGAAAACAGTTCAACCTCAGTGGACTGAGAGAGAGGGGAACAATCATGCCACTTCTCAACCCAAAGTAGGAAGGAGGTCAGCTTTAGTTCGTTTGGGGCCCATGGTCGATGACCGCGGTGCAGCCCCAGGGTGACCTAAGAATCACCGATAGGTCCGTACCCACGTAGAAGGATAGGAGGATCACAGGCTGAGGAAAGTTATACCCAACTCACCACAATCCCAGAAAATCAGGATGAGATGGGGATAATGAAAAAGTAGATAGATGAATTACAAAAGGGTAGGACTGGAAGAGAAGCTGATCCTACATGGGGTACCAGCGTCCTTCATCCCAATATCTTGAAGGCGGCTCCAAGAGGTGGTATTCACTATCACAATTTCACCAATTATAACGGAACAACAGACCCTTCGGATTGGCTTTCAGCTTTCCTAATCAAAATTCGTCTATGCACACCTAGCAATGAGGCGTGGTGTATAGCTTTTGTGGGATAAATGCAAGATAAGGCGGCATCATGGGTCCGCGGTCTTCCTCTAGGTTCGATTTTATCTTGGGACGATTTGATAAACAAATTTATTGCAGAATTCAAGTCAGTGGGTGGCCCCAATAAGACCCATATCGACCTTCATGAGGTCCGCCAGGGCAAAAATGAATCCACCTGCAGTTACTACGAGCGATTTTACAAAGTATATTGAGCTGACCAGGGGCATAGTGGACAACGTTGTGATGAGCAGCTTTGAAACGGGGTTGAATCCAGGTTATTTGAATTCATATTTTGCACTCACGCCACCGTCAAATCTCCATGATCTGCTGGATTCGACTAGGAAATACATCGCGACTGTGGGGAATGAAGGAACAATGACGTCCAACCAGGGTAAGCAGAGGGCAGAGCGTAGCCCACCGAGGGTTAGTCGTATGAATCATGATTGGGATATCAAAAAGCCTGAGAGATTTAGGGAGGAGACCTTCACCCCTCTCAAAATCTCGTACACTCAGATGTTGAATGAAGCAAGGGACAAACTCCCTGAGCCATACCCTATGATTCCGGACCCACGCCGCGACACTACCAAGTATTGCGGGTATCACAGAGGCAAAGGTCATACCACCGATGAATGAATGCCGTTCAAGAGAGCAATTGAGAAGCTACTGGCACGCGGCAACCATGACCATTACAAAAAAGACTTCGGAGGTCCGGACAGAAACAATCAGCAAGCGCGTCAGTTCGATAGGCAAGTTCGAATGATCACAGAAACTCCCCCTAGCAACAACAAAATCAAAAACCGCATCGGCTCCATTAACTAACATGTGGAGAAAGCAGCTGTCTTGTGTGAGAATGAGCCACCCCTTGCTTTTACCTGAAGCGAGCTGGTTACTTTTGTCAATATGGAGGCCATGTGTCTTTGAGTTTCAGTGGTAGTCAATCGGGCATGCGTCAATAGGGTTATGATCGATACGGGAGCATGTCGGGACATATTGTATTATAATTGCTTCAAGGAGCTGGGGTTCAGCGACTCCAACTTGAGGCCACACAATGGCACTCTTGAGGGCTTTACCAATCATAGAATACAGGTCACGGGGGCCATCGATCTAGATGTGCGGATGGGAGATTACGCACCTTTCCAAACCGAAAAGGTAATATTTCTCATGGTCGATCTTCAATCAAATTATAATATGATAATCAGAATGCCTGTATTGAAGCAGTTTCTGATGGTAAATTCAATCCCGCATCAGCGGGCAAAGTTTTATGTCAAAGATAAGATTGGGGTGTCGGTCAACGAACCTGCAACCGTTATCACATTTATTGATGAAATATTGACGGGGAACAAGAAAGCTCACATCGAGCAGCCTGAGGACATGGAGAACATCTATATAATCAGGGTGCTAGGAGAACCCCTACCTATCAAAGTAGAATGTGAAACTTTACATGCAAGCCGGAGATAGGATTTTAGAGAGATGAACTCTCTTAGCCGGCTTCTTCATCTTCATGTTTTTGCCTGCCAAATCCTTTCCATTGCTGTGTTCTAGCTCTTGTTCTTTGCTCAATCTGCTTCCTTGTTACCTTTCTTTCTCTTTTCTGAATTTACAACTCCTGTTTTGAGCCATGGCTCGAAAGAATAAGAAAACTATTAGAGATGACACTGCATTCGATTCGATCCGGATGGAGCTGAAGTTTCTGGTGATATACAGGTTGCAGTAGCTCCCAAAGACTTTGTTGCTCCTTCTGCAACTCCAATCGAAGCTCAGATTGAAAGTGGGAAGCTTCCATTAAAGGATAACACTGTTCATCATCATCCTGCAAAGGTCATTTTGGCACCTGGAGTGGATGATGTTGTTAATGCTCCTTCCTTGGTGGAATTGAAAGAACCTGCTTCTAAATGTTGTAATCCTAGAGTCTATGAGGCAATGAGATTGAAATCTGGAAAGCTTGTTACACCTGCTGCTACCATTTCAAAAAAGAAGTCTGTCTTGGCCGAGGGTGATTTGGCAGGTATATCTTCTCTTTCAGAGTTGTTAGAAGTTGAAAAACAGGCTGAACAAACTGTTATTGACAAATTAAAGATTGGTGGTGTGTCTGAAAAGACATTTGAGAGTGTCAGTGCTCCTGTTGGGCAGGTTCCTGCATCTACAGACCCAGTTTCTGAAGGTGATGTGATAGAACCTGGTTCTTCAGTTGTAGAGCTTGCTTATGATGGTGTTGCTGGCACTTTAGGACCTGGTGGTGTGATAGAACAGGGGACTCAGTTAGAGGTGGATCCTGGTTCTATTGCAAGTAAGGAGAATGCTGCCCCTGTTTCTGTGGCCCCTTCTGGTGTAAGCTCTGATACTACTTCGGAGATTACCTAGGGCCTAATGCTACTAAAGTTTGTGGATGAATTTGCTTCTTGGGTTCAAATGGTCAAGAAAAATAGAGAACCTTCGATGATGTTGTTCTTTTGACGGATCATGTTGATTGTATCAATCAAGATACTTGTGTTTCGGAAGAGGAGGATACTAATGATGATTCTATGGAGAAATTGAGTTTGATTGGCATCTTTCCTTCAAAATTTCCCGGAAGAGATGCAGTTCAAAAGATTGTTAATGCTTGGCCAAGAAAGTGCAGATACCATTATCACAATTCTGGATGGATAGTGTTTCTTTTTGAACAATAGACTGATCTTAATGAGGTACTGCATGCTGGTCCCTTCTCTGCTTTTGGAAAGCCCTTGATTTTAAAAAAGATGCCTGTACTGTTTGATTTTAGTAAAGATGCTTGCACTACAGTTCCAGTTTGGATTCAGCTGCCTAATCTTCCACGAATGCTTTGGAAGGATAGAGCTTCGAGTAAGATATGTTCTTTCCTGGGGAGTCCTCAGTATACTGATAAAGTCACTGCTGCAAAAAAAGTGCTTAGTTTTGCAAGATGTCTTGTGGAAATTGATTTAAAGATGGAGTTGCCTTCTGTTATTCCTATTACTATGCATGATGGAAAGGTCCTTATGCGGCTGTTTTTATATGAGGAAAGGCCCAAATTCGTTCCAAGTGTAACAAATTAGGCCATAATGAACAAGGCCATGATGATTCTAAAGGAGAGGTTCCTGCATTGTATGTGGCAAGGTCAAAAAAACCTGGTGTTTCTAAACCTAACCCCTCAAAGAAGAAAAAAGTGGTTATTCTTGTAGATGATGGTAAGAATGATACTCGCTCCCGGGACAACTCCCCGTGCTCGTTGATGTTCCTTCGCCGCAACATCTACACCGGTGGACAAAGGAAAAAGTGTTTCCTCAAGTAATAATGGAAAGGAAGTGGAGAAGACTCCTGTTGCTAATATTTTTGATGTTTTAGATCCTGATAAATGTTCTACTTGGGCCAGTGATGCTGAAGCTGAGGATTTGGGGGAAAAAGGGGACATTGCTGCCTCTGGTTCTAGGAAATCAAGGAAGAAAAAGAAGAATAAAAGGAATAGCACTGTTGGTGTTTCTGGAAATGAAGGGAAGAGATCTGATGTAGTCTCTAGAGGTAAATCACCTCTAGGTAGACAAAAATGATTGGTTTTTGGAATGTTAGAGGGTTCAATAAGGTTTCTAAACAATCTACTGTTGTCAAATACCTTAGACAACATAAGATTACCTTATTTGGAATCCTTGAGACCAAACTGTCTCAAATTAGTATGGTTAAATTTTTGAAGTATAAGATTCCTACCTGGAAGTTTGTAAATAACTTTGATCAACATGATAATATGAGGATGTTAGTTATTTGGGATCCATCTTTTGTTTCTTTGGAAGTTTTGGAAGTTGATGCTCAGTGGATCCACCGCAAATTGTCGAATGTGATTGGTGATGTTTTTCTGGTTACTTTTGTGTATGGTTTAAACTCTGTTGGCCATAGAAGAAGTATGTGGGACGGACTTAGAGAATTCGGTGTTTGTTCTTCTCATCCTTGGATGGTTTTAGGGGATTTCAACTCTGTGCTTTCTGTTGAAGATAGGATGAATGGGAATATTCCCACTGATTATGAAATGCAAGATGGTGTGGATTGTTGCTTGGATGCTAATCTTACTAATATGAATTCCTCTGGTGAATTCTTTACTTGGAGTTCTTCTAGTGTTCTTTCTAGAATTGATAGGGTGCTGGTTAATGCTTATTGGTATGACTGGTGTGTGAATGCTTTGGCTTTTTTTGACCCTGCTGGTTTGCATTCTGATCATTCCCCTTGTAGGATTTCTCTAACTACTGATTTTGTGATCAGAATGAAACCATTTAAAATTTTTCAATATGTGGATGCAGCATCAAAGTTATATGGAGATTCTTACACAGAGCTGGAGTCAAGATGTTTATGGTACTGCTATGTACCAACTTTGTAGAAAGCTTAGAAGATTGAAGAAGCCTTTGAAGGAAATGAATAAGCTTCATTTTGCTCATATATCTGTTAAGTCTGAAAATGCTCAGAAGGTGCTTGGGGAATTGCAAACTTTATACAACCTGGGACCTACTGAGGCTTTGTTATCTCAAATTGGGGATCAGAAAAGGATCTGTTCTACTTTTGAAAAGGCAGAATCCAGTTTTCTTTCTCAGAAAGCTAAGGGGCAGTATGTGAAGCTAAGTGATAGGGGGTCCAAGTTCTTTCACTCTATGGTGAAGAGGAATAATGTTAGGAATCATATCTCATCCATACAACTTGCCGACGCTTCTTTCACTACTTCTTATGATCGATTGGTGATTCTTTTGTTAGTTTTTACACCGACTTATTGGGTACCGAGGCTTTGGCACTCCTATTGATGAAGATGTTGTTAGTGCTTGGCCCTACTATTTCTAGGGTTCAGCTGGATAATTTGTCGGTGGATGTCACTGCCTTGGAGGTAAAGAAAGCTCTCTTTTCTTTCTCGACAATAAAGCACCTGGTCCTGATGGGTATTCTGCTGGCTTCTTTAAGAAATCTTGGGATATTGTTGGAGCTGATTTCACTAATGCTGTCTTGGAATTCTTTAATAATGATGCTATTTTGAATCAAGTTAATCATGCTATCATTGCTTTGATTCCTAAGTCTACTCATGCTGCTTCTGTTGGTGACTACATGCCTATCTCCTGTTGCAATACTACTTACAAAGTTATATCTAAGATTTTGGCTACTAGACTGTCTTCATGTCTCGCTCGATCTTATTGATGAATGCCAAACTCGGTTTTGTTGATGGTAAGGCCATGTCGACAACATTTTCTTGTGCCAAGAGTTGATCGGGAAGTATGGGGTTGCCGGGGGTCCCCCTAGATGTATGATAAAGGTGGATATTAAAAAGGCCTTTGATTCAAGGCATTGGTCCTTCTTGGAGGTCGTTTTGAAAGGATTTGGTTTTCCTGACAGGTTTGTGAAGTGGATCATGCTTTGTATTACAACTACATCCTTCTCCCTGTCTATCAATGGTGAGCTCAAGGGGTTTTTCCCTGGGAAGAGGGGCCTGAGGCAAGGGGATCCTCTTTCTCCTTTCCTCTTTATTCTTGGTATGGAATACTTCTCAAGAATGCTTAGAATTCTAGGGGAGGACTCAGAGTTTAACTTTCACAATGGATGTCAGAATTTGAAGATTAATCATCTTGCCTTTGCAGATGACTTGATGCTCTTCACTAGAGAAGATCCTATATCTATCTCCTTAATGATGAACTGTCTTACTGATTTTGGTATGTGTTCTGGCATGGTTCTTAATTTGCATAAGTCTGAAATTTTCTGTGCCGGACTGGATGAGTATAACAAGCAGGTTTTATTAGACATCTCTGGTTTGAAAGAAGGTGTGATGCCTGTTAGGTATCTTGGCATTCCCTTGTGTGCTGTTAGGTTAAATGTGGTGCATTATGATCCCTTATTCACTACTTTGAGGAATTACTTTTGTAATTGGAAGGGTGCCACCTTGTCTTATGCTGGTAGGTTACAGCTGGTGAAATCTGTCATTCAAGGTGTGTACTGTTTTTGGCTAGGTATTTACCCTATCATTGGAAGTGTAAAGATTAAAATGGATCAATTATGTAGGAGGTTTTTGTGGGGGGGATCCTGTGACTCTAACAGGAAGTCAATTGTTGGCTGGAAGAAAGTTTGTTTGCCCAAATCTGAGGGTGGTTTAGGAATTTTTCAGTTGGAAGCTTGGAATCTAGCTCTTTTGTGTAGGATCTTGTGGAACTTCCAATGTAAGAAAGACTGCCTTTGGGTGAAATGGATCAATGCTGAGTACTTAAAGAATGCAGATCTGTGGTCTTATTCTTACAAGTCTACTGATTCTGCTTTAATCAAAACTGTCTTCAGAATTAGGGATAGGATCTTGAATTATGCTGGTTCTGCTGGTGCTGCTATTGCTGTGTTGAAATCCTGGTCCATTGGTATCAAATTATCCCCTACTAAAGCTTATGATTTCTTTAGGCACCAAAGTCCCAAGGTTTGGTGGTACAGACTTATCTGGAACCCTAGAGCCACCCCAAAACACTGCTTTTTGTTGTGGATGGCCATGAAACATGCTATGCTTACTACTGATAAGCTTCATTTTGATGACAAACTCGCTCCTTGTGTGGATTGGTGAATGAATCTGCCTCTCATCTCGTATTTTCGGTGTCCAATCTCCCGTATGATTTGGGGCAAGGTTAGGTTGTGGCTAGGTATCAATAGAAGACTGGAAACTATAACTTCTGCTCTCAGATGGATGAAGAGGAAATGCAGGGGAACTTCTCATGCAAATGTGGCTAGATGTGCCCCTGTTTCTGTGGTTGTTTACTGGATTTGGTACATGAGAAACATTAAGAGGTTTGAGGGAGTACCTGTGAAGATTGATGATGTGTTGTTTTGCATTAAAACACATATGTTTTACATAATGCGAGTGCATTCCCCTTGTACACTTTTACACCTTAATGTTTAGGTTTTGTATATCTTTTGTGATTTCGAGTAGGTTTTGTTGGTGGATGTATGAGATTATTTTGTTTCTCTACACACCTTGGGATATGCTCTGTGAGTTATGCTCTCACATGACCCCTTTTGACAGTTTTGGGTGTTGTTATGTGTTTAGTGGCTGTTGTTTCTTGTTGCATATAACCTCAGGGGTCTTATGCAGCTGGGAATCAACAAATCTAACCTCTTCTTAACACTAGTGTAGTGTTAGTTTAATTCTAATTATGATTAGGATGTAATCTCTTGTACTTTGCATACCTTGGTTATATAAATTTTTTACCTTTAACCAAAAAAAAAGAATGTGAAACTTTACAAGTCAGGGATGAGCCTAATTTTACGGAGGAGGATGAGTTGATTGAGGTAATCGTTAACGACGAGTATCCCAATCAGAAGATCACGATAGGGGATCGCCTAAGCCTCTCTAAGAAAGATGCTGGTCCCTTGGAAAGGCTGACACAAGTTGAGAGTGGGGGTGAATAAACTTGTCACCAAAAACTAGATAAAAAATGATTAAGGTTTAGTTTTATGTTGTGTGGAGTTGAGCTGACTAAGCTGAGTCAAAGTCAAACTGACTTATAACATAACTGAGTCAACCGGCAGTGGATGTTTTAGCCTTTATATGGATCTTTTTGTTTCTAAGAAAAAGTTGAGTATGCTAAATTGAATTCTGGTGAATCTCAGTTTGTGAATTGTGAGTGTGTATAACAATCTGTTTCAGTATGCTTATAAACAATAATAAATGCTGAATAAGTATATAACAGAAAGTAAGTGCGTAATGTAAATAAGGCAAGAATTATAGTGGTTCCAGATGGTGTAATCCTGTCCGTCCACTCTTCCCATGTGATGTAGGAGGAAAATTCTACTAGAACTTTCTGAGATACGCTGTTTCAAAAAGTCCTAAACGATAGTCCTTGACTAATCCCAAGCTACACTATCTAAACAACTGTAGAACAGGTAGGATTGTTGCTCTGCAACTACTTGAACACTGGTCCTTAGAGGGTTTTTATTGCCTCTTCTCCAGCTCCACCACAAACACAGTCAACCCGACTGCTGAATAATAACTATCCTGGGCAAATCCTTGACCGGATTGCTTGACAGTCTAAACCTTTGATTGAAAATCAAAGTTGGGCTGAGAATCGCTTGTGGTACTTCTAAGTGTCGAATTCTGGATTGAATCTCTGTAGCTTGAACACTTGAAGAAATCTAGATGTGATCTTGTTGAGCGTAGATATTGATAGCAATTCAGATGAACTAGACTTGATCACAATAATGCTTGTAATCTTGTTAATTCGTGTGTTTGATCCTTGATGCCAAGTCCTCTATTTATAGTGTAAGGTCCAACGTTCATCTTGCGTGAATTTGAATTGTATCAACGTCTATATTTTCAGATGTCAGGTGTCAGTGACCGTTCTGACAAGTCAGTGCTTCATCCAATAGAATTCCTTGTTTTATAACGTTCGAATGTAAGTTCATCTGTTTGGATGACTGACTATAAAAACTGAGTGTCCTGATCAGTTTTATACTGAGTATGTCAGTATCAGTTTGTTAACTGACTTAGAGCTTTAACTGCATTTTTACTCTTCTTCAAAACTTAGTACTCTATTCATCTGATTTTGTATAACTTAATCAGAGTACACCATATTCTTAATAAAAATCATCTAGGATCTCATTGTCCTTATGATTCTTAGGTCTTCTTACAAGATCCATAATGTCAGTTCATGCCATCACAGACATACCTGAATTCTAACTTTACAGTTCTCGACTTTAATCTTCATAACTGAGTTTGAAAGGCTCAGTTCTTCAATCTTCAACAACTGAGTGTGTGTCCCTCAGTTATTCATTTACTGTGTTTGTTCCCTCAGACTTCAGTTCTAGATAAGTCAACCGAGTCTGTGTCCCTCAGCGAACTTACCTTCTTCAGTTCTAAGTAAGCTTAAGTTCTTGGCTCTGAGTGACATCTTCAGTTTTATGTCATGTTCCAGTTCTCTAAATGATTTTATAGTTTTTAGTTTTATGACACTTCTATCTATTACAGTGCTTGTCTGACATAACCTATCAAATTATCAGACTATAGTAAAACCTGTACATTCAGTTGTAGACATCTTTTAGCTTTCCATAATAACAACTAGTTTCAGCACTTCATCAATGGGGTGTAAACAAACAAGTAACAAAATAAGATGAATTATCATAAACACTCAAATTTTATTTGCAACAATTTCCCCCTTTTTGATGATGAAAAAACCCTTATTAAAAGAAAAGCTTAGAGTTAAAAACAATGCAAAACAAGGTAAAACTGGAAACTGGATATATCATTAAGATTCTCAAAAACTAGACCAGGTTACACATTTGATACGAACTGAAATAAAAGCTAAGCAGCTCTTTGTGTAACTAGAATGAATTTCCTTTGTTTATCATGAAGAAGATATTCATCTTCCAATTTTGTGTCTTCTTTGTGGAATGTTCTAAGATAATCCACTTGGCTTGATAGCCTCCATTTCTTCAACAGTAATAACTTAGGAAGGTTAGTTTCATAGTTGTAATAGTCTTCAAATTCTGCAACATCAGCCTTCATCTGCTCTCTCTTATATCTGATTTGAAGTTTCTCTTCAATCCTTTTTACTTTCTTATAGTTGGACATCTTCTGATTATGATAAAGATCAGATAAGAAATACACAAGAGATTCTTCATAAGTTTTGTCTCTGTATTTTACCTTGATATGGTTATAATCTTTGACAAACTTCATCCACAGATCTTGTGTAAGAGTAGCTCTTTCCTCTCCAGGTTGACTATACTTCAAAATGAGCTGCTTTTCAATTAGTTCTTTCACATCCATAACATAAGGATCTGTTGCAGATTTGGATTTCTTCAGTTCAGCTTTAGGCTTCAGCTTTTCTTCTTGTAATCTCATATTTTCTTCTTCTTCCCCCTTTTTGGCATCATACAACTGATTGATCAACTGATGAGTTGACTTTTGGTCTGCTGAAATGCCTTTTTGAGAGGTAAGAACTTCTTTGAGCTGAGTTTCTAATCAATAGATTCAGTGATTGAGGTGCCATTCTGCTTGAGCGTGAATCTCTCGATCTTCCATCGTTGTACTTTCAAGTTTCTCCTTTACACTGAGAATTTCTGAAACTGAATTTGAAGTGGATTTCTAGATAATATTCAACTTTAAATGAACTGAGACATCTGTCTTCTTCTTGTAATCCAATTATCCAGAGATGTGTGACAAAAGACCATTGTAATATTCCTTTTGGTTAAGCATGATCTTCAAATTTTCTTGGACTTTGCTCAATTCTTCTTCTGTCAGTTTCTCAGTTGGATCTTCTTATTCATCTTCTTGGATTTTAGACTGAGTATCATCTTCTATTACCATCAATTACTGAGTATCAGCTCCTTCAGCTGCTTTCTGATTGTCAATTGTCTTATTCACAACTGGCAATTTCTCTTGCTGAGTATCAGCTTGCCTTCTTGATCAACAATTTGTGCTTCTGACAGTAAAACGGTACTCTTTTCTGTTTTCTTCCTTGAATCATCATCTTTATCATCATCTTTTTTATTTAAAACATCCTTCAGTATAGATGATGTAACTGATTCTTTTCTCTAAGCTATTTCTTTGAATATGTTATAGCATTTGGTGAGAAACTCATCCACAGGAAACAATGCGTATAAGTCTTTGATTTCAAGTTTCTTCAAAAATAGCTTATCTTCATTCTACAAATCATCTTTGATAGATTCTTTGGAATCTTCAGTTTTGAGTTTAATTTTCATCAGTTTGATAATCCTTTCAGCTTCAAAGTTGTAAGCTATGTGTTGTTGCTGAGTTTCCTACTGCTGAAATTGATGTTGCTATTGATTGACATCCATAGCAGAAACTTGTTTCTCTGAGATCTTCTGCTTCTTTTGAGAAAAGTCTTCAGCAACCTGACTGACTTCATTTGTTAGTTGTTGTTCCCCCTCAGTTGATGCTAACTGACTTGAAGTACCTGGGAACAAATGTCTTCCAGCTGATTTAACCTTCTGTCAGTCAGCTTTCCTCTTAACTCCTTTTTGCTGAGCGATCTGCTGAGACACAGTTTTCTTATTGGCTTCAGGTTGGGAAGTCTTCGAGGTTTCTTTCCTACAACTTACAACTGCTGTTTCTAGTGTAGATGTACCAACAATTTGTTTTATCTCCTTCCCTTCACTGAGTCTTTCCAAGTAATGCTGAATAATTCTGCTGAGTGTCTTCTTCAGCCAAAATCTTCCAACAGTTTGTCTTCCTTCTGCTCGGGCTTTGCTGACACTTGCTACTTTAGCTAAGTGTTGCTATTTGTTCTGATTGAACACATATCCTGCCCAGTTGAACTCAAGTTCATCCCATATGATGTTCATCAGATATATCCCATCTTCAGATAATTTATTTAGTCCTTTATAATGACCAGTAACATTTTTGCCTATCCATCTACTGAGGAGTGCAAATTCAGCTTTAAGATTGCTGACAAGTGTTTCAACATTTGCTGGTTCCTTTGTTACTAAGATCTGTCTAAGAAAGGCTTACTGTTTGAGCGGCAAACATGCCAAGTCTATTGATTTCTCAAGTGGTTGGTTGAAATCAAATAGCTGCCTTATGAGTTCTTCATTGACGACTACTCTTTCTCCATGAACTTTTGTCCCCAGGGAGTTCCTTAGCAGCCTCATATTCTCCCAGAACTACAAAATCCCTTCCAAGTCTTGATCTTTTTGTGATTTTACTTCCAAGATATTTTTCAACCCTTCAAGAATTTTTTATCTTTTCGCAAATATAGCTTGCAATAAGAGTGTTGATGCAAATACCTTCATATTCTTCAGAAGAGAGACTGTCCAACTCGGTTATTAGTCTTTCTTCTTGTGACTGTTTGGAGGCTGCCACTGTAGAAATTTTCTGAGTTTCGAGAAATTTTGAGAAGTAATGAAATTTTGGGCCTTTTGGGAAAGATAAAGTTTGAATTTTTGTGTGAGAGGAGATATAAAAATGTTTAGATAGATAGAGTGGGATTGACGGTTTGTGATTTGAACGCACGATCTTCTGAGGGATTTGTACCACCTTTTCAAATTCCACTAATGGTTTGTATAACCGATGCATGTACTATCTGACAATTATGAGGGTATACCCGCAACAGGTTCTGACATAAACGGCGGTAATTTAATGCGATGTAACTATTGTCGGTTTTATCCTTTCGACTTTTGACTTGCTTTGCCTGGTTAAAAACTGACTAAGATTTGTTCCTTGATGTGTTCTGTTCCGTCAATTCTTCATTTCAGTAGGTCAGTTTGAGATTGTTGATGTCAATGACTGATCTGTCTATGAGCGCATCCAGCATGACAAAAATCAATCCCTTTGAGGAATCTTTTGAGCTTAAACTGACTTTGATAATTCCCAATTCAGTTCTCACTTTTGCAAACCTTTCTTTGTCAAGTGGTTTGGTAAAAATGTCAGTCAACTGATCTTCAGTTGGGTCATAGAGAACTTTAACGTCCTTTTTCTCTACATGATCCCTTATAAAGTGATGTCTCACATCAATATGCTTTGTCCTTGAGTGTAAAACTAGATTGTCAGTTATGGCAATTGCACTTGTATTATCACACATTATAGGAATCAGTCCTTCTTTATCCCATAATCCCTTAACTGTTGTCTTAGCCATAAAACTTGAGCACAACAGCTTCCAGCAGCAATATACACAGCTTCAGCTGTTGATGTCGAAATTGAGTTTTGTTTCTTACTGAACCATGACACAAATCTATTTCCTAGTAACTAACATGTGCCTGAAGTACTTTTTCTATCCACCTTGCATCTAGCATAGTCTGAGTCTGAGTAGGATATCATCTTGAATTCTCATTCTTTTGAGTAACATATCCCTACTCCTTCTGTGTCTTTCAAATACTTCAAGGTTCTTTTGAAAACTGTGAGATGACTTTCTTTGGGTCTTGTTTGAAATATGGCACAAACACCAAATGCAAAAGATATGTCTGGTCTACCTGCTATGTGAGGTAATGTAGACTTCCATCCATTCTTCTATAGAGAGTTTGATCCATATCCTTGCCATCTTTGTCTTCATCTAATCTGATGTTGGTTCCAATTAGTTTGGCAATGCCAATTGATTTCTCCATTCCAAACTTTTTGATCAGTTCTCTTGTATACTTAGTTTGGTGAATGACAATCCCATCATTCATTTGCTTAACTTGTAATCCAAGAAAGTAATTTTGTTCTCCCATCATACCGATTTGAAATTTGCTCTTCATCAAACTTGCAAATTTCTCACAACGTTGTTCATTTTTCAGATCCAAAAATGATGTCATCAACATAGATTTGAACTAGGAGAGTACTTTCTTCAAATTTCATCCTGAGCAAGGTCTTATCAATGGTTCCTTTTATAAAACCATTATCCACCAAAAACCGAGACAGAGTTTCATACCAGGCTCTGGGTGCCTGTTTTAGTCCATAAAGTGCTTTTCTCAGTTTGAATACTTTGTCTGCTTGATCTTGGAATTCAAATCTAGGCAACTGTTGTAAATAGACTTCTGCTTCAAGTATCCCATTTAAAAATGCGCTTTTAACGTCCATCTAGTACACTTTGAAAATGCAAGAAATAACCTGATTGCCTATACTCTTGCTACTGGGGCATAAGTTTTATCAAAGTCTATCCCTTCTGCTTATGAGTAAACTTTTTCTACAAGTCTAGCCTTATTTCAGACAATGTTTCCATCTTCATCAAGCTTGTTTCTGAATACCCACTTAGTCCCTAATATGTTGACATTATCGGGTTTATCCACCAATTCCCAAACATGATTTCACTCGAATTCGTTAAGTTCTTCTTGCATGGCTAGGATCCAATCTGGATCATTTAAAGCTTCTTCAATTTCCTTTGGTTCAGACTGAGATAGAAAGCATGCTATCATAGCATATAGCTGATGTCTTGTCCGAACTCCTGCTTGGAAATTACCTATCACCTATTCTTCAGGGTGATCTCTCATCCATTGATGTACTAGGGGTTGCATCAAAGGGTCTTCGTTTTGTTGAGTTGGTTCTTCTTGAGCATGAACATTTTGAGTTGGATTAGTTTCCTGTTGTCGTTTAGCTGTAGATTATGTTACTGGAAACTGAGACTGATCTTGATCTGAAGAATATGAGATCCTTAATCTTCCAATATCTATAAAAACTTGTTCTGGAGTCTTTTTCTGACTGAGACAGATAAACTGGTTCTTCTTTATCTTCAATTGTATCTCCAGTGAAGTTTGGTTAATAAAAAACCACATGTATTTATTCTTCATGCTTGAGGGTTCATTTGTTTAACACTCTAAAAGCTTATTGACACTTGAATATCCTAGAAATATTCCTTCATTAGCCATGGGCTGAAAAACCTTAAGCTGAACCTTCCCATTATTGTGAATAAAGCATTTGCTTCCTAAGGCACGAAAAAATGAGATGTTTTGTTTCCTTCCATTCCATATTTCATAAGGTGTCTTTTCTAGCTTTTTGTTCATAAGAGCTCGATTATAACAAGCTGTATTTACAGCTTCTGCCCAATAATTTTTTGGCAGTTTTGATTCATAGATCATTGTCCTTCCAGCTACTTTGAGTGTTCTATTTCTCCTTTCACCTACTCCATTTCGTTGAGGTGTTGCAGTAATTGCAAGCTGATGTAATACTTCATTTTCTCCACAATACTCAATGATTATATTGTTAAGAAATTCAGTTCTTCTATCAGATCTAATCCTAACCAATGTCACTCATTTTCTGATTCTGGAGTCTCTTGAGAAGTTCTGTGAGCTGTTGCTTGGTTCCAGTTTTATTTGACATGAAGATAACCAATATATATCTTGAATAGTCATCAACTACCACCAAGGTGTATTTCTTTCCACTAACACTGATTGGTGTAATTAGCCCAAATAAATTCATATGCATCAGTTCTAAAACTCTGGTTGTTGTATGCTGAGACTTAGTCTTGATAGTTGCTTTGGTTTGATTTCCTTGTTGACATGCCTCACACAAGTTGTCATTCTTGTATGACATCTCTGATTGTCCAATCACCAAGTTCTTCTTGACATGTAAGTTGATATCATCAAAATTGAGGTGACTCATTTTCTTGTGCCACAGCCAACTGAGTTATAACTTGGATGCAGAATTAAACACGTTTCTGAAACTGCGGTAGAACAATCTACAACATACATATTCACTTTCCTTCTTTCGGCGAGAACTACTTTGTATGTTGTTTCACTGACAACGATGCAAAACTCCTTATCAAATGTGACTCTGTATCCCATGTCACAAATTGACTAGTGCTGAGGAGATTGTAGTGCATACCTTCCACATAAGAAACATTCTTGACTGTAAGTCCATTTCTGATCAAGGTTCCATAACCCTTTGTAATTCCTGGTATGTCTTTACTTCATAAATTGACTTTAGGTCCATCCTTAGCCACAAAATCTACTAGACAGTCCTTGCTCTTTGTCATGTGCCTTGAGCATCCACTGTCAAAATACCAAGTATCTTCATTTTGATCTTTCATACGAGCCATTAGAGCTGTATCATATGATAGTCTTTCAGTGCCAGCTTCATTGTCTGACTCATCTCTAGCTAAGAGAGCTCTTCTGCGAGGTCTTCGTTGCTGAGTCTTCTTACCAGTCAGCTCTGGACATTGAGCTTTGTAATGTCCAGGCTTTTTGCAGTTAAAGTAAAGATACTCATCATCTTTCCTTTTCTTAAGAGTCTTCTTAATGTACTTCTGAGTGACTGGATGTCCATTTTTCATTCTTCGAATATTGTTCATCATTAGAGCCATCTGCTCTTCCACCTTATCTAATTGTTGGAGATTGCTAGAGGAAGTTTCTTGAATGTCATTGGATGTTGCTGTAAGGGCTGTTGTTTTAGGTTCCTCCAGAGCTTTGATCACTGCATCTATGATTGTAAAATCCTCACTAAATTCATATGCTTTTAGAAATAAGAATATTTTAAAGGTATCTTCTTCATCAAGCTTCCTAGACTCTTCCATGGTTGTAACCTTCATTTTCCAACATGAGGGTAAAGCCTTCAGGATTCTGGTGTTGACTTTCTTCTTGGTATATTCTATTTTGAGCAGAGCTAGTTCATCCATGATTGCGCTGAATATTGTCGCCATCTGGTCGATGGTTTCTCCAGGTTTTATCTTAAAGTCATGAAACTTTTGTTTGGCGACTAAGATCTTGTTCTCTTTGATGGAGTCAGTCCCTTCACAGATCAACTGATGTTTTTCACACATTTCTTTGGCGGTTGTGCATTCTTTGACCTTCAGGTACATGTTGCTGTCAAGAGTTCTGAGAATGATATCCATTGCAACATTGTTGAGATTGTTCCTTTTTCGATCATCATTATTCCACTCGCTTTTTGGCTTTGGGAATCTAACTTGGCCACCATTAACAGTTTGCATGTGAGTGATTTGGATAGGTCCGTCAGTAAGTACGTCATCATATCATCAGGAGTAGCTGCTAAAAAAGCATACAAACGACGTCTGTATTCATCAAATCTGCCCATGTTGCACATCAACATCTATGTGGCATACTGATTGTTATCCATTGTTTGAGTGAGTGACAAATGGATTATGCAAAGACTGGAAACTGGGAAACTGAGCTTTTTCAGGGGAACAACTAGAGGATATAACTAGAGCAAATGAGTTTTAAACAATGGATTGTTAAAGAACACTGCTCCAATACCAATTGTTGGTCCCTTGGAAAGGCTGACACAAGTTTAGAGTGCGGGTGAATAAACATGTCACCAAACATTAGTGACCTGCACCAATACCACATTTGCACATGACGCGCGCCAGTTGCTTTTGACCTGCGTCAAATTTGCAGAGTCAGCAAATGATGATCTCTTCTATTCTTCCATTCACACAAAAAATAGATATACACTTCTTCTTCCTCAAGATTTCCCCTTGAAGGCATCCCCCGACCCCAGGCTTTTACAACCGAATTTTAGTATAAATTAGCTATTGAACGTGATTGTAAGGGCTAAGGATTCTAGTTTAACTCTATCACTTGATTGGATTTCAACACACTAGTGTTAGTTCATTGAAGATTTTGGAAGTTGGATGAAGAACACCAACTCGAAATTGTACTTTTTGGTTTGGTAATCCTTAACCTTTATTTTCATTCAATTGTTCTTATGATTACGAATATTAACTTTGAGATGTTGATATTGGTATTTATGAGTGGCTAGACTCTTCTAGCCAAGATTATGTTGTAGCTTTAGTTTCTCCTCTTATGTTGATTCAGAATGATTGTTTGTGTTGTTAGTTTTGATTGTTGTGAAGCTTTTCCTACTTCTGTTGTATTGATTGCTTGCATTGGAGTAATTGCCTAGTGTTAGCATCTACACGTTTAACGGAGACTGAAAGGAGATGTTATTCGTGGGAAGAGGGTAGGAAAACCGGAAGGTAAAATTAACCCTTCGTGGCATTCGATTTATTATCCGGGGATAGTTGACCTTGTCATTGCATTCATATGCGTACCAATTCATTAGTTTTAGGACCCCTAAACCAAGGAGGAGGTAGAGAGTAGTTTCATACACTCGTATGAGGGGAAACTACTTGCTTAGGAATGCACCGTTTCACACTTTCGAACACCAATGCTAGGAAGGTAGGAAATCATTCCCATGACACTACAAGAGGATGGCTAGGTTACACATTGTCTTGGTTAGTTTCTTTTATCATTTTATCATCTTGTTTTCATAAGAGACTTTATTTATGCATGCTATTACTATCTTGCAAATCATGACCTAGATCGAATTAATGGAAACTATTAAGTGGTTGACCTCACAAGTAAATTCCCTAGGGATTCGGCCTTGACCCACCGTGCTAGACTACATTCGACCCGGTACACTGCCGGTTAGATTGGAAACTTAGGATTTGGCCATCAAGCTTTCTGGCGCGGTTGCCGGGGAATTTTCACTTGAGTAACGGTTGATTTTAGTTTCGAGAATAGGTCAGACTTTTCTAGTCTCGTTTCTATTTTACTTCTTTGGTGCTTACCTCTTGGTGAGTCACCAAGTGTTATTTTATTGTGTTTTTGTTGTTTCTATCTTGTAGTGGATGACCAAGGCTCGACTTGGTAAGGCACTGCTACCTTATCTCATTCTGGATATCAACACCTATATTAGGGAACGAGTAGCCAAGAACAAAGTTGGTCAGGCTCATCGTGGCTTGGAACTTAGTGGAGATTCCTCCCAAGGATCGTCTACCCAAGGCATAGAAACGGAAGGAGACATAGCAAATGCACAAGTTGATCAAGGGCATGAAGATGCCCCAAACCAAGAACAAAACCAAAACCTCCATATCCTTAACCTTCCTACTCCCAACAATCCAAATCCACCAAATAACAACCCCCCTCCACCAACAAAACCGCAACAAAAACCGAAATCACACTAACCGAAACAACAACAATAACAACCCCCTAAACCCAAGGCCAATTTGTGATCAAGCCGGGAGAAGAAATGAAACCAAAAATCCAATTCGTTTACCAAATGCAGGAGCAAATAATTTGAGGTTAAAGCTCATCTTTTCTGATTGGTTGGAACAAGAGCTCATTTTCATGGGCGTGATGACGAAGATTCACATCACCATATTTACAATTTTGAGGAATTGTCGAAAATGGCCAAGAGTCAAGGTGGTAATAGAGAGTTAACGAGAATGTCTATGTTTACTTTCTCATTGGATGGGAAAGCTAAGGATTGATTTATGTCACTTCCTCACCATTCCTTGACAAGTTGGGAGGAAATCCAAAATGCATTCTTGAAACAATACTTCACTACGGGCCAGAATTTGGAATTGAATGTTGAGATTGCCAGTTTCAAGAAAGGTGAACATGAATCACTTGGAGTTGCTTGGGAATGATTTAAGAGGTTGTTGAGAGTGTGTACCGACCATGGCTACCCTTCGGACATGAAAATTCAATTCTTTTGTCGGAAGCTTAAAAAGGAATCCCGATCCAATGTTGACCAAGCATGCAATGGTTCATTGATGATGAGTGCGGCACAAGATGTGTATGATGCTATTGAGAAGATTGCACAGAACAATGGCATGTGGGAAACCGGTTCAAGCACAAGAAAAGTTTCTTTTGTGGGAGAAGCCACAACTCAAATCGAGGTGTTAGCCCAATTAGCGTCTCTTAGCTAGAAAGTGGATGAAATAAAGGGAAGTAAGAGTTTGGAAGGAAAAATGTCCAATGACATGAGCAGTGGGGAAATGAAAAATGAAGACTATGCACAATTGGAGATGAATTAATCTGGTGATTATTCTAATGAAGAAGTGAGCTATAAGCAACAACACCGAGCACTAAACAATGCCTACTCCAATGCATATAATAATTTGCAAAGAGATTTTCCTTCTCAACGTTGGTCTCTAAACCCAAACAAGCAAGCTTCATCTTTCATCCCCCACCTAAAGACTTCTTTCAACACCAACATTCCAACCCAAAATTTCCAAGGCCATACTTTATACCAACCACCTCAACCACCTACATATTCTTACCAACAACGTCCTATACAAAACATCCCTATCACTCAAACTTCAAGATCATCTATGGAAAAGGAAGAGAGATGGGAGAAGATGATGGAAAATATTATGGGTGTTGTCTCAACTCAAGCTGTGAATATCCAAACGATGATGTCTTCTATAGGCACAGTAACCAAGGATGTTGGTACTTTGAGAACGTCTATGAGTGGTCATGATATGAGAATGAAAAACATAGAAGCATCCGTGCGGAACATGGAACAGCACTTGAATAGAGAAGGTGAGAGGAATGCTAGTAGACCACCGGGTGGACTACCAAGTAACACTGAAAGAAACCCGATCGGAGTGAATGCTATCATAACCCGAAGTGGAAGAGTTTGTGGAAATCGAGAATTTTATGAAAATCAAGCGGGGAACGAGGTTGAGAATGATTTGCACAACACCGATGAAGAGAAGGGATTAAGTGAAGAAGAGGAGGATATTGTTGATGAATTATTGCAGCGAGACGGTTATGTCAATGTAGAGAAAGAGGATGAGGATTGGGTGACGATCCCGAGGATTTTGAAGAATCCAAGAGCAAGCGATTTAAGGACTCTTTTTTAAGGAACATGTCTCTTTGGCGCCCGCCAAGAAAGATTTGGCGCATGCCATTGATCACTGTAGACATTCAGAGAGTTTTGAGGAAAAATTGACGTGAGCCAATAAGGAACCGACGTGCGCCAATTCGAAGGAGGATGAGTCAAATGAAGGGTTGACGCACGCCAATGATGCTTCGGTGTGTGCCAACTCCCAACAGCCAATTTCTAGGAAAGGCAAGGAGAAGGTGGTACATACCGATAATGAATGGCGACCACCGGCAACTCAAACCTTGAGAAAAGCGTCCAATGATTCATCTAGTGGCAAAGGTAAGGAAGGTATGAATTCTACTCCTAGAATTATTGATCTTGATTCATTACCTTATCCTCCTAGGGAAGAAATTAATAAGAAAAAGTTAGATAAGAAGTATGCTTGCTTCCTTGACACATTCCGACACTTAAATGTTAATATTTCTATCATAGAAGCACTCACTAGCATGCCTGTTTTTGGTAAGGTTTTGAAAGACATTCTCACTAACAAGTAGCGATTATAGGAATATGAGAACATTTGTCTCAATGAGGAAAGCTCCTCCGTGTTGCAACATAAGCTTCCACCTAATCTTAAAGACCCTGGGAGTTTTACCATCCCGTGTGAAATTGGGGGCTTTTTGTTTAAGAGGATAGTTTGTGACCTTGGCGCTAGCATTAACCTTATGTCTTACGAGGACTTTTCAAACTTTGCATAGGAAAGTTGAAGAACACTGAGATAACTCTACAATTAGCAGATAGGTCTATAAAATGTCCTAATAGAGTCATAGAAGACGTGTTAGTGAATGTTGATAAGTTCTACTTCCCAGTTGACTTCGTGGTTATGGCTATGGAAGAAGGGAATTAAATGCCCCTTATTCTTGGTCGTCCATTCCTAGCCATGGGAAGGACACTAATCGATGTTCAACGTGGAGAATTAAACATAAAGGTTAATGAGAATGAGGTCACATTTAATATTTTCAAAGCCATGAAGCATCCGTACAATTCACGAGAATCATGTTCTTTTGTTGATGCATTATCTTTTGCTTTTATGGAGAATACTAACTTGCAGGTCTACGAAGACAAGATTGAGGAATGCTTGGCCTTATCCATCTTTGATAGTGAAAGTGATGATGAGGACATGCAAGCAATGATTTCTTATTTGGATGCCGGTCGTACATTCAACAGACAACCATGGCATCGATATCTGGAATTGGAACATGATGGCCCACTATTGAACCTTCAGTAGAGGAGCCACCAGAGAATTTGAGTGGAAAACTCTACCTTCCAACTTGAAATATGCTTTTATTGAAAGTGATAATCTCCTTCTTGTTATATTTCTTCGTCACTAACCGATATGCAGGAAGATTTGCTGTTGAGGATGCTTAGGAAACATAAGAGAGCATTTGGATGGTTTGTAGCTGATATTCAGGGAATTAGTCTTGAGATTTGTGTTCACAAGATTATCCTCAATGAAGATCCCAAGCCATGTGCTCAACCACAACGTCGTTTGAATCCTAATATGCAAGAGGTTGTCAAGAAGGAGTTCATCAAGTTACTGAAGATGGGTATTATTTTTCAAAATCTGATAGTGAGTGGGTTAGCCCTACTCAAGTTGTGCCCAAGAAGGGAGGATTCACAGTGAAAGAAAATGACAAGCATGAATGTATCCAGACAAGGGAAGTCACAGGTTACCGCATGTGTATAGATTTTCGACGACTCAATGACCATACCAAGAAGGATCATTATCCACTTCCATATATTATGCAGATGTTGGAGCAGTTGTGTGGGCATAAATTCTATTGCTTTCTTGATCGTTATTCGGGCTATCAACAGATATTCATTACGGCAGGAGACAGAGAAAAAATGACTTTCACTTGTCCGTACGGATCGTTTGGTTACAAGAGAATGCCGTTTGGCTTATGCAACGCTCTGGCTACATTCCAGAGATGTATGAATGCTATCTTTTCTGACATGGTAGAGAGATTTCTGGAAATCTTCATGGAAGATTTCTGGAAATCTTCATGGAAGATTTCTGGAAATCTTCATGGATGATTTCAGCATTTTTGTGACTCTTTTAAGGAATGTCTCTCTCACTTGGAGCGTGTGTTATAGCGATGCGAAGACATGAATTTAGTGCTCAATTGGGAGAAGTGTCATCTTATGGTATCATAGGGTATTGTGTTAGGTCATAGAATTTCTAAGAAGGGTATAGAGGTGGACATAACAAATATCGAAGTGATTGAGAAGTTGCCCCCACCGGTTAATCTAAAGACTTTGAGAGGATTCCTGGGGCATTCTGGTTTTTATAGGCGGTTTATTGCCGAATTTTCTTTTATTGCCAAACCTCTTAGTCATCTCTTGATAAAGAAGTGCCCTTTGTTTTTGATGAAAAGTGCTTTGAGGCTTTTGAGACTTTGAAGAAGAAACTAATTAGCACACCCATTTTGGTGGGACCGGATTGGAATCTACCTTTCGAGTTAATGTGTGATGCAAGCGACTTAGCAGTTGGGGCCGTGCTTGGCCAACATCATGGCAAGGTACTTAAAGCCTTTTATTATGCCTCTCACACGTTGAACTCTGCTCAAGTCAACTATGCAACAACCAAGAAGGAATTACTTGCTATAGTGTTCGCCCTCAATAAGTTTAGGTCTTATCTCGTTGGTTCCAAGGTCATCGTCTACACCAACCATGCAGCCTTGAAGTACTTATTGAAAAAGAAAGATGCTAAACCGAGATTACTTCGATGGATTCTCCTACTTCAAGAATTTGATATTGAGATTAAAGACAAAAAGGGTAGTGAGAACGTTGTGGCAGATCACTTAAGCCTGTTGGATTTGATTGAAGAGGAAGGGAAACGAAAAGAGATTCATCATTATTTTCCAGATGAACAACTCATGATGGTGGATGCTCCCCCAACATTGCCACTTATTCACGCCGGTTCAAAACCGAAGGAGTGCTCACCATGTTTTGCTAATATTATAAATTATTTTTCATATGAGTATGTTCCACCTACTTGGGCATGGAAAAAGAAGAAAAAATTCTTTCATGATTTGAAATTTTACTATTGGACAAACCGAACCTTTTAAGGAGGTGTTTGGATGGCATCATTAGGAAATGCGTTCCCGTTGATGAATTTCAAGCATACTCTCTTTTTGCCATGGTCAAGATACCAGAGGCCACCATGGAGGGTGGCAGACAACATACAAGGTTTTGAAATGTGGATTCTATTGGCCTACACTGTACAAAGAGGCACATAGTTTTGCACGGTCATGTGTTGCATGCCAAAAGTGGGGAAATGTATCAAAGAGGTATGAAATGCCCCTCCAACCTATTTTGGAGTGTGAGATATTCTATGTTTGAGGCATCGACTTCATGGGCCCATTCCCTCACTCATTCGGTAATAAATTCATTTTAGTGATGGTGGACTATGTTTCTAAATGGGTTGAAGCGTAAGACTACCACACTAATGATTCAATGGTGGTGCTGAAATTCGTAAAGAAAAATGTTTTCACTAGATTTGGCACTCCCCGAGCTATCAATAGCACGGGTCACACTTTTGCAACCGGCCATTCACTAAACTTCTTGATAGCAATGGTGTAAAACACAAAGTCGGCACACCGTATCACCCGCAAACGAGTGGGCAGGGTGAAGTGTCAAACCGAGAGGTAAAACAGATTATTGAAAAAATGGTGGACACTAACCGTAAGAATTGGTCGGTGCGGCTTGACGATGCACTTTGGGCTTACCGCACCACTTTTAAAACACCTATAGGATGTTCACCATATATACTAGTATTTAGCAAGTCTTGTCACTTGCCCGTTGAATTGGAGCACCAAGTTTTTTGGGCTATTAAGTTTCTTAACTTTGACCCTAAGCTAGTGGGTGATCATCGGTTGCTCCAACTCACCGAGCTTGATGAGTTTCGCCTTGAAGCATACGAGAACGCCCAAATTTACAAGGAACGAACCAAGTCATTTCATGACAGGAAGATCATCGATCGAGAGTTCCATGTGAATGATAAGGTGCTCTTGTATAACTCACGATTGAAATTGTTTCCAAGCAAGCTTAGATCCAGGTGCACAGGTCCATTCATTGTTGAGCTTACAGATGGAAAAACGGCCTTTATAGCAAACGGTATCATGTTAAACATTTCGTTGAAGGAGAGAGCATACGTCAAGATGAGGTGTTGTTCCTCAAAGACCCCCCATTGGACTGAAAAACTGCATAGTCTAGCTATAGACTATAAATTTAGCACACTACGGGTACTATCTTCCAATTTCTTATTAAGCATTATCTTTTGGTTGGATTATGTGCTTAATTGCTACGTGCTTATGTGGGTAGTTGTTGGTAGTGTCCTAAGTTGATAATTTGTATAATTCCATTTTCTCTACCGTATAATCTCGTCGAGCTAACGACGTTTAAACAACAGCGCACTCGGGAGGCAGCCCGTTATTTGATAATTTAAGCTATTTTGTCACTATTTTGATAAGTTTGGTGAACATTAGTAGTTTTTAATCTTGTGGGAACCTTTTGGCGTACGCCAGTTCATTCTTGACGCGCGCCAAAGTCACTGTAGACATACCAAGAGTTTTATGTGTTTTTTGTGGCACGCGTCATTTTGTCTCTGGCGTGAGTCAATTTGGTAGTTGTTTAGGAAGTGGCGTGCGTCAATATCTCTTGGCGTGCATCAATTAGGCAGCTTTTGAATTAAAAACTGTCCTTCTTCTCTCTCCCCACCATAACTCCCATTTTCATCGAAATTTCACCCCTTCTCTCCCTATTTTCCATCAGTTTTCTCCAACCCACCATCCATTTTCTCCATTCATCTCAACCTATCAAACTTTACAAAATTTCCCATTCCTTCTCCCCTACTTGCTTTGAGTGTGAAGAACTCCGTTTTGGTTCCAAAGCACCTCTTCTGCATTACCGGCCAACTCCATCTTCTCCGGCGACCTCCATCTTTGTCTGCGGTGTTCTTCAATTCAAAAAGGTATTTTGTCTTAGTCCTCCTCTTTCAATCTAATTTCTTTTGGTTGTTTTTATATTTTGAGTTATTTGAAACCGGAGAAAGGGCTTAATTTTTCTTTTGTTGTATTGTTTGATTGTTGTGAACCCGTACCCATGTCTTAATCATCTGCTCGTAGTGGTAGTCTTCAGGGTGACCAGAGTAAGAAGAGGAAAACCCAAACAACTAGTGACCCTAATGTGTCTCAGCGATCCCGAACACCGACCCCAACCGAGCCTGTAGTCTCTTTTCCCTCAACAGCCGTTGGTAGGAATGGTGAGCGACTCTTTGTCATCTATTTCAGTTAGTGCACTTTGCACTTCGCATTTCCATCCCCGTACGTGGTATGTTGTTCCTTTTTCAGTCAAGGCCATTAATTATTTCTTCGGTATTCTCGACGTTCCGGCTGAGGCCCCTTTCACTAGCGTGTGGAAACTGAGAGAGGAAGGAAATCTCTTTGCCAAGGCCCTGGAGGCTAAGACTTATCTTTTCTCATCTGCTACATGGGTAAACAAACGTTTTAAGTATGGCAATGCGATTAAGGTTGTGAGGGTGATGAAACACTTCATTAGTCATAATATCATGCCTTCTCACAAGATTAATACTTTCAACTTTCCTGAAGCTTGCCTAGCCCTTGCCATCTTCACCGGAGTGCCTGTGAACGCTGGGTATCATATTTACTAGGGATTGGTGGACTTTCCTCTACATTGCCGTGTGGGTGGCAATATGCCATTTCCATGGCTGATTCATGAGCTTTGCACCCGAGCTCAAGTTCAGAGCCTCTCTGATGACCCTACGCTTCCCCCTGCTACTTACATGATTGGTCCGCACATTCTTGAGTATGTCAAGCAGCCCACTCCCTCTCCTGATGTTTCTGTGTCAGCCAGTGATCCGTCTTCTGTTGACACACCTACCTCCAGTCAGCCGACTCCTTCTGTTCCCTCACTTCCTCTTATCCGAGACTCTTCCGTGAGAGCTAGGTTTGACCTTCTTGAGTCTAAGATGACAGCTATGCATGGAGATTTGGGGGCATCTGACACCAATTCGAGGTTAGGATTCAAGAGTGTGTTGAAAGGTTTGAATGATTTGCTAGTTGGTTACCGTGGTCAGCGTGCTTTCGATGCAGCCCATGATCCCAAGTTTATGGATCTAACTGAGGATTTTGATTCATGTTCCGAGGATTCTTACCCGTTCCCTACTTGAATTCCACATTTCCCTGTTCCCGCAAGGACCCCACCGCACTCCATGGCTCCGGGTATTGTTTCTGCTTTTTCATCTACAGGTACAGGTTCAGTTAGCACTGGTTTTGCTGTGTTTGCGGGACAAAGTTTGAAAGGTTCGATGATCACGTATATTGGTGACGGGGCTAGTAGCCTGAGTTTCCAGGCTATGTTCTCTTCTGCTTTCCCTGATGATCCTATCCAGATGCTGTCAAATCCTTATGCTGCTGAGTACTAAGGCACTAGCTTGTTCCACCCTACGACTTTTCCTCCATCTAGTTCGCATACTCCATTGGATGCTGTCGTGCTTCTGGGTGACGATGATGACGTTGGTGAGGAAAATCCTCCTAGTTCTACTTTTGTTTTGAAGTCCACTCCCTATTTTGATTAGTACTTTTGTTCACCTAACTTTATTAGTACTTTTGTTGTTTAGCCGTATGTGGCTATGGTACTTTTGCAGTATTTTGTCATTTTGTTGAATTCTTTTGTCATTTTGGTACTGTTTGGATGTTGCGAGTGTTGTTTTTCTTTTGGAAATGTTGCATTGTATTTGGTTTGTGATGCCAGGATAACTAGATCTCTTTGTGTTGAAACTTGCTAGCTCTTGTTGCCTTGCATTTGTATTTTTCCCCAATATTGTTTGACTATCTGTGCATAGCTCCTTGTGTAGTGATAGTCTACTATTGCGTGACATTCGTAATTTCAGAGTTGCAGTTTGTTTCTCAGGCATTTTGCCCTGCGTCAGTATGCTTTTGGCGTGAGCCATTAATTTCTGTTCCTTGGCGTACATCAGCCCCTCTTGACGCATGCCACTTCACTTTAGCACACTTTGCACACAAACAACGAAGCTGGAGTGCGTCGGAATACTTTTGATGCGGGCCAACTGACTTGACACCCAACTATCATGCCTATACCACCACAGAACCCTAGCATTCTGCTTTTGTCCCCTTGACGCATGCCAATATCGGTTTGGCACGCGTCAGTAACGCATTTTCTGCCACTGACTAACCCATCAAACCCTAATTTTATTCTTATAACCCACCCATTTCCTACTCAAATTCATTCACCCTCATTTTTTTTTTTTTTTTCCCAATCTCCCCTCTCTGCACTTCTTCTTCTTCTTCTCTCTCTCAACTTCATCATGTCTACCCCTTAGGCAGATCGTCCCGTGCTTTTCTACGATGTGGCTAGTGCTGACGATGTGCACTACTACATCGAGTTGTTCAGCCGTCGCCCTATACTTTTTGAGTGGGGTGTCAACTCCAAGAACCTTGAGGAGTGCTCAGAGTACCGTATAGAGTGGGGAGGATGGAATCATTTGGTCGCGCAACCCCATGGGCGGAACAACTAGACAGTCGTTTGCGATTTCTTTTCCATTTTGTCCTCTGAGCCTGAAGAAAGGTCTGTCAATTCTGTTATGGTTTGTGGGATTGAGGTACATTTCCATTGGATGGATATCAATAATGATTTTCACCTCTTTTCCACCACCGTTGCACCCCATCGCCACTACGAGGACAAGTGGAACCTCTCCAACATTTGTAGTTTCATAGCTCATCTCTCTACTGCTACTGTTGCAGTTTTCCCAGGATGGGAAGGCCCTCGTGTGGACTACTCGGTTTTTGCTCTTTCTATTGAGATGCGGGTGTGGAATCATTTTGTCAACAACCGCTTTCTTCAAACAGACGATTTCCAGGTGCCGATTGACAATGAGATGCTATTGCTTTTCGCCATAAAGCGTGAGGTGTACATCAACTGGGGTAAGTTGATTCATCAGGCTACATGGTCTTATGCTCAGCCTACGTGCACCTTACCCTTCATTCCCTTGGCATGGCTCATTTCTCACCTCTTCACTCATGTCGCTCGAGTCCCCGCCTACTTTCAGGATGAGTTTTTCCCTAGTCCGGTTACGCGTCGTGGCCTTGCTCCGAGGGATGTGCCCGGTGCTCCTCCGTCTTCTGATGATTCTGATACTGAGTCTGATTAGTTCATTTGCTTGGTTGCTAGTGGTGTTTGCATTGGTTGGTTGTTGGATGGATTGGTCTGATATTTATCTCGTTTTCTATTTAACTGGTTGATTTGAATCCTTGTTGCACATTTCCATTGGCTATTCCCGAACAATGCTCTTGCACTTTCCATTTAATTTCAATAATGTAAAATATTTATTTATTTGCTTATTCAGTTAAGTTTGTTTGTTATGATTATCATGCGCTTGTACATGGCTATTTCTTTCTCCCCTACAAGACAACCCCACATTTAATTTGAGATCTCTGCACTACTGACCCCCGCCAATGTGATTTGGCACGCATCATTCTTCTTGTATTCTAGAATGGCGTGAGCCATTCCCATTTTGGCATGCGTCAGTTTTCACGGGAAACTCTCTGTATAGAAATAGTGTTTTTGGCGCAAGTCATTTTGCCTTCGGCGTGCGCCATAAGGTTGTTTTTGGCCCAAATTTTGACCTAATTTTGCTTATGCTCATTTGATGATTTTGCTCATGGTGATTCCCTATTGTTTCCCTAACTATATTTTCATTACTCACTTCGCATTGAGGGCAATGCAAGCTCGTAAGTGGGGTGTGCGAGTATAGTTAGTCCAACAACGGGTAATGCCTTTAATTGCTTCAGAAAAACCTTAGCTTTGATCATCTCCGAGAAATTTAGAGCTGTATAAATTATCTTTTGGCATGAATTACGACCCTGTAATTGATAGAGCGAGCATTTCAATAAAACAAACAACTCTGATGGAACATAAGTACTTGTTATTCACTAATCTTTGATGGTAGTGTGGTCCACTGTGCACGTATATTCCTATCTTTGTTAACAAACAACTTTTCATGAAATCGTGCATGCATACTCTAACTTGCAACTTGAACTTAGGAATGTTATTCTTTTGAGACGAATAACAGGTACGTGGAATCGGAATAGGGATGACGATTTTTTGCATTACTTTCACCAGCCCATAGCCAAATGGCCAGTCCGAACACAAAGTTTCCCTCTCTCCCCATCTCAGCCTAGTAGAGTGGTGAGACTCCACTCGAGCTAGCTGTTTGTACTTAACCTCATTATAATCCAACCCATAGCCGAAATTTTGGTCTATATTCCTTTGGCCTCCCCAAGCGTAGCAAGAGTCTATTAATTGTGGGGGTGGTGGATGGGAACTAGGAGTTGGATGAGAGTGTTAGCACGAGCTGTGATGGTATCTTGTGAAGTTGATTTCGGAAGCCATTGATGTTGGCAATCTTTATTTTCAAAAAAAAAAAGTTCTTTTATTGTTGAGCATATTCCAAGGGTTGAATTAAAGCTTCTAACAAATCAAAACTCAAATAAAAAATAAGCATACGAGTTGTAAATACTTAGTCGTTGAATAAGGAGTCATTGAAGGCAATTTTGAAGCAAATTGTAGGATCTTAAGTAATGTAAGGGTGGGATGTGAGTAACTTGGGAGTTGATGTATAAGACGAGGGTGCGGATTCTTGCTATCTTTCTTTACTCTTTTGATTATCCTTTTATTCCATTTCGGTTAGCCCACTACCCTAGCCTGAACAATACAAGCCGATTTGTCAACTCCCTGACCAAGTTCTTTGATTCCGAGGACCAAATTAGTGGATATTGGTATCATTCCTAAGATTAAGGTTGCATTTTCTAAGTTGGGCTTGCATGATTTAATGATCGTCAGTTTGATAGCAAACTTGAGGATTATTTACTCACACACTCCACTACTTCTTTAGATCGTGGGGAACATGTTCTTGTGATTTTTATGGGTTGCGTTGTCTAATTGGATCCTTATATCTTGATATTGCATGATCGTATTTTCATGACTCTAGATAGCCTTATTGCTCTAGTTGCTCGAGGACGAGCAAAGGCTAAGTGGGGAGTGGTTGATGTAAGTCAACCTGATGATACAATTCCCGATGATTCACCCCTCTTTCTAATGCAATTAGTGATATTTTGACATCAACTTGAGAAAATTTTATGATAATTTGAACCAATTTTGTGTACATAGAAACTATCAGAAAAACCATGCTTTTAATTTTATTTTATTAGTATTAGCCAATTTTGTTATCAGATCTATACGTGGTATCTTTGTGTCTATTTTGCAGCACAGATATCACGGCGGGAGCGTGGATTTTTGACCATATGTTGCCATGGGATTATTGAGTGATGATTTTGTTGCCGAGGCAAGGATTTCAACCCACGAGAATCGTTGACACACGTTAAAGGGTTTGGTCCATGATAGTCATGGAATAAATTTGATCATAGTGCTTTCAGATAGAAATGGCGTGCGCCATGTGACCTTGACCCGCGCCAAGTGAAGCTACACACTCTGCTTAGTATTTAATGCGAATGTCATTCAGCCAACTACTACATATTGGACTTGACGCACGCCAAACATCAGTGACCTGCACCAATACCACATTTGCACATGATGCACTCCAGTTACATTTGACCTGTGGCAAATTTGTAGAGTCAGCAAAGGATGATCTCTTTTATTCTTTTATTCACACAAAAAATAGATATACACTTCATCTTCCTCAACTTTTCCCTTTTGAAGGCATCCGCCCACCCTAGGCTCTTAGAGCCAAATTTTAGTAGAAATTAGCTATTGAACATGATTGTAAAGGCTAAGGATTCTAGTTGAACTCTATTACTTGATTGGAATTCAACACACTAGTGTTAGTTCATTGAAGCTTTTGGAAGTTGGATGAAGAAAATCAACTCGAAATTGTACTTTGAGATGTTGATATTGGTAGTTATGAGTGGCTAGACTCTTCTAGCCAAGATTATGTTGTAACTTTAGTGTCTCCTCTTATGTTGATTGGGAATGATTGTTTGTGTTGTTAGTTTTTATTGTTGTGAAGCTTTTCCTACTTGTGTTGTATTGATTGCTTGCATTGGAGTAATTTCTTAGTGTTAGCATCTACACGTTTAACGGAGACCGAAAGGAGATGTTAGTCGTGGGAAGAGGGTAGGAAAACCGGAAGGTAAATCGACCCTTTGTGGCATTTGATTTCTTATCCAGGGATAGTTGACCTTGTCATTCCATTCACGTGCGTAGCATACCAATTCATAGGTTTAGGACTCTAAACCAAGGAGGAGGTAAAGAGTAGTTTCATACACTCGTATGAGGGGAAACTAACTGCTTAGGAATGCACCATTTCACACTTTCAAACACCAATGGTAGGAAGGTAGAAAATCATTCCCATGACACTACAAGAGGATGGCTAGGTTACACATTGTCTTGGTTAGTTTCTTTTATCATTTTATCATATTGTTTTCATAAGAGACTTTATTTTTGCTTGCTATTACTATCTTGCAAATCGTGACTTAGATCGAATTAATGCAAACTTTTAAGTGGTTGACCTCAAAAGTAAATTCCTCGTGGATTCGACCTTGACCCACCGTACTAGACTACAGTCGACCCGGTACACTGCCGGTTAGATTGGACTCCTAGGATTTTGCCATCAGGTACGCTGTTACAAAAAGGTGGGATTGACTAATCCCTAGCTTCACTATCTAAACAACTGTAGAACAGGCAGGATTGCTGCTCCGCAACTGCTTGAACACTAGTCCTTAAAGGGTTGTTATTGCCACTTCTCCAGCTCCACCACAAACACAGTCTACCCGACTGCTGAATAACAACTGTCCTTGGCAAATCCTTGACCGGATTGCTTCACTGTCTAAACCTTTGATTAAAAATTGAAGTATCAATAAAATGATTCTTGTTTGTGGTTCTTCTATATGTCGAATTCTGGATTGAATCTATGTAGCTTGAACACTTCAAGAAATCTAGATGTGATCTTGTTGACCGCATATATTGATAACAATTCAGATGAACTAGACTTGATCACAATAACGCTTGTAATCTTTTTAATTCGTGTGTTTGATCCTTGATGCCAAGTCCTCTATTTATAGTGTAGGTCCAACGTTCATCTTGCTTGAATTTGAATTGTATCAACGTCCATATTTTTAGATGTCAGGTGTTGGTGACCGTTCTGACATGTTAGTGCTTCATCCAATAGAATTCCTTGTTTTATAACGTTTGAATCTAAGTTCATCTGTTTGGATGACTGACTATAAAATTGAGTATCTAGATCAGTTTTATACTGAGTATGTCAGTTATCAGTTGGTTAACTGACTTAGAGCATTAACTGCATTTTTACTCTTCTTCAAAACTTAGTACTCTATTAATCTGATTTTATATGACTTAATCAAAGTACACCATATTCTTAATAAATCATCTATGATATCATTGTCCTTATGATTCTTAGGTCTTCTTTAAAGATCTATAAAGTCAGTTCAGACCATCACAGACTTACCTGAATTCTAACTTTATAGTTCTCGACTTTAATATTCATAACTGAGTTTGAACCCTCAGTTCTTCAATCTTCAACAACTGAGTCTGTGTCCCTCAGTTTTTCATTTACTGAGTTTGTTCCCTTAGCCTTCAGTTCTAGATAAGTCAACCGAGTCTGTGTCCCTCAGTGAACTTACCTTCTTCACTTCTGAGTAAGCTTCAGTTCTTGGCTCTGAGTGACATCTTCGTTTTATGTCATGTTCCAGTTCTCTAAATGATTTCTAGTTTTTAGTTTTACGACCAATCTATGTATTACAGTGCTTGTCTGACATAACCTATACAATTATCAAACTCTAGCAAAACCTATAAATTCAGTTCTAGACATCTTTTAGGTTTTCACCATAACAGCTAGTTTCAACACTTCATCAATGGGGTGTAAACAAACAAGTAACTAAATAAGATGAATTATCATCAAAACTCAAATTTTATTCCAACAAAAGAAATTCTCATTAATCTACGCAAAGTGAACCTAGATGTATTTTCTTGGGTGGTTACAGCTATGAGAGGAGTTGAGGCCGACGTTGCCCTCCATCATCTCAACGTCCACTCTACCTTCAAACTGATACAACAGCGAGCTCGACAGTTCACTCGGGAAAAAGAGGCCGCAGTTTAGGTAGAGGTTAGAAAGATTCTCCAAGCAGGGATCATAAAGGAGCTAGCTTATCCCACATGGCTAGAAAACATAGTGATGGTGAAGAAACTCAATGGCAAGTGGAGGATGTGTGTCGATTTCACGGAAATCAACAAGGCTTGTCCTAAGGATCCTTATCAACTCCCTCGAATCGATCGGTTAGTGGACTACATATCCGGTTTTGAGGTTCTCGGTTTTCTGGACACATATTTAGGGTATCATCAGGTACGAATGGCTGAATCTGACAAAGAAAGAACGGCCTTCAGAGTTGCTGGGGGTGTTGGACTTATTTCTGAGTTTTAGTGTTGAGTGCCAGACTACTTGTTATAGTGCAAAGGCAAAAAGATGTCTAGATCAAATGTATAGGTTTATTAGAGTTTGATCTTTGTATAGGTTTGATCAAACAAGCACTGTAATGATCAGCTGAATTGTATCAGCAGACTGGTCTAGATCAGTAGGGTAGCTAGGTCAGTAGAGTAGTCAGGAACCTACAGCAGACTGAAGGCTGAGGGCTCAAACTCAGTTAATGAAGGCTAAGGGATCAAACTTAGTGATTAAAGTCAAGGATATGGAATCAAAATTTAGGGAAGTCTGTGATGACCTAAACTGATTACATATACCTTGTGTACAAGGTCTAAGTTCTTAAGTTGGATGGTGATTGGTACTTAGTTACATGCAAAAAGGTGTAATCTAACTTCATAAATAAAAGTTAGATAAAAGAAGTAAGCTGCATTGTGTTTTAAACACAGAAAATTATGGTTCAGCTTCCTGGTATGTAGCTCAGCAGACTTATGAACCTGCTGATACATATAACTCGATTTATTCAAGATTACATTGGAAGAAAACAAGGATAAGGACAGCTAACAACCTCTGATTTCTCAAACAAATCAATGGTTGAGATTAAAAGGACGTTGGGATGATTCAGGACTTTATCGAATGGTTACAAGTCAAAGGGTGAACAGACTGCATTCTTTGAAAAAGCAGTCTGACTGTGTCAGTCCTGTGAACAGTGACAGAAAGCAAGTCAAATGGAACAAAACATGGAACGGCTATATTTGAATTTCAAATATAAGTCACAAGAATTCCTACCTATAAATAGAGGACTTCTAACTCAGAAAAAGAAGATGAAAAATAAGGAAAAACAAGAGATAATTCTGAGCTGTATTTTCTTATCAAGAAAAACACCATGCTGAAGTTACTGAGCTTAAAGCTACTGATCCAGAGAAAATCTTCAAGTGTAATCTACATTCAAGCTACATCAAGTTTACACACTTGAAGGCTGCAAGCTGCTGATCATATCATCCTGATCAAGCTGCTGCAATTGAATCATTTATTTGATTCAATCTTTCTTTTACAAGAAACCTACTGAAGACAATGAAGCACATCTGTGTGAAAAACTGTTGTTTGTGGTGGAGTTGGTGAAGAGGCAATCATACCCTTCAAGGACCAGTGCAAGACTTTGGAGCAGCAATCCTACATGTTCCAAGTGTTCAGTTTGTGAAGCCATAGTTATTTGTGAAGGACAAGCAACTTGGGGATATTTGTAACATCTACATCAAACATCTCTAGTGAATTACCTCCAACATCACAGGAGAAGAGTGGACTAACAGGATTACACCACCTGGAACCACTATAAAATCTGCCTACTTACTTTCTGCACTTACATTCTGCATTTAGTTTATTACACACATCAACCTACTGAATCTAGCAACTGAAATCACACACATACACTACTGGGTATCTAATACTTAGTATCATATTTAACAAGTAATAAGGCTTATTTTTGATATAATTCCGCTACATAAATTCAGTAAGTTCAATAGTCACCAGACTACTGAAGGTCAGCAGACTACTGAGGTATCAGCAGGCTGCTGAAGTTGCTGAGTTTGTTAACTCCAAAAGTTTTTAGTGTTAAGTTTATTCAACCCCCCTCTAAACTCAACCAAAGCCTTTTCAAGTGACCAACAATTGGTATCAGAGCAGTGCTTCTATTCTGAAGAAATCCTACTTGTTGTGCTTGTGAAAATACTTTGAAACTTTTTCAAGTTACTGATTTTCAATGCTTTGCATGATGGATAACAAACAGTATGCTAGAACTATGCTGATGTGTTCTTTAGATAGATTTGATGAGTATAAACGTCGTATGCAGGGTTAGCTAGCTGCAACACATGATGAGATGATGGATGTACTAACTGATGGACCACTAGAGATTACCAAAGCAGTAACAGTGGGAGATGAGACACAGTACATTCCAAAACCAAAATGAGAATGGAATGCTGAAGATAGAAAGAGAGCAAATCTTAAAAATATTGCTATTGATATCATTTACAGAGCTCTAGATAGCAATATGTATATGAAGGTGAAAGATTGCAAGACTGCAAATGAACTTTGGGACAAGATACAGTTAATCTGTGAAGGCACTGATGCAATCAAGAAGAACCAAATCAGTGTGGCCAAAAGAGATTTCAAAAGTTCAAAATGCTGCCTAATGAAACCATTGAGCAAATGGAATCAAGATTCAATGCAATCCTAGATGAACTTACCCTACTGAGTGTAAGTTATTCAAAAGAAGAAATCAACTCAAAAATCTTGGAAGCATTACCTGACAAAGAAGTTTGGGAGATGAAAGTCACTGCCATAGAAGAAATGAGGAAGTTACATGAAGAGGATACCTTCAAATTATTCTTAGATCTTAAAGCTTATGAATTCAGAAAGAGATTGGTTCCTACCACTGAAAAGGAAGAACCAAAGACCACTGCATTGGCTGCCAAACATCAAGAAGAAACATCAGGAGCTCAAGATGATCTGCTGGATGAGATGCAAGAGCAGATTGCCCTACTAAGCAAGAAAATCATGATGATGAAGACTGGAAAGAATTCTCCAAGGAATTTCACTAAGAAATTCAGTGAAAAGAAGAAGGATGATTCCAGGAAAGACAATGATTACTTGTGCTTTCAATGCAAGAAACCAGGACACTTCAAACCTGACTGTCCTGAGTTAAAACAAAGTAAGGAACATGATTATCTTTGTTTCAACTGCAAGAAGCCTGGACATTTTAGACCTGATTGTCCAGACCTACTGAAGACCAAGAGTCAACAAAGAAGACATGGCAAAAGGCTATGGTTGCTGAAGATAAATCAGGTTATGAAGTTGAGTCAGAAAATGGAAATGAATATGATGACACAGCACTGGTTGCTGACATGGAAGATTATGCTTTGATGGCTAACATGGATGAAACAGAGGAGGTATACAATACTGTATCAATTAACACTCCTGCTGGAAGTGATTGTGAATCAACTTGTGGTTCAAATCCTAGAAATTCTGACAATGATGAAACTTTGGATGCCATCCTTAATCAACTGAGGATAAAACAATCTGGTTATGAGATTGTGAAGGCAGAAAAAGAAGCTCTTCAATTAGAAGTTGAAAGATTAAATGTTGAATTAAGAATTCTCAAAGGTAAAGAAAAAGAGGTTAGACAGAATCAGCATAAGCCTGTTGTACATTCAGTAGCTACTGAGTCTGCTGAAGCATCTTGTTCATCCACTGCATTCAAATCTGGAAAGCCTTATGGTGATAGGACAGGGCTTGGATTTGGAACTCAATAATCCAATAAGAGTGGATCCAGTAAGGTCACTGAACCTAGTACCAGAATTGGTCCTAAGTTTGTGCCTGCACAAGATCCAACTCCCAAAAGGGTTGTTGAGGCAGTGAAGCCTACTTAGAATGCTTCAAAGAGGCAAAATCAGAAGTCTAAAAGGACATCAGTACCTAACAAAAAGAGTAAATCCAATGATAGGACTGCTGGACCTTCTAGACCTACTGATAGCAGACCTACTACCAAGTTTGTTGGACCACAAAAAGGGAAAAACTAGAAATATTCCAAGGATAAGAATCCTAAACCTAAAAATGTTAATCATTCTAGTGATACTTATCTTAGGGGGAAAGGTAGACTGTTCCCTACTGATGATGACAGGAATATTCCTGCACCTACTGCTAGAAACAGCAAGTATAACCATGCTGCTAGGGTAAAACCTAAGCAATGGAATCAGCAGAGGACTTATACTAGACCTCAACAGGGACCTCAACAGGCTCCATATTACAGAGCTGTTCCTAACAGACAGCAATCCAATGGTTATGCTAATGCTTCTAACAACAGAAATCACTTCAAACAGCAATACATACCAAAAGGCCAGAAAACATATGTGAATACTACACAACCTACTTTTAGACCTTATGGATGTGTGGAATACATGTATGAACCAAAGTATGACACTTTTAGGAGAAGACCTTATGGAAACTAACCAAGGGTCATGCTTACCACTGACCATTATGGACCCAAACAGGTTTGGGTACCTAAAATGTATTAACTTTGTTTTGTAAGGTGTCTGGTATTTTGACAGTGGATGTTCCAGACACATGACAAAGAATAAGCACTGTTTGTCAAGTTATGTGACAAATGATGGTCCAATGGTGAATTTTGGCAACAAGAATACACCTGGATACACAAGATGATATGGCACACTTGTAAGAAATGGACTTACAATCAAGAATGTTGCATATGTGGAAGGACTGGACTACAACTTACTGAGCACTGGACAATTATGTGACATGGGATACAAGGTCACCTTTGACAAAAACAAATGTATTGTCATTAGTGAAAGAGTTGATCAAGTTGTATTGGCTGGTAGAAGACAACAAAACATGTATGCTGTGGATTGGTCTACTGCAGTTCCAGAAACATGCCTGATTGAGCATACCAAGTCAGAACTCAATTGGTTATGGCACAAGAAATTGAATCATCTAAATTTTGATGATATCAATCAGTTGGTGATGAAGAAACTGGTGATTGGTTTACCTTAGATCACATTCAAAAAGGATACTATATGTGATGCTTGTCAGCAAGGTAAACAGACAAAGTCAAGCTTCAAATCAAAGACTAAACAATCTACTAATAGAGTTCTGGAGCTGATGCATATGGATCTATTTGGACCAGTTACACCAACAAGTGTTACAGGAAAGAAATACACCTTAGTGGTTGTGGATGATTATTCTAGGTACACTTGGGTGATATTTATGAACAAGAAAAGTGAAACACTTCAAAAGATGCCTGAACTTTTGAAGAGATTACAGAATGAGAAAAGTTTGACAATAATAAAAATCAGATCAGATAAGGGTACTGAATTTCTCAACAAAGTCATTAGAGAATATTGTGAACAGAATGGTGTACTACATCAACTTGCTGCTGCTGGTACACCTCAGCAAAATGGGGTTGCTGAAAGAAGAAACAGAACTTTAAAAGTAGCAGGAAGAACTATGATTTTTGAAGCATTGCTACCTGAAAGATATTGGGCTGAAGCAGTTAATACATCATTCTATACACAAAACAGAACCTCAGTGAACAAGAAGATGCTGAAGACACCTTATGAAATTTGGAATGGAAGAAAACCTAATATATCCTATTTCCATCCATTTGGAAGCAAGTGTTTTATCTTGAATCATAAGGAACATTTGAAGACATTCCAACCAAAATCAGATGAAGGAATTTTCTTGGGATATTCTTCAGTCAGCAAGGCATACAGGGTACTGAACAAAAGGTCATTGAAACATGAAGAAACAATACATGTTGTGTTTGATGAACCTAAGTTCACTGGTATGGAAAATGAAGCTTGTGACCCTGCTGAAAATCTACAAGCCACTGATCAAGATTGTGTTGAAGTCTTGGAAAGATTCAATGACTTAAAGGTATCTGATTCTGCCCCTGCTGAACACCCTACTGTTAATACTACTGATGCAACAACTGAAGCAGTTCAAGGATCTGTTGAACCCCCTGTTGTAGAAACAATAGACCCTACTGAAGCTGAGGTTCCTGAGAATCAATCTAACCAGAATCCACAATGGTTAAGGGATCACCCTGCTGAACAAGTTATTGGCAACATACAGCAAAGTGTGAGGACTAAAAGACAATTAGATGCAATGTTTACTTGCTTTCTATCTCAAGTTGAACATAAAGTTGTTGAAGAAGCAATTTCAGATCCAGATTGGATAATTGCTATGTAGGATGAATTGAATGAATTTGAAAGAAATCAAGTTTGGACAGTAGTAGAAAGGCCTTCTCATGCAAATATCATTGGTACAAAATGGGTATACAGAAACAAATTAGATGAATCTGGTACCATTGTAAGGAATAAGGCCAGACTAGTTGCAAAATACTATTCTCAAGCAGAAGGAATAGATTTTGATGAAACTTATGCACCTGTTGCAAGATTGGAAGCTATCAGATTATTCTTGGCACATGCTGCATATAAAAACTTCAAAGTATATCAGATGGATGTCAAAAGTGCATTCTTGAATGGCATTCTGGAAGAGGAGGTATATGTTCAGCAACCTCCTGGATTTGAAGTTAAAGATCAAGAAGATAAAGTGTATAGACTCAACAAAGCACTTTATGGTTTGAAACAAGCACCAAGAGCATGGTATGAGACTCTATCACAATTCTTGGTGGACAATGGTTTTACAAAAGACACCATTGATAAGACTTTTTTCAGAATCAATGAAAAGGACAGCACCCTACTGGTACAGATTTATGTTGATGACATAATCTTTGGTTCTGAAAATGAATTTCTGTGTGAAAAGTTTGCAAATCTAATGAAAAGTAAATTCCAAATGAGTATGATGGGAGAAATGAACTACTTTTTGGGATTGCAAGTCAAACAGATGAAAGATGGAATCTTCATTCATCAAACCAACCAAGGAGTTACTGGAGAAATTTGGTATGGAAAACATCACCAAGATACCAACTCCTATGAGTACAAATATCAGATTGGATGAAGACAAAGAAGGCAAAGATGTTGATCAGACTTTATACAGAAGGATGATAGGCAGTCTGCTGTACCTCACTGCCAGCAGACATGATATATCCTTTGCTGTAGGTGTTTGTGCAAGATTTCAATCTAAACCTATAGAAAGTCTTTTAGGTGCAATCAAAAGTGTTCTCAAGTACCTAAAAGTGACTTTGGGAGTAGGGATATGGTGTTCAAAAGATGGAAGCTTCAAAGTTATATCCTACTCAAATTCTGATTATGCTGGATGCAAAATTGATAGAAAAAGCACCACAGGAACCCGTCAGTTAATGGGAAGTAGACTGGTTTCCTGGTTTAGAAGAAACAGAATTCAATATCAACTTCCACTACTGAAGCTGAATACATTGCTGCTGGAAGTTGCTGTGCACAGATACTGTGGCTAAGACAATAGTTAAGGGACTATGGAATTGAAGAAAGAGAAATTCCAATTATGTGTGACAACACAAGTGCAATTGCAATCACTGAAAATCCTGTTTTTCACTCAAGGACCAAGCATATTGATGTGAGACATCATTTTATAAGAGATCATGTTGAAAAGAAAGATGTGGTGGTTCTTTATATCCCTACTGAAGATCAACTTGCTGATATATTCACTAAATCACTAGATAGTGAAAGATTTGCTATACTAAGGACTGAAATTGGAATTATTAAAGTTGACTGATAATCAGCAATGTACTGGAATTCACCAAGGGGATTAGTCTTTTCTATGTTGGGTGAGCTCACTTAACAGATTAGTCATTGGTATCATCAATTCCATGTACTTATTTTTGGACAATTGAGCAAATAAAGTTGCCAAGGGGATTGGTCTTTGTCATGTTGGGTGAGCTCACTTGACAAATCAGTCATTGGTGTTAAACTTCATCTTGTATTATCAATTGAACAAAACAAGAAGGAATCAAAGATCAGCAGAGTTACACTGTCAGCAGGCTGCTGAGCCTACCCTGCTGATGACAAGGCTACTGAATGGAAGGTTACTCACTCCAACTTATGAAAGTCAAAAAGTAAATGGTGGTATATTTATTCTATCCTTTATAACCATAGTTAACACGATCTAACGGCTACAAACGTTATGGAGAAGTAATGGTCCACGTGTCCAAACCGCATTCACTCAGATTTAATCGTGGTAAACATCAATGTACGTGCTCTGACAGTTACAACTGTATTTTCCTATATATATGCAGACCTTACACAGAAGATACTCTATACTCTCAATCTGCTATCTCTCTACATTTACACTGTGTGAACACAGATTTGAGAAGTTATTTTCTTCAACTTTTTCTTATAACAATGGCCGAAAAGGATGATGTTCAAATTGGAACAAGTCAAAGTGTAAGAGGTTTTGTTGTTGATGCTAACCAAACTGAACTAGCCATCAATATTGGTCGAAGAATCAGGAGATATGAAGGTTTGGAGAATGTGCTGAATATAAGATTGGAAACAATCTTTTATACAAATGTTGTTAGCTTCTGGAGAAATATTGTAACAAGGCAAGGAAGAGAAGCATTCACCACCACAGAAATGCTCAAGAAATTGTAGTTTCCTCAAATCTACTGAGGGAAGTTTTTGGTTTTGCAAAAGTAATAGATGCTCCAACAAATCCTGAGGAAATGGGATTATCAAAAATGGATTTTGTTGACAAAATCAAGACCAATAATGCCATCAAATCAATTCCAGGCATTAATGTGAGACACATTGGATTTGAGTACAACCTGCTGAGCAAGATTATTGCAAAGAACATCCTAAGACTCATTAGGAGCATGGATACACTATCAGGACCCAAAATCGAACTGCTCATGATTAGTTGCAGAAGTATGAAGTTTGATTGGGCTGGATACTTTATCCACTATATGAAGAAGGTTGCAAAAGAAGAAAAAGAAGGGACAAGGAAATCTAAGGCCTTACCCTTAGGATTAATGGTTCAGGCCCTACTGAATCATTTGGAAATTGCTGATGTTGCACCAGAAAAGATAAATAAATCCAGATACAAGAAAGAGATTGACTATCCTATCTCTGGTCTGGATGATGATGAAGAAGGAGTTGATGAGGTTGCTGATAATGATAATGGTGGAGATGATGGTGATGCTAGTGGTGAGCAGGTTAAGCAAACTATCAAACCTGCTGCACCAAAGAAAGTTACAGAGAAAAGAAATGCTGCAGATACAAGGAAAATAACAGAATTATAAAAGCCTAGAAAGACAAGAAAGCAAACATCAGAGACCGTTGAGTCCACTGAGGGACTAGTAGAGGTTGAAGTTACTGAACCTGCTGTAGTTGCTAAGAAGAAGACTGTTGCGAAGTTTTGAAGGAGCAACAGAAGGAAGCAAGTAGAAAAAGGAAGTCTACTGTGATTGAGATTGAAGATGAGCCACTTTCCAAGAGAATGAAAGAAATTATCAAGAAAAAGAAACATGGAAAGGGAAAGCAATTAAAAATTTTGGAGGCTTAGAGGGAACAACAAGAAGAAGAAATAGAAGAAGTAGGAGAGGCTATTGATGCTGAACCTATACCTATTATAAAGCCTACTGAGGATGTAGAGGTTGTTGTTGAGCAATCTATCGAAGAATCACGCAGTCTGCTGTACCTGAGCCTGCTGTTGAAGTAACAGAAGCCTCACCTGTTAAGGCTGCTGAGCCTACTGAAGTTGCACAAGTTGTTGTTGAGCAACTTGTTGTAGAGACACAGCAGCCCATTGAGTCTACACCTGCTGTTGAAGTGGAAAAATTGATACAAGACCCTACAATTCCTGCAATAGTTCAGGGGGAAGAGCAGTCTGCTGCTAACCCTGCTGATGAGCATATAAGTTAGGGGGAACCAAGTGTTATACAGATGGAGGTAGTAGGAACAAACATACAACCTGAGCAACCTACTGACCTAAATGCATCTGTTGAAGAAACTCTAACTCTGCTAGTTGGGACCTTTGAAGGTCAGCAGAGTGAACAAACAGCTCCTAGACAGTCATTCATGCCTTTTGAAAGACATGAAAAGAAACAGAAGGATGAGGAGTTTGTGGATCCAAAACTTCAGCAAGTGGCTGACTATTTTCAATAGAAGTTTGGATTTTACAAAAGACAAAAGCCTGCTGCACAACCTATGATAGATTTTGAAGAATGGGCTTTTGATAAGTTGGGAGTTGAAAATTTGCTGGATCTAGTTGATACCACTCTGCTACAATCAAGATTGATGGATATTTTTGATGCACAACAGAAGGAGGAGGGTATCAAGTTCAGGGAACCTAGAGATGATCATGATGACTCATCATCATCTGATTCTGGAGGTAATTATCCATCGGGTCCAGGAGGAACCAGTGGGACTGCAATGATTATTGAACCAAATGTAGGGCGTCTCCTGATGCTGGTAAGTCAACTGAGAGACAGCAAACTGGACAAATGGATGAGGATTTGGAAAATCTCACCATAGATGAACTTGAGGCACAAATCAATGAGGGAATAGATATTGGTACAAACAGATTGGTTGGTGAGGTAGATGATTTGTTTAGGGTTGAACCTGTTGAACAACCTGAGTATCAACAGAATGTTGATTTGGATGAAGAATGAGTTACTGATATCAGTGAGCCCAGTGTCAGTACAGAGGAATCAAATCAATATCAAGACTGGTTTGACACCGAGGAAACCCTAACCAAATCTGCAAATTATTTAAGGAGGATCACTGATATGGGGGAATTTCAAAAAGAAACTATGGATATATTCCCTGATCAAGTTGTTATGGAACAAATTGTACCAGAACAAAGAATAGAAGAGGAGGTACAGGTTGCTGAGGACCAAACAACCTGGACACAGGTTGGAACAGGAGGTACAGTCTGCTGAGGTACAAACAGCACCTGGACAAAGGTTGGAACAAACTTTGGGTTTGGAGGAAACCCCTGCTGTAGTTGTTGAACAGGCTACTGTAGTGGAGCCTACTGAAGACAAGACCACTGTAGGGAAAGATGGTCAACAGTCTGCTGTTATTAATGAGGATGAGCAACTGTTGGACTATGACTACAGTGATGAAGAATTTCAAATAAATGAGGAAGGATCTACAGATGATGAACCAGTGATTGAAGAACCTGATATTGATCCTATCTTGGAGGAGTTCCAAGGACCTCACCCTGCTGGAAGGGATATGAGTTATGCCTTGGTGATCAGCAATCAGAGGCAACAATATAATGTAGAAGAGCCTGCTAATGGAGCTGCTGGAGGAATGACTGGTGGAGTACCAGCACATGTCTAGGATGTTAGGAACATTTTATTATGTTTTGATGATGGCCATACTAGCTGTTATAGCAAGCCTGAAATAAGTTAGAATTCTCTCGTATAAGTCTTTACTTAGAGTCCGACATGTTGTATAAGTTGAGTCGACAAGTATTGTACTAGTTGGTAGGACGGCAAAGTGAAAACGGACATTCGGCGAGTGAAGCCGGCCAAGCACCAGCAGAGATACAGAGAAGGGATTATGATCTGACTTATAACCAAGGAAGTCTGTGATGACCTTGGATAAGTCTAAGTTATGAAACTCAATATTCCAATATGGTGTACACTGATCTCACCCAAATCAAGGATCAGTGAAGTATAAAGATTCTCCTGAAACTAAAGCAAAGAAGAAAACAGGTGAATCGGTGAGTACACTGACTGTCGGCAAAGAGAAAACAAAACGGCGAAGAAAGAACTAACGGCTAAGTCAGAAGGCTCACTCCACCGTTCTACAGACGGTGAAGAGACACTTACAAGATCAGATTTAATATACATTGAAGATTCAGCAGATCATGCATTAAATGCACAATCATTAAAGGATCAATCAAGGACGGATTTTCTGCTATACATTTGAAAGAAGAATCCGATCACTGAAATCAAGGAGAATACAATTAAGGGGGAATCAAGAATAAAATCAAGGATTATTCCCTCATTAATATAGCCAACGGACGGAATTTCAAAATCAAGGCTATTCAAGGCTATAAGTAGAAGGCATTGACAGAAAAAGAAAACAACGAAAAAAAAAAGAAAGTAGAAACTCTATCAATTAGAAAAGCCTTCTCTCTGAACTTACAAGGATACATCTAGTGATCAACTCAAATATCAGAACTACAAAGTCATATTCAGAATTGAGATTGATCAAGCAAGTGCGTGAATCACATTCACATCAAACTGAAGCAACTGAATCAGAGGCAATCTGAGAAGGAGTTGAAACTGTGATAGCTGTTGAAGGATTTTGATCTCAAGGAGCAGCAAAAGGAAGACCGAATCACCGAAGTCCATTGCGATCAAGGAGTGATAGTCTTGTAGATTGTGAAGCTTGGGAAGCCAAGGACAATCATACCGTTGTATCCGTGAAAACAATAGTGAATTCCTCCGATCATCACAAAAGAGTGGATTAAGGGATTACACCACCCCGAACCACTATAAGCCTTGTGTCAATTTAATTTCGCAATTTACTTTACACTTATTTAATTTGCCTACATCATAACACATATCCGTGATTGTCTAAACCGATTTGAAAACAACATAGTAAGAAGGGACTTATCCGCTGCCCAAAAGCTTTTAAAACACAAGAAAAGTTTTTGAAACTCCACTATAGTCATTCACCCCCCCCCCCCTCTGACTATAGTTTCACCCTTCTCTCGGGACCAACAATTGGTATCGGAGCGTTGTTCCTAGTATCGAACCTCGTTCGCATCTAATTTCGGTAACAAGGAGATCACATATTTTCAAAGTAGTTTTCAAATCAAGTTTTTCATTCACCGCCATTTTTATCTTCAATTGCACCGATGGATTCCTCAAACTTCTTGTCAAAAGTACATGTTTTCAATGTTAATAATTTTGATGAATATAAAATAAGAATGTTATCTCATCTTGCAAAGAACTCATGAGGAGATGCTGGATGTAATCAATGACGGCCCAATCATGATCACTACTGTGGTAGGCACAGGAGCAGATCAAGGAAAGGAGATAGACAAACCCAAGAAAGATTGGACCAAAGTTGACAGGAGAAGAGCAAACCTAGACTTTGTAGCAAAAGATATGATCTTAAAGACTCTAGACAAGAACATGTTCATGAGAATCAAAGATCGCAAAACAAAGAAAAGGAGATGTGGGACAAACTATCATTGATAAATGAAGGATCTCAAGCAATCAAAGAAAACAAATTATCTCGTTGCAAAACGTAAATTTGAGAACTTTAAAATGAAGACCGGTGAATCCATTGATCAAATGGACAACAGATTCTCAAGCATCATCAGTGAACTGCAATAGCTTGGACACACATATCCACAAAAAGAAGTATGCTTGAAGATCTTGAGAGGACTACCTGAAAGATGGAAGATCATAACATCAGTAATCAGAGGAACAACAAATCTTGCAAGCACTGACACTCTGACACTGATGTCCCAATTGAAAGCTCATGAATTCAAATTGTACGGTGAAGATGGTGGTCCGGCAGAGACACACAAAATTACTGCATTAGCTGCACCCCAACAAAGTAACTTTGCCGAATGCATCAGCAAAGAGACACAAGAACTAAAAGAACAGTAGCTTTATTAGTTAAACGTTTTGACAGAGTTTAAAAAGAAGCCATTCAAGGGAAATTCAACATCAAACAAAAAGTCAAGCTCAAACAGAGACATGAAGAAGAAAGATGATGAATACGGATGCTTCAACCGCAATAAGAGAGGTCACTTCAAGGTGATTGTCCCGAAGAAAATGACAAAGATGATGAAAAGAAGAAATTCAAAGCATCCGAAAAGAGAAAGGGCAAGAAGGCACTTAAGGCGAGAATCCAAAGAGTGAAAAGCATGAAGAATCATCCGACAATGACTCGGATGATAGTGATGAAGAAGACAGCTCAGAAAATGAAAAGGCATGCCTATGCCTCATGACCAAAGAATTGGATGAAGACAAAAGTGATAGTTCAGACATTGAGGAAACAAGCCTATGTTTAATGGCTAAAGAATCAGATGAAACTGAGGTAACATCTAGTTCATGTTCTTCATCTAATGCATTCACATCTAACACTGCACAATCCTCTAGTCTTCCATTAGATACAGCAGACCTAGTCCAAAATCTCATGCCTAAATTTGATGAAATTGAAAAGAATCATGAAAATCTGGAAAAGGAATGCAAGGATCTAAGAAAAGAGAATAAGAGGTTAAAGAAAGAACTGGATAAAACAAGAGCTGAATTAACTAGTAAGGAGACCTACTTAAATGATCAACAAAAAGTAGATGACCATACATCTGTTACCAACAGATCAGTTAAGAAGAACTCCTCACCAAGAAAGGTAATCACCGCACCACTAAAAGCACCAACTTACAAACCCTCAAAAAGGTTTGGATCCGGATACTGGTCTTGGCTATAACGATCGGGATGAACGTAGGGATAATAGTCAACACAATTCTAAATTGAGGACCACTAATGGACCAAAATTTAGAAAGGGACGACCATGTCTCCAACGATCATCCCGTTACGGTGAAGTCAAAACCCACCGTAGTGAAACAACAGACTAAATCCTCATTCCAATCATACAAAAACAACAAACCATCCGAAAGGTAAAGGCGGACTTTTTCCCTCGAGAGGATGATTGGAATGTCACACCTCCAAAATACAAGAGGAAACCATTCCACAAAATGCATCATGTGATTAAGAAAAATCAATCTAGCTATGTTCCTAGACACATGAAGCAAGAAAGGTTTCCTATTGCATATTGGAAAGTGAAGAAGGATATAAATGCAACAAAAGGTGAAAAAAAGTATCAGAATACCTTCTGTAAAAATATTAGAAGCTATTCTGCCATGCCTTATACATATGAAGTTGATGACTTCAATTATCCAAAGAGAAGACCTTTTGGATACATACTTGGTATGGGAGGCATGATCTGCTACAGATATGGACCCAAACGGTGTTGGGTACCCAAACTTAATTAATCTGTTTTGTAGGATGTCCGGTACATAGACGGTGGATGTTCCGGACACATGACAGAAAACAAGAAATGGGTCACAGATTTTAAAGCTTTTGATGGACCCAAAGTCACATTTGGAAGAAAAGAAAACCCTGGCAAGATTAAAGAGGAAGGCACAATACTCAAAAACAATCTAAAGATTCAAAATGTGGCATATGTCAAGGGACTTAACTTCAATCGATGAGCATCACAATTCGTGACAAAGGCTACAATGTGCACTTCAACAAAGAAGGATGCAAAGTGATTCACGTCAAACAAACACAAGGTGGTTCTTGCGGGTAGAAGACAAGACAACATGTATGTGGTGGATCGGAGAACGACCAAGGCGAAACATGTCTACTTGTCAAGAATAAACAATCAACAAGCCGGATTTGGCACGAAGATTAAATCACCTGAATTTCAAGACCATCAACAAACTATCAAGGAGCAAGTTAGTTGAAGGCCTCGCCGAGATCACATTCAAGAAAGAGAGTCTATGTGATGCTTGTCGAAAGGAAAACAAATAAAAAGCTCATTCAAATCAAAGCCTCATCAATCTACAACAAGAGTTCTACATCTACCGCACATGGACTGTTTGGACCAGTCACTCCAGTAAGTGTGAGTGGTAAGAAATATACTCTTGTAGTGGTGGATGACTTCTCAAAATACACCTGGACCATCTTCATGAACAAGAAGAAAGAAACACTCAAGAAGCTACCAGACTTGCTGAGAAGACTCCAGAATGAAAAAGAGCAAAAAATTATCAAAATCAGATCAGATAGAGGCACTGAATTTCTAAATGAAATTATCAGAACCTATTGTGAAGAAAATGGAGTACTACATCAACTATCTGCAGCAGCAACTCCACAACAAAATGGTGTAGCAGAAAGAAGAAACAGAACTCTCAAAGAAGCAGTCAGAACAATGATTGCTGAAGCATGCTTGCCAAAGAGATTCTAGGCTGAAGCAGCAAACACAACATGCCATACACAAAACAGATCAATCATCAACAAACATCATGGAAAAACTCCATATGAATTATGGAATGGTAGAAAACCCAATATCTCATATTTTCATATGTTTGGATCAAAATGTTTTGTCTTGAACAGGAATCATCTGCATACCTTTGATGAGAAGGCTGATGAAGAAATCTTCATGGGATACTCGGACACCGAAAGAAAGCATTCGAGTACTAAATAAAAGAACATTGGTGATTGAAGAATCAATACATGTGGTTTTTGATGAACCATATACAAATGGTGAAGATCTTCAAGACCAAGAAGAGAAAGCCGCACGAGGCAAATCTATACAAATGCAACCATACCAAACTACTATCCCGAATCATCTTTTTGAAAATCAAGAGGAGCCACATATCAATACAACAGAGAAGCACACGAAATTGAAGTTCATGCTCGGATGAAGGTATGGAAGCACCAAGTGAAGATCAACTTCAACCGGACCTAAATTGGCTTAGAGACCATCCCGAAGAACAAGTCATTGGAGATATTCACACCGGAGTCGAACAAGAAGACAACCGGAGCACATGCTAACTTGCTTTCTATCACAAGTGGAACCCAAGACCATAGATGATGCAATCCAAGATGCGATTGGATCACAAACATGCAAGAAGAACTAAATGAATTTGAAAGAAATGAAGTCTCGGGAACTTGTTGACAGACCAAATGGCCAACATCATTGGTGCAAAATGGGTATTCGGGAACAAGATGGATGAGCAAGGAACTGTTGTCGAAACAAAGCAAGGCTAGTTGCAAAAGGATATTCCCAAGTCGAAGGAATAGATTATGATGAAACCTTTGCTCCGGTAGCAAGATTGGAAGCAATAAGACTTTTTCTAGCATTTGCGCACACAAAGACTTCAAAGTCTATCAAATGGATGTCAAAAGTGCATTCCTAAACGGACTTTTGGAAGAAGAAGTTTATGTAGAACAACCTCCTGGATTTCAAATCAAAGGAAAAGAAGACAAAGTATACAAACTCAAGAAGGCCCTCTATGGCCTCAAACAGCACCTAGAGCCCGGTATGAAACACTCTTGTCACAATTTCGATCAAGAATGGATTCAACAAAGGAACTATACACAAGACTCTATTTAAACTAGAGGAAGGGGCAAGCACATTGCTAGTGCAAATCTATGTTGATGACATAATCTTTGGATCAGAAGATGAAAAGTTTTGTGAGAAATTTGCAAACCTAATGAAGAGCAAATTTCAGATGAGCATGATGGGAGAATTAAACTACTTCCATGGCCTTCAAGTAAAGCAAATGAAGGATGGCATTTTCATTAGTCAAGCAAAATATACAAGAGATTTGATACACAAGTATGGGATGGACACAAGTGGGACGAAACAGACACACCAATGTGTGCCGAGTCATACTTGGAAAAGATGAAGGAGGAAAAGATGTTGATCGAAAAATGTATAGAGGAATTATTGGATCATTGTTATACTTAATCGCAAGCGGACCCGATATTGCATTTGCGGTAGGAGTGTGTGCTAGATTTCAAGCTCAACCAAAATAATCACATCTTCTAGCAAACTAAAAGGATAATCAAATACTTGAAACACACCATCAATGTTGGCATTTGGTACCCAAAAGATGGAGGATTTACACCGATATCATATTCGGACTCGACTATGCTTGGATGCAAAATAGATAGAAAAAGCACCTCGGAACATGCCAAATGCTAGGAACCGGACTAGTCTCATGGTTCGAAAAAAGCAAAACTCTATATCTACATCAACAACAAGCGAATATATATAGCGACGGTAGTTGTTGTGCACAAGTACTTGTGGATAAGACAACAACTAAGGGACTATGGAGTCGAAGAGAAAACAATCCCAATCATGTGTGACAACACAAGTGCAATATCTATTACGAAAATCCAAGATTGCATTCAAGAACAAAGCACATTGATGTAAGACATCATTTTATCGAGACCATGTTGAAAAGGGAGATGTCATCCTAAAATACATATCCACCGAAGACCAATCGGTGACATCTTCACTAAACCTCTCGCTTATGAAAGATTTAGTATGATGAGAACGAGTTAGGGATGATTGAAATTGACTAAGTATCAACGAGCGGCTAACCGAGTAATCGGCTAAGTGACTTCATCAATCGGTACAACCTTTGCCGTTACGGGAGATGTAGCGGGTAAGGCACGGTATCCAGCGAGAGGTAACTTAACGATTGTTAGGAACAGCTTCAATGAAGCGACTCGGTGAAGAACTCATTGGACCGGTTAAGTGACCAGGCGAAGGCACTTCACCGAAATAAAGACTTGGACAAATTCAAAGTGTGAACAAAATCAATTCGAATACACGTGGAGAATAAGGAAATTATGGAGGATTATTCAAGTACACACGTGGCGATCACTTTATGATCATGGAGGTAATTATATTATTTTTTTTGAATTATAAACTCCTCGATTCCCGGGCTCTCTATCATTACTTGCCTCAAACCACTCCCCCTCTACGCTCGAATATCGCGTTTTTCATACACAAAATCACGCCATTATGTCACTAAATCCTTCCATATTCAAACCACGTTCACACTACCCAAATCACACTATATAAACAATACTTAGAGATGTTCAGAAATCTTTACATACTTCTGCAAATTACAAACCCTACTTTTTTCTCAAAATATACTCTTCCAATCCTCCTCTACCTATCGATGGCTTCATCCTCCCAAATCACTGATACTGAAAAATACTACGAAAAATCAATCATAACCGGCTCGTTTTTCAAGCCTGAGTACTATATCTCTTATTGTGACAACGATGCACAAGCACGACGCCTGGTCGATTGCTGTACAAATTTGGGGCTGATGACCTTTCTAAACCCCCCAATAACCGGTATCTCGCTATGAGAATCGATAGCATTTTGGAAAAACGCAAAGTTTATGCCCAAGCACGAAGAAGACGAAGTTGATCGCATCACAAGCTCAATCTTTGGAAAGCACATAGTCATCACGCCCGATACACTCAACAAAGTTCCCGAACCTCCCCAAATTGGTCCCGCAAATGTCAAGCTTGTGACGACGGACATCCCAAAATTCGGGCCGAAATAGCCAAACGCCCCAAGCCAAACAAAAAACGTACAATCTACCTAGATCAACGCTCAAACTTCCGTTTGCCGAATTTGCACCGGTCATCACCAAAAATATTGAAGGGAGAAAGGGGTCACTGGAAAACCTAACTGAGGTCAGGATCAAACTGATGGCCATAATCTACGAACGAATAAAGTTTGATTGGGCAACCTTCGTATTCAATCGATTGAAGGATCAGATTCAAAAGGAGATTGACTTATCAATCACCGCACCAAACAAGGGTTTGCAGAAAAAGGGCGATTTTTGGGAAAAGAAGTCATACGGGTTCCCTCTTCAACACCTGTTCAACGCCATGAAAGTACAACCCACAAATTTGCAGTCCCCACACAAGTCCAAAACAATGTTCACCTACATCAAGGCTTCCCGAAGCCGAAACCCATTGCTTGGTCAAAAGAGGAAACAACCCGAATCCAAGCGGATCGGGAGTGGGACGAAGAACCAGGTCTCAAAAGGCACAAGTAGATACCACTGTGCCCAACATCCGCAACTTAAATGAGCCTATGATATTAAGTGATGACACAGAAACAGAAGAAGAAAAGCAACAGGAGAAAATTGTCTATCTGGAGGAGGGTGAGGAAGGATATAGAATCACCTCATCTGAAGAGGAAGAGATAGACGAGGCAGAAGATGAGTCAGAAGATGAACACCTAGAAGGTGAAGCTCATGCAGCAAATCAGGAAGATATGGGCATATCTGACGATGAACTGACCCTCCAGGAAAGTGCTTTTCAAAAGCATTGGTACGGTTGACAAACGGCTCGGTGAGCCGGTGATAAAGCTCACTCAGCGGAAATTGCCAACGCCCCCACAATTGCACAAGGGGGAAAGGAAGCAGATGAAGAAGTTCAATACCAACAACCTCCTCTAGATGACCCCGGGCCTACCGAGGCGTAACAAGAAAAGTTGGAAGAAAAAGAAGAGGTTCAAAATGAGGAGGCAGAGAAGGAAAAGAAAGAAAAAGAAGTTGAAGTGGAAACTGAGGAGCAGCAAGGTGAAGATGCTGATGAGGATGAAGAGGATGTCCATGTGGCACCTGAAGAAATTGATCCAGAGAGAGTCTTCAATCTGGACATTCAACCCCTTATTGTGGACATGGAAAGGCAATATTACGGCGGCAAAACCCGAAGCATGCCTTAAGGAGTGAAGCAACCTCCTTCAATCACAAGATTGAGGCTCTCATCAGCTACATCAAAATCCAAGATGAAGTCATGGAGAGATAAGGGAACTTAATTTGCAACTTACAACACCTCATCCCTCACCATGTCCAAACCAATCTTGAATTTCATGCTGAGACGGTTGACAACAATCTCAAACCCTTGGTGGACACCCTCAATGCTCACACATCCAAAATTCAGCACCTGGATGAGATCATGGAGCATTCTGGCAAGCAACTTGACTTTCTCATCAAAGTTGGTGAGGCCAACAACAAATTACTGGAGAAAAGATTTGGCCCTCTCCCTGAGTCTGATGCGGCAATTGCAGACCTTGAGGCACATTTTGATGCCGCCACAAAGGGGGAAGATAACTCAAAGCCCGAAAGCTCCAAAGTGGAAAGAGACAGGCGAAAAAAGGCAAGGACAAGAAAGGCAAGGGCATCTGGTTTGAAGAAATGAAGAAGTAAACCAATTGCCTGTTGCTTAATTCAATTCAATCTATCTTATCATTTGTCTTTGTTCATTTAAATAAAAAGATGCAATATCTTATTGCCCTATGATGGAAGAATAAAATCATTGAGTTTTTAATCTGTTGACAATTATGAAATTTTTTTGATTACTTATGTTCAGGCTTATGAGGGTTTTGGCATCATCAAAAAGGGGGAAATTGTTAGGAACATTTTATTATGTTTTGATGATGGCCATACTAGCTGTTATAGCAAGCCTGAAATAAGTTAGAATTCTCTGTATAAGTCTTTACTTAGAGTCTGACATGTTGTATAAGTTGATCAGACAAGTATTGTACTAGTTGGTAGGACGGCAAAGTGAAAACGGACATTCGGCAGAGTGAAGCCAGCCAAGCACCAGCAGAGATACAGAGAAGGGATTATGATCTGACTTATAACCAAGGAAGTCTGTGATGACCTTGGATAAGTCTAAGTTATGAAACTCAATATTCCAATAGGGTGTACAATGATCTCACCCAAATCAAGGATCAGTGAAGTATAAAGATTCTCCTGAAACTAAAGCAAAGAAGAAAACAGTGAATCGGCTGAGTACACTGACTGTCGGCAAAGAGAAAACAAAACGGTGAAGAAAGAACTAACGGCTAAGTCAAAAGGCTCACTCCACCGTTCTACAGACGGTGAAGAGACACTTACAAGATCAGATTTAATGTACATTGAAGATTCAGCAGATCATGCATTAAATGCACAATCATTAAAGGATCAATCAAGGACGGATTTTCTGCTATACATTTGAAAGAAGAATCCGATCACTGAAATCAAGGAGAATACAATTAAGGGGGAATCAAGAATAAAATCAAGGATTATTCCCTCATTAATATAGCCAACGGACGGAATTACAAAATCAAGGCTATTCAAGGCTATAAATAGAAGGCATTGATAGAAAAAGAAAACAACGAAAAAAAAAAAAAAAACAGAAACTCAGTCAATTAGAAAAGCCTTCTCTCTGAACTTACAAGGATACATCTAGTGATCAACTCAAATATCGAACTACAAAGTCATATTCGAATTGAGATTGATCAAGCAAGTGCGTGAATCACATTCACATCAAACCGAAGCCACCGAATCGAGGGCAATCCGAGAAGGAGTTGAAACTGTGATAGTCGTTGAAGGATTTTGATCTCAAGGAGCAACAAAAAGGAAGACCGAATCACCGAAGTCATTGCGATCAAGGAGTGATAGTCTTGTAGATTGTGAAGCTTGGGAAGCCAAGGACAATCATACTTGTTGTATCTCGTGAAAACAATAGTGAATTCCTCCGATCATCACGGAGAAGAGTGGATTAAGGGATTACACCACCCTGAACCACTATAAGCCTTGTGTCAATTTAATTTCTGCAATTTACTTTACAGCACTTATTTAATTTGCCTACATCATAACACATATCTGTGATTGTCTAAACTGATTTGAAAACAACATAGTAAGAAGGGACTTATCCGCTGCCCAAAAGCTTTTAAAACACAAGAAAAGTTTTTGAAACTCCACTATAGTCATTCACCCCCCCCCCCCTCTGACTATAGTTTCACCCTTCTCTGGGACCAACATAGGATGAGTTGAGGGATGTCAGGAATGACATGACACATTTGAGAACTCAACTTGATAGACAGGAACAAAGATTTGAAGAACTGATCAATCTAGTGGATAACAATACAAAGTCTACTGAGACAGTTGCTTCAGGCTACACATCTTCTCAGTATGCCATTGCTGATCTAACACAAGATGTGAGGGGAATCAAACCGGGCAACACACTGAAGGAGAAATTTTTTAAAGATCAACTTGCTTCTATTCATCAAAAGTTGGATAATCTTGCTGAGGTACATAGACCTGCCGCACCTGCTGTTGCACCTCAACCTGCTGTACTGGATCCTAAATTTACTGAAAGAATAACCCTGCTAGAGCAAACTATGCAAGAAAGGATCACAGCCATTGACACTAGGACTGAGAATATTGAAGGTCAGATGAACAATCTAGTGTTGACACAGGAGAGTGTACATGGCATGCTGTCCCGTTTTGTTGATGATGTCAATAAGGGGGAAGAGGGTCAAACAACAATAGCAAAAGAGGCTGCTAGAATTTTTTCCAAGAAAAGATGGGAAGCTGATACCAATGCATTTAGAGAACCTGCACTTGGCAGACTTCCACTTACAGATGATCTTCTCAAGCAATACAAGAATGTGTACAACAACAGAAGGAGACCGTATCATGACAAGGGTTTTCATGAAGGTCTAAACTCATTTTTGAGTTTGAAATTTTGGGAATCAAGAATTAAAGCCATTATGGCTTCAAGAAGAGGTGGAAGAGGTGGTAGAGGTGGAAGAGGTGGTAGAGGTGGTAGAGGTGAAAGAAGTTTACCTACCACAGTTGCAAATGAGTCACTGAATGAGTTTAAAGAAGTCTACATACGGTTTGGATTTAGAGTAAATCAGATAAATCTAACTCTACCTAAAGCATGGCATTGGTGGAAACAAGTGAATCCTCACATTAACTTCTCTTTAATTGAAAATGAATGGATGAGAGAGATGATCATGGAAATAAGAGCTTACCAGGAACAAGCAGAAAAAGCAAGAGAAGAAAGGGAAAGAAGACAGTAGATCAGCATACTTTACACTGTTTTATATTTGCTGATTCTAGACTGTAATATTTTGAACAAATGATTATAATGAGAAATGACTAAGTTTGTTCTATTTTTGTTTTTATCTTTTTGCTTTGCTGTTAGGAGAGGGTATTGGCATCATCACCAAAAAGGGGGAAATTGTTGGACTTATTTCTGAGTTTTAGTGATGAGTGCCAGACTAACTGTTATAGTGCAAAGGCGAAAAGATGTCTAGATCAAATGTATAGGTTAATTAGAGTTTGATCTTTGTATAGGTTTGATCAAACTAGCACTGTAATGATCAGCTGACTTGTATCAGCAGACTGGTCTAGATCAGTAGGGTAGCTAGGTCAGTAGACTAGTCAGGAACCTACTGAAGACTGAAGGCTGAGGGCTCAAACTCAGTTAATTAAGGCTAAGGGATCAAACTTAGTGATTAAAGTCAAGGATATGGAATCAGAATTTAGGGAAGTCTGTGAGGACCTAAACTGATTACATATACCTTGTGTACAAGGTCTAAGGTCTTAAGTTGGATGGTGATTGGAACTTAGTTATATGATAAAAGGTGTAATCTAACTTCATAAATAAAAGTTAGATAAAATAAGTAAGCTGCATTGTGTTTTAAACACAGCAAATTATGGTTCAGCTTACTAGTATGTAGCTCAGCAGACTTATGAACCTGCTCAGCAGACTTATGAACCTGTTGAGATTAAAAGGACGTTGGGATGATTCAGGACTTTATCCAATGGTTACAAGTCAAATGGTGAACAGACTTCATTCTGTCAAAAAGCAGTCTGACTGTGTCAGTACTATGAACAGTGACAGAAAGCAAGTCAAATGGGACAAAACAAGGAACGACTATCTTTGAATTTCAAATATAAGTCACAAGCATTCCTACCTATAAATAGAGGACTTCTAACTCAGAAAAAGATGTTGAAAAATAAGGAAAAACAAGAGATAATTCAAAGCTGCATTTTCTTATCAAGACAAACACCCTGCTGAACTTACTGAGCTTAAAGCTACTGATCCAGAAAAAATCTTCAAGTGTAATCTGCATTCAAGCTACATCAAGTTTACACACTTGAAGGCTGCAAGCTGCTGATCATATCATCCTGATCAAGCTGCTGCAACTGAATCATTTATTTTATTCAATCTTTCTTTTACAAGAAACCTACTGAAAACAGTGAAGCACATCTGTGTGAAAGACTGTTGTTTGTGGTGGAGCTGGTGAAGAGGCAATCCTACCCTTCAAGGACCAGTGGAAGACTATGGAACAGCAATCCTACCTGTTTCAAGTGTTCAGTTTGTGAAGCCATAGGTATTGGTGAAGGACAAGCAACTTAGGGATATTTGTAACAGCTACATCAAACATCTCTAGTGAATTACCTCCAACATCACAGGAGAAGAGTGGACTGACAGGATTACACCACCTGCACCACTATAAAATCTGCCTGCTTACTTTCTGTACTTACATTCTGCATTTAGTTTATTACACACATCAACCTACTGAATCTAGCAACTAAAATCACACACATACACTACTGAGTATCTAATACTTAGTATCATATTTAACAACAAGTAATAAGTCTTATTTTTGATATAATTCTGCTGCACAAATTCAGTAAGTTCAATAGTCAGCAGACTACTGAGGTATCAGCAGGCTGCTGAAGTTGCTGAGTTTGTTAACTCCAAAAGTTTTAAGTGTTAAGTTTATTCACCCCCCCCCCTCTAAACTTAACCAAAGCTTTTTCAAGGGACCAACAGGGGGCCTGTACTATTACGAGATGATGCCCTTCGGGTTGAAATATGCACGTTCGACTTATTAGAGGATGGTCAACAAGGTTTTTCAGTTTGCAGATTGGGAAAATCATGGAGGCTCACATAGACGATATGGTAGTCAAGTCTATGGGTGGCGGTTACTCCGTCGACCTCCAAGAAACCTTCAACAATGTTCGGAAGCACTCGATGAAACCCAATCCGGCCAAATGTACATTTGGTGTCCAAGCAGGAAAGTTTCTCGTGTTCATGGTTAGTCGTCGAGGGATCGAGGCTAATCTGGAGAAAATTCAAGCTTTGCTCGATATGCAAGAACCTACTACGACCAAGGAAGTTTAGAGGCTCAATGGCAGAATCATTGCGTTGGGTCTTTTTATCGAGATGTCAACAGAGAAATGTCTCCCCTTCTTCCAAATACTCAAAGGTGCAAATCTTTATCATTGAGTGAAGAATGTTCTCAAGCTTTTCTAGCTTTGAAGGAATATCTAGGGAAACCGCCTCTTTTGGTTAGCCCTGTCGAAGAAGATGTTTCGTTTTTGTACTAGGCGGCCTCGGACCGGGCTGTTGCTACCATACTTGTCAAGGAGGCCGGATCTCTTCAAAATCCCATTTATTATGTAAGCAAGGCTCTCAGTCCGGTGGAGAGTCTTTATTTTAATGTTGAAAAGTTAGCCTACTCGGTTGTTATCGCTGCCCGCAAACTCATGGCTATTTTACTTCACACACTATAATTGTCTTAACACACAGCCCGATGCGTGATATTCTACATAGACCGGACCTTTCATGTCGTCTACTTCGATGGGCTATCGCGATTACTGAGTTTGATATTCGATATCAACCGAGGAATGCTATCAAAGCTCAAGCATTTCCCGATTTCATTATGGAGACGAGTTTCAGCTCGACACAACCGAGTTTGCATGTACCACTTGAGCCCGCTGCAGCCCCGAACAAACACGATCAATGTTGGCAGTTATATGTTGAAGGAGCGTCGAGTCGAAACGGGTGCAGGGCCGGAGTTATTCTGATAGAGCCGGGGACAACAGAAGAAATCAAAAAAGATCTAAGGTTTGAGTTCCCGGCCACGAATAATCAAGAGTATGAAGCAATCATAGCTGGACTTAAGCTCTCAAAAGAGTTAAAAGTGGAAAATATTGAAGTCTACTGTGATTCTCAGCTCATCATCAACCAACTCTCAGGGGACTATGGGACGCGTTGCGGCATCCTTGAAAAATACGGTAAGATTGTCAAACAATTGAGATCCGACTTCAACTATTACGAATTCATCAGAGTTTGAAGAGAGGATAATGAGTGGGAAGACTATCTCTCTAAGCTATCTCTTGAACAAGAGATCGCGGATCCCTCAATAATGATTGAATATCTTGTTGTACCTACAATTGAGGTAGCGGAAATCATGGAAATCGATGCACCAACGCCGATTCTGTGTTGGATAGATGAAATTCAAGCTTATATAGAAGCAGGCACAATGCCATCGGACACGCATAAATCTCGCACCGTTAGGAAAAGAGCAGCCAGGTATGTCATACACGACGGAACGCTTTACAGAAGATCTGCCACTAAACCTTTATTGAGATGTGTCCGGAAAGAGGATGCGAAAAAATACACATAGAACACCAAGGAGTGTGTGGGGGCCATCCCGCTAGCCATTCCTTGGCCCAGAAGGTTATAACAGCGGGGTACTACTGACTAACAATCCTTAAGGACTCGGAGAAATTGGTCAAAGAATGTCCGGAATGCCAGAAACACGCGGACATCCCAAGACTACCATTAGTTGAGCAGAGCATTGTGGTCGTACCTTGGCCTTTCTGCATGTGGGGACTCGACCTCATCGGACCCTTACCTTCGGGAAGGGGGTGGATACAAAGTTATCATAATGGTTGTGGATTATTTCACAAAGTGGATCGAGGCCAAGGCTTTTGTTAAGATAGGTGCAAAGGATGCGGTTTACTTTCTACATGATCATATATGGTCTCGCTTCAGCATCCTGTAGGTAGTGGTGACGGACCACGCCCCGCAATTCAGGGACAAATTTTCAGATATTTGCAAGGAATACAAAGTCAAACACTTAAAATCATCCGTGGCCTATCCCAGGGAAATGGCCAATATGAAGCCGGAAATAAACAAATAATTAAGATGCTCAAAAAGAGCGTGAGTGAGAAAGCAAAGGCAGGAGGTTGGGTCGATGAGCTGCCCGCCATACTATGGGCACTCCGCACCACTATCAAAACACCCACCAGAGAAACACCATTTGCTCTAACATACGGATCGGAGGCCATGACTATTATTGAAATGGTGCTCCCGAGTATCAGGGTCGCTGTACATGATCCAGCGGACAATCTACTCAGCAGACAGATTGACCTAGATCTAGTGGATGAAAAATGGTTAGCAACGTATCATCAGCTCGTGAACGAAAAGCAGACCGCTAAGCGACATCACGACAAACGAATCCATGACCATTGCTTCAATGTCGGCGACTTTGTCCTTCAAAACAGGAAGGCCACCGGTCTTCAGCCTGACAGGGGCAAGCTTATGGTGAACTGGAAAGGCCCTTATCAGGTCACAAAAGTGATCAAAAAAGGGACTTATTTTCTCAAAAATCAACAAGGTTTTGAACTCAACTGACTGTGGCATGCGGACAACCTGAAAAGTTACTACATGTAATAATTGTCTAGGGTTATGGCTATCCTCTCGTTTACAGCGTGCGTGATTAGGCTTTATTGATTGTAAATTTCACTTACCTAGAGGGGTGAGGTGAACTTAATGAAGCATGGTTTTACATTTTTCTTTCAAATACATGTTATCATATCCTTCAAGGGCGTCCGTTGTGCACAACAAAAACCTCAGATTCATCTTAGACTTTGTTAAAAATGGGGGCCATACTCTGGAAAAATTTCAACACGTGATTGGAGAAGTTGTTCCAGATACGCCCGCAAGTTTACGACTCCGAGCCCTATCTGAAACAAGGGGGCCACACTCCGGAAAAATTTGATGTTACAAGTGCGCAGTTATTTCATATACGCCTGCAAATATACCACTCCGAGCCTTATCTGAAACAAGGGGGCCATATTATAGAGAATTTTCACGCTACAATCGGGCACTTATTTCAGATAAGTCAGTCCGTTTTTCGACTTTTAATCTTATCTAAAACAAATGGGGCCGGATACTACTATATCGGACGCACAAAGGATCGAACTCGATATATAAATTTGAGAAAAATAAAACGTATAAGAGAACACAAAAGAAACTTCATAAATTCAGAAAATGAAGAGAATATCTTTTCAAATGAAGCAAATTAGAGTGAGGAAAAGTTTATACAAAATCAAGGAAAATTATACAAAGCCGAATCGAAAAAGATTTTACATCAAAATATAGTTTGTACAAAACAGATATAGCTTCAGGCGTCGTCAGGTCGCATTTCTTCATCACCGAAATTCTCTGCTCTAAAAGAAGGATGCTTCATGCTATCTGCGTTTGCATCAGACTCTGTCTACTTGGCATGTGCTTGATCCTTAGCCTCTGCTTGAGTAGCCTGAAGCACTAACTCACGTAGGTTTACTTCTTCGACTAGGGGTGCTTCCCAACCTTCAGTATCAGTTTCCAGCTCGATCTGAGAGTAGGGGATGTGCGGGTGGAAATCTCTCAAATGATCGGAGAAGGTAGGGGTAAGGATCTAGTCCTGCAAAGTCTCAAGGACTGGAACGTTACTGCCCCGAGCCCAGACACACCTTGCGATGTGATAGAAACCTTTATTGTACCACATCAAGAAGTTCTCCCCAGCGGCATCCTTTCTCGCAACCTCTATCCGGACTTCCACTCCAGAGCTCAGATCGGCAAGCCTCTATTTTAGATCAGCATTCACCTTCTGCTCGGTTTCCCACCGGTTTTGAGCCTGGTCAACCCGAGTCTACATGTCTTTCATGGTTTGGACGGCCTCTTTGTCTTTCTGTGCTAACTCACTAGCGAGAACTTCCAAATGCTCGGAGTCCTCTTGAGCCTCGAATTGCATCTTCTTCACCTCATCGAGATGCTTTCTTGGATCACCATTCTTAGCAAGTTGTCTTTTCAGCTTAGCGTTCTCGGCCTCAGAAGTATCAAGCCGCTTTTTAGGTCCTCCGCAACCTCTTTGGCGGCATTCGACTCCTTGATAGCATCAGAGCTTGACGATATAATGTTTCTATAATAGTTTATAAACTGCGGGAGACCGGTGCCAACATGAAATACAAGGGTCTAAGAAGACAGACTAGAAAACAAAATATAAGGAAAAAACAAAGAGTGAAAGAGTGTTTACCATGCTCACCGTGGCCCCGTACAAGACCCAAAGATCCCCAATATTTTGAAGGAAAGTTCGGTGGGGGTCGGTCTGGTCTGCCAACACAATCATATCCGTAATACCGCGGCCAACCTCTAGTTGAACCGGATTGGGAAGGCTCCACCTTAAATACCTCAGCGGGGCTACATCAGCGATTTCTCTGGAGATCATGGCCGCCCTAAGCAGATCAATGGGAAGTTGGCACATGAATTCCCTGTCTAGCCAGACAACAGGAAGACCCTGCGGTCCGACGGGTACACCAGCAAAAGGCACCAACGAGGTCGTGCCTGCTGATGAGGACTTATCGGCCATAGATTTACCTGGGCTAGCAGCATCTTTGGATGAGCCCTGAGGAGGGACGGCGGACTTCAGCTGAGTATCGCCGACTTTGGACTTTTTGGATTGGCGAGCCTCCTCCTCGCCACACCAAGCGGGGTCGATCTCGTCAACCACAGCCCTTTTTTTCTTTTCAACAACCGGAGGCTTGGTCAGGACTGTCTGCTTCAAAGGATTGTTCATCACGGCTTTCCCCACCGCTTGTTTCATATGTGGCTGGGTCGACTTACCGGCCTTAGATCCAGAAACACCCACCGAGTCAACCCGGACGTCGACCATAGGGAGGGTTGTCTTAACCCTTTGTAACTCCGCAGTCCTCTTCACCTCACCAGCAGTCTTCCTAGCGCCTAGAAAATTGCACCTACAAAAAACAATGTTTATCAGAGGGCAATCATAATAGCAAGAAAGCAAAAATGAATGAAACAAGTAAAAATTGTACTTGGGGCTCGCATTGAAGGATTGCCTAAATAGACTCTGCATAGAGAGGGCATACATTTGCCAAAGTGGCACTCCTCATACCAATCGGGATCAGTAGGCAATGGTTCGACCACCACTAAGGGATCCCCAACACCTGCTCCACATAGTCTGGCCATCCTAAGGTAGGGTTGACTGACATCTAAAAGAAGCCTCCTATTAAAGGCTCGATCTTGACCCTGTCCCTTTCGGGTATACCCGAGCAACTCCTTGACTTCGGCTATGAACCCCTCATAGGCTTCCTAAGTTCTAATCGCCTCAACTGCTCAGTCTTCATCGAGTTCGCTGGGATCTTTTCGAAGGGCCAGCCTATCCGTGACTCTACTTTCATACATCTCTTATCCCTGTCCGACACTTTATCGGGAAGATCGAATAAGAGTTGAAGTCTACCGCTGCTCGATCTGCTCCGTGGTTGGATGTGACTGCCATCTCCCTTTCTATTAAAGCCGTAAAAATAAAGTAGCACTGGAATTGACGTCTCATAGCCACGAAGCCGACTTATTATTATGAAGGCCACCACCACACAGACAGCACCCAGGGTAAGATCACACGGCATAACCCTCGGCTCCTCCATGAATTTAATAAAGAACGGGTCGAAGGGTGGCCAAAGTCCGGCAACAAGGTGGTCGTAATGCAGCCACAGGTAATCCTCGGCCTCTCGACCACAGGTCCATGACACATTCGTTGCACCCATGTTGGCAAAACCGGTAATCTTCCGGAATACCAAAGGCTGTTGGACTTATTTTAAAGTTTTAATGATGAGTGCCAGACTAGCTGTTATAGAGCATTGGAAAAAAGATGTCTCGATCAAATGTATAGGTTTATTAGAGTTGGATCTTTGTATAGGTTTGATGAAACAAGCATTGTAATTAGGTCAGATCACTTTATCAGCAGACCTGTCTAGGTTAGTAAGGTAACTGAGTCAGTAGACTAGTTAGGAACCTGCTGAAGACTGAAGGCTGAGGGTTCAAACTCAGTTATTGATGGTTAAATGATCAAACTTATTATTTAAAGTCAAGGATAAGGAATCATAATTTAGGGAAGTCTGTGATGACCTAAACTGATTACATATACCTTGTGTACAAGGTCTAAGTTCCATAAGTTAAGTGGTGATTGGAACTTAGTTATGTTCAAATTGGTGTACTCTAACTTCACAATAAAAAGTTAGATAAAAGACAGTCAGCTGAGGTATGATTTTAACACAGCAAACTTAAAACAGCTGACTGACATTACTTCAGTAGACTTACATACACAGGAATCTGCTGAATGTAAATCTCGATTTAATCAAAGGTTACACTGAAAGATTACAAGGATAAGGACATATTACAAGTATTGATTTTGTCCACAAATCAATGGTCAAGATTAAAGGGATGTTGGAAAGATTCAGAGGATTAACCAATGGACACAAGTCAAAGGGTGGACAGACTGAAAACTGTCAAAAAGTAAACTGACAGTGTTAGTCCTATGTACAGGGACATAAATCAAGTCAAGATGGAGACAAATATGAAACAGCTATGTTTGAATTTCAAACATAAATCATATGATTCTCACCTATAAATAGATGACTCCTGATTCAGATACAAGTGATGAAAAATAACAATCTATATTAAGCTATCAAGTTTCAGATCAAGAAAATCAACCTGCTGACATCCACTGAGCTTAAAGCCACTGATCCAGAAAACTCTTCAACTGTAACCTGCTATCAAGTTACATCAAGTATACACACTTGAAGACCTCAAGCTGACACACTTGAAGACCTCAAGCTGCTGATCATTTCATCTTGATCAAGCTGCTGACTGTTGAATCATTTACTTGATTCAAACTTTCTTTTACAAGAAACCTGCTGAAGATAGATAAGCACTTAGGTGTCAAGAACTGTTGTTTGTGGTGGAGCTGGTTAAGAGGCAATCCTACCCTTCAAGGACCAGTGGAATACTTTGAAGCAGCAATCCTACCTGTTTCAAATATTCAGTTTGTGAAGCCATAGCTATTGGTGAAGGACGGACAGCTTAGGGATTTTTGTAACTGCAAACTCAAAGATCTCTAGTGAATTTCTTCCAACATCACAGGAGAAGAGTGGAATGACAGGATTACAACACCTAGAACCACTATAAAATTTGCCTACTTACTTTCTGCATTTAATTTCTGCATTTAGTACACTGATCACATCAACTTACTGAAACTAGCAATTGAATCACACACCTACACTGCTGAGTATCTAATACTTAGTATTATATTTAAAACAACAAGTAATAAGTCTTAATTTGAATATATACTGCTGCAACAAATTCAGTACTATCTACTGTCAGCAGACTACTGAGCAGTCAGCAGGCTACTGACCTTGCTGATTTTGTTAACTCCAAAAAGTTTTAAGTTTTAAGTTTATTCACCCCCCCCCCCTAAACTTAACCAAAGCATTTTCAAGGGACCAACAATGGCCTTTGGTGCCGAGGTATAATTAGTCCAATCTCGGATCTCCCTCTATCGAGCTCCGACTTCCCTATCAGAATGCTTTTGGTCAGCCAACTCCATCTCAACCGCAATTGACTTCTTCTTGCGTGGTCTTTTCTTCTGCTTTGTGTCCTCCACCACTGCCGTTTTCTGGGACTTCTTTGACGTCGTGGACTTCTTTGACACTACGGTCTTCTTCGCTCCAATGGCTCCCTTGAACCCTGTATCTTGAGCAACTGCCGACCGAGTCACAACTTTTTGGTAGGCATGAATAAGGTCGCTCAACTTCACCTGATCTTGGTCGTCGACCTCATGGAACTTGCCCCTAGCTGTACCTTCACTGATAACCTCGACCACCTCATCGTTCTCCTCATTACCGGATTCAAGTTTGTCTTCACCTTCATTGACAACCTCCTCCTCGACTACTCCTTCCTCATCACCTACGTCGACTTACACCATGTCGACCTTATCTGAGCCATAGCCGGCAGCAGCACAGACCTCTTTGTCTGATTGCATAAATTCTTAGGACATCCTGGAAAAGAAGCAGGGTGAGGTGGATCCGTTAAATCACCTAGACATGGAAGTCGTGTAGACATGAGCATAATCATACCCCGACACCTCGCCCATCAGTTTTCCTTAAAGATTTAAACCCAGAAAAACCCCCAGTAAACCCAAATAAACCATGGCCACTATCTAGGCGTCTATATATCAATGAATTTCTGGTGAGGGGCACAAGCATATTAAGCCAAAACAAGAGGAGTTACGCTGCACAATCTGGGGAACCCTAAACCCTAGTACAATGTCTATCCCACACAACCTTCCAGCAAAGGGAAAAGCAAGATTGAAATCAAAAGAGCCGAAAAAGTAATAGAATCATACCTGGTTGATAAGAGAGAAGTTTGAACAAACGAACGGAAACAATGACGTTCTTGCCGGAAATTTCTTGATCTCGCCGGAATACTCTCGCTCTTCTTACCGGAAAATAAATCAGAAATGGGAAAGTTTACGAATAGGGAAGGGAGCCCTACTTATAGGCAAGAAATCGAGGGAGGCATCGTTACGGATTCGAAATTCAAAACAAATTATTGCTAGGAACAGTTTTTGATTCCCCTCAGCCAATCAGAAAACGCGGCGGTTCATATCAAACGTCACGTCATAAATGCAACCGAAGAGACGTTTCACGATCAATGCAACTTTTACGGGCTCAACTGCTCTGGCCTATTGCCTCAACTCAACACGGCTTACGGCCTCAACTGTTCAGGCTTACGGCCTCGACTCAAACAGCCTACGGCCTCAACTCAAAATGGCTTACGGCCACGACCTACGGTCATCTAAACCCGTTCGCTCTATTGCACGGTATCTAAGCATGTCCGCTACAATGCACAGCATAACGTCAAAAATTCACAACGCGATATCAACACTGATTCAAGCCTGATGAACGAATTGCGGCATATAAGCCTGTTTTCTCCATAGCACGGCATCTTAGCATGTCCGCTACAATGCACAGCATTCATCGGTGATTTGAACCTAATGTCAACACTGATTTAAGCCCGGTATCCATTATCAACGTCACACTGTCGCAAACGACAATATTAGGGTACGGTTCTCTCCTGCTTCTTTGAGCTCTACTCTCTGCCTCGGCGGACAAGCCAGGCATAGAGTAAAGGGCCATTGATATACCCGAACCGGATTGGAGTCTGAGCATCTAGATTGAGCCTATTTCCTAGCCTATTAGCAGATCGTTGGCTTCCATCTCACCAGTCCGCAGTTCATAAGCCGGACCCATCTCCGCCCCGAGATCTCGGACACAGTGGAATATACCCATATGAGAAGGTTGGCATCAAGACAAAGGAAGATATGAGTCCGACCTACAAATGTGTCCACTGTCCGTCATACTTATCCAGACAGCTGGCCGGTCAACTTGTATTTATTTGTATGATTATCCTTAATTATATCCCTTTAATGTCTTGTCATGAATAGTCTAGACCGACTTAGCACTTGCCTATATATATGGGATCACAATATAATACAAAGCATCCAAGAACTATAATATACAGAGCTACTATGTCAATTTGTCGACTCACTTGTGTTCTCTTTCATAAAGCATTGTTCGACAACCTTGTTCTTGATAACTGATAGGAACCAACTTTACTGTACATTTCTGTGCAGTTTAGCCCACGATTATCACATTTCTGGCATGTTTCGGGTAAGTTTAGACCCTGTTTTGAGTATGAAATGAAGTTTTGATGCACGGCGAGTGACTTGTCGGTTTTCCGTAAACTCGGCCTTATTTTAGCATTTTATACTCGTTTTCCCGAGCACCCGTAGTTTGCGGGGTTACACGTTTTCTTGTTGTTTCATATGGATGCAGGACTAGGGTGTCTCGAGAACCCGGAAGGCAAAGATTTATGATGAGAAGTATCATCAAGGTGCAAGAATGAGCCAAAGAAGGAGAAAAATGAAGAAAAGGAAGAAGATAATTGTTGCCCTCACCCTACGTTCACTTCAGCAGCATTTTGGCCTATGATGGAGGCATTTTCTGGTCCAGGTGTCTTGATGCAAGTTGTAGAGGATTGAAAGAGATTTCCAACGCATGTTGAATCACCTCATTTGGAGCCCTAGAAGTGAAGTTATGAGCAAAAGACTGGAGCTGGGTTCTGGACTGGCGTCCAGAAATATGAACTGGCGTCCAGGGTGCCTTTTTTGATGCAGAGAGTTGAGACTTCAAGTGGACGAGCGTCCGGAAAAGTGGACGAGCGTCCGGGGATGTGGACGGGCGTCCAGGATGTGCAAACGGGCGTCCAGAATGCCCAATGTGATTCAGAGAGTTGAGATCTTCAGTGGACGGGCGTCCAAGCGATTCAAAGCAGAACCAGTCACTTCATGGGCATTTTGGTCACACTTGGAGGCATTTTCAGGGAAAGTTGTCTTGATGAAAGTTGTAGAGGAATGAATCCGCTTTCCAATTCATCTTGAATCATCTCATTTGGATCCCAAGAAGTGAAGTTATGATGGAAATACTGAAGGCCATTCTGGACAAGCGTCCACTCAAGAACAAGCTTCCATCTTCATGCAAAACTCAGGTGAACTTGTAACGCCCCGTTCCCGGATACCGAGCCCTTATCCGGAAATACGACGTTCGGCACATATATAAATAAAATTTAATTCATTTATATATGTAAGCCTACAATCAATACAATCAAAGTGCGCGGAATTTAATGCTCGGGTAATGAATATCCATAAAGATACTAGAATACGAAAAGGTACTAAAAGTCGAAAGTGTATCAAAACAATACAACTGAAGTCCCTCGAAAGTCCAAACGAAATACTATGAAATAAGAAATAAAGATGAACACACGTCATCCCAAAGTGCTATGAACAAAGTATATAAAACAGTGCAACATTTCAAATGTAAAAGAAAGTGCATGGAATGAAACATCAAGCTCAGAGATCCTCCTCAGGGACATACTCCTCGTAATACTCGTAATCCTGTCCGCCTTCTCACCCCCAAGCACATATAACAGAAATGCACAAAGGGTAAGTATGTAATACTCAGTAAGGAAGAGAAGTACGTTTTAGCTTTGAATATATATATAAGATTTATTATCAAGTTTCTATTAAAAGGCAAGACAGACTCGATTCTACGCATAAAGGTTACATCTCCCAATATGCCTAAACTGTAGCTACTTAGCTTATCTTTGTTACAACATGCTATCAAGGTGGAACGTGACATATTGAAATCTTCAGGATACAATAACCCCGGAACGTATTGAAATCTTCAGGATACAATAACCGGTTCCGATAGTATGAACACACGGCGATGCCTATAGGCCTGCAGGCCGATAGGACCCTCACTTTGACTGTCTGTTCACACATCACGCTATAGATCTTCAGGATCTACCCAAGACCACATGGTGTTTAATCTTTTATCTAGCAAGTTGTGTAGTATTAGATGATTAACTGACCATCCTAGTTCATTTAGATAACACATCCTCACCGACACCACTCATCAGGATCAAGAGCCAATTTGAACAAAGCTGGAAAACCAGCTCCAGGTGAACGCTCGTCCGAATGACCAAACGCCCGTCTGGAGTCCCTGGACGCTCGTCCAAAATAGTGGACGCCCGTCCAGACATTCCCCTTTCAATCCTGTATCAAAATGTGCACCTCAGATGCCCGTCCGAGGTATCCAGACGCTCGTCCAAGGTTGGACGCCCGTCCAGAAAACCGGACGCTCGTTCGTCCTGGAAATTTTCCGGAAACTAATTTCGATCCTTCATCGTTTTCATCCATTTTTCAAACCAAAAACCCAATCTTTCTTAACCAAAATCCATCTAAATAATCTACCAACCATACCAAACATCAACCATATCTTAGACATCAATTTAACGCCAATTAAATCACTAAAACGGCAAGGAAAACAACACAGCCACTACATATTCAAAAACTGAAAACGTAAGAGTTTCTCCTTACCTTTTCTGCCTAAAAACTCAGAACTAGCTGCTGATCCTCGTACCGATGCGAAGCTCTTGTCACGAGGATTCTAACGGTATGCTACGATCTAAAAACGGAATAGAAACGAGGGAGATATCAAGGGTCGAAATTCGACGGATTACAAGGCAAAACGAATTTAACCTTCAAACTCGTCCGAAACACGTAAACCATAACTCCAAAACGACTAACCTTCACGGGCGAAATTGGTATCCAAACGACCCTTGTGATCCGTAGAATGTTTTTCCCTTGAGGAGTCCGCACAACCGATCAACGATTAGCTCCGATTATCAAAAATCCTTTCACCCTCTTTTCTCCCCTTTGTCGTTCCTTCTCCGATGAAACCGTCCCCTCCTCTTTTTTTTTGGTGAAACCGATAATGAGAGAATGATGGGGATTAACTCCCATTAAATCTCCTAAACCTTTTTTTTTTTTTAAAACCATTAATTCCTCTTATTTTCTTTTTCTTAAATTCCAAAAATAATAAATATAATATTCCGACTTTTCGTTAAAAGACGGAAATGCCCTTTCCGAAAAATCGGGATATTACATTCCTCCCCCCTTAAGAGGAGTTTCGTCCTTGAAACTTGAACATACCTGGTAAATCCAAAAACTCCGGAAATTCGTTTACCATATCACCTTCAACTTCCCAAGTTGCTTCCTCAGGTGTATGATTGCTCCACTGAACAAGAACCAACTGAACCATCTTTCTCTTAATCATCTTCTCCTTCCTGTTTAGAATCTTAATCGGCTTTTCATCATAAGCGAGGTTGTCCTGAAGTATCTCTGGATCCACTGTAGATTCAACCTCTGTCTTCGTCAAACACTTCCTCAACATCGAAACATGGAAGACGTTGTGAACCCTGGACATTGACTCGGCAACCGAGTCTATAGGCTAACGGTCCAATCCTCTCCAGGGATCACAAACGGTCCAACATACCTCGGGCTCAACTTTCCTTTCGACCAAATCGCTTAACTCCTCTCATTGGTGATGCCTTCAAGTAAACACGATCACCAACCTCAAACTCAAGCGGTCTCCGTCCGACATCCGCCCAACTTTTCTCGCTCGTCTTGAGCTATCTCGCAGATTCTTCTTCACTAACCGAACCCTCTCTTTGGCTTGCTCAACTAACTCGGCCCAAAGTGAGTCGTTTCTCCCCAACATCGTCCCAAAACAAAGGCGTCCCGCATCTTCTACCATACAAAGCTTCAAACGGTGGCATGCCTATGCTCGCGTGATAACCGTTGTTGTAAGCAAACTCGCAACCGGCGATAATCTACCCAAGATCCGCCTACCTCCAAGACACATGCTCTAAGCATATCCTCAAGTGTCCGGATAGTCCTCTCGACCGACCATCCGTCCGAGGATGAAACGCCGTACTCAAATCCAACCGGGTACCAAATGCCTCCCGTAAGCTCGCCAAAACCGACCGACGAACCTCGAATCCCGATCGAAACAATGGAGATCGGAACTCCATGAAGCTTCACTATATTGTCCATATATAGTTCCGTCATCCTTGCCAAGGGCATATTCATCTTGAAAGGCAAGAAATGAGCCGACTTGGTTAATCTATCAACGATTACCCAAATAGAATCATGTCCACCCTTCGTCTTAGGCAAACCTGAAATAAAGTCCATGGTGATCTTTTCCCATTTCCATTCTCGGGATATCCAATGACTTAAGCATCCCGCCCGGCTTCCTATGTTCGCCTTTCACTCTCTGACAGACGTCACACCCAGAAACAAACTTAGCAATCTCTAGCTTCATTGAGGGCCACCAAAATCTTTCATTCAAATCCCTGTACATCTTGGTAGAACCCGGATGCACTGCAAAAGAAATCTTGTGTGCCTCTTCCATAACTCTCTGTCTCAAATCTCCAACATTAGGCACACAGAGACGATCCTGGTACCACATATTTCCACTCTGATCCAACACGTAGCCAACTGTAGGCTTCTCTCTTGCAACTCTCTTCAAGTCAACCAAAACTGCATCTTCGTCTTGCTTTGCTCTGATCTCATCCATCAACTCGATCTAGCCAACAACGGTGCCGCAAACCGACGATCCTCAATCCGATCAAATCGCTAAACCGCAAATCATCAACCCCCGCCGTGATAGCCTCAACACTCGGGCTCCAAAACCACCGGTTTCCCGCTCAAGGCATCCGCTACTACATTTGCCTTCCCCGGATGGTACCGACCGTCTAGGTCATAATCCTTCACGAACTCTAGCCATCTCCGCCGCCTCATATTCAAACTCTCCCGGGTGAAGAAATACCTTAAACTCTTGTGGTCGGTGAAGATTTTAGCCTTGACCCCATACGGATAGTGCCTCCACATCTTCAATGCGAAAACCACCGCCGCCAACTCTAAGTCGTGTGTGGGATAGTTCTTCTCATGTACTTTCAATTGCCTAGATGCATAGGCAATGACCTTTCCTCCCTGCATCAACACACAACCTAGACCCTGCCCTGAAGCGTCGGTGTAGACATCATAGTCATCGAACACCTCGGGTACTGCCAATACCGGTGCTGTAGTTAACCTGTCCTTTAACAACTCAAATGCTAACTCACACTCGGGTGTCCAATCAAACTTGGTGTTCTTCTGTGTAAGTCTGGTGAGTGGAGTGGCTATCCTTGCGAAATTCTTCACAAACTTTCTGTAGTAACCAGCCAAACCCAGAAAGCTCCTAACCTCTGAAACTGTAGTCGGTGTAGGCCAACTCTTAACTGCCTCAATCTTGGCCGGATCAACCTGAATGCCATCACCTGAAATGACATGACCCAAGAAGCTCACTTGGTCCAACCAAAAGTCACACTTGGAAAACTTTGCATACAATCGCTCCTTCTTCAACGTTTCCAAAACAATCCGCAGATGCTCTTCATGCTCTGCCTCGTCCCTAGAGTATACCAGAATATCATCAATGAAGACAATCACAAACTTATCTAGGTAAGGCATGAAGACCCGCTGCATCAAATCCATAAATGCAGATGGGGCATTAGTGAGTCCAAAAGGCATAACAAGGAACTCATAATGTCCATATCTAGTGCTGAATGCTGTCTTCGGAATATCTGCCACTTTAACTTTTAACTGATGGTAGCCTGACCGCAAATCAATCTTTGAAAACACTTTCCGACCCTGCAACTGATTGAACAGATCATCTATCCTCGGTAGTGGATACTTATTCTTGATAGTCAGATTGTTCAAGGCCCTGTAGTCAATACACATCCGCATGCCGCCATCCTTCTTCTTCACAAACAAAACTGGTGCTCCCCAAGGTGAAGTACTGGGCTGAATGATGTTGCTTTCTAACATCTCCTTGAGTTGAGCCTTCAACTCCTTCAATTCAGCCGGTGCCATCCCGTATGGTGCCTTGGCAACCGGTGCCGCCCCGGAACTAACGTATCTCAAACTCAATGGCCCCGTCCGGCATGTTTCCCGGCAACTCATCCGGAAATACCTCGGATAATCTCTCGACCACTCTAGTATCTTCCAACTTAGGTTTTACTTGTTCCACATCCACCGCGTACAACAAGTAGCCCTCACATCCTTTCGACATGCCCCGATGGCCTTGACTCGCGGAAATGATAGGATGTCTCTTCTTGCCTCGGCCCGTAAACGCTCCCCCGATAAGTCTTATCTCGATTTCCCCGGGACTCGAAAATGACTCTCTTGGCCCCGCAATCCAAGTGAACATAATTCTTGGATAGCCGCCTATCCCAAGAATCACGTCGAAGTCCGAGAAATCCATGACCGTGAAGTCACTCTTACACCGATAAGGTCCTACCCGAACATCCACTTGTGGTATCACCTTAACCACCTTATTTACCTTGCCTAGGGGTGTAACAATCTCCATAGTATCTCTCAAAGGCTCCATAGGTAAATCTAGTTTCTTAGCAATCCTAGAGGACACAAAGGTGATTGAAGCTCCCGTATCAAATAAGGCCCCGACTACTAGATTGCCTACTCTTATCATACCTATCATGCATTTGTCCAATTAACTAAAGTTACAACATGTTTCAAGCATGCTATAAATAACTCGAAGAACAAAAATCAAACATAAAAGGTACCCGAGATCACATCATCCTCTCGGCTCAAACTCTCGGGCATCAACAAGAAACATCCGCACCTCGCTTACTCGGACCTCGCTCTATTAGGCCGACTCGCCCGAGCACCGGCCGCCTTGCGTGGACAATTCCCCGGAGAAATGACCCCGCTCACCACAAAAGAAACAACCCGAGGTAGCCGGTGGCCTAGCCGCCGGTGGTGCGCCAACCGGTGGCCCGACCGCCGCGGGCACCACCCGGTGGTCTAACCGTCGTCCGTGCAGAAACCTCCCGAACCGCCGCCGCGGAGCCCCTCTGCCACTGCCCTGACTTGTTTCAAAGCTTCTTTTATTACCAACAACCACTGTAGCTCTCTTCCTGAAAGTCTCGACTTCCAAGGCTTTATTCAGTAGCTCCGCCATATTCCTTGCGGTAAAGCCTAGCATGCCCGACTGAATCCCATATGCCAAACCGTCCTTGTAACGGGCCATCTTTCGTTCTTCCACTTGCATCAACTCCGGATAAAACCTTCCTAACTCATTGAACCGATTTGTGTACTGGGACACTGTCATGTGATTACCTTGTTCAAGTTTTAGAAACTGGCTAGCCTTTTCCGCTTGTACCGTTGCTGGAAAGTACTCGTTGTAGAACATGGCTTTAAAAGCCACCCAATCTGTTACCTTGCCGCTGCTACTCTGAACTGCATCTATCCAAGACTCGGCCGAACCTAAAAGAAAGCCAACCGCTAACTGGGCCATCTCTGTCTCAGGGACACCTATATTCCTACACAATTTCTCAAAACTTCTGATCCATTCCTCAGCCTTTGCATGTTCCACATTCCCATAAAAATCTTGCATACGGTTTCTTCTCGGCCTAGTGTGCCAATCTACCGATGGTGCCGACTCAACAACCGGCCTAACTCGGTGGGTAAACCGGAGGGTAACCATAGGGTATCTCGCTCGCTCGCCGAACCGGTGGCCCGAAAGGCCGATAGACCGGGGAATGACCAAGGGGTACCCGGGCCGCGTTGCGATAGTAGTACGGAGCCTGATGCTCAGCCTGATAAGGAGGATACACTGGGTACTGCGCAGGATACGGCGGAGGGTACTGTGGCTGCTGAAAACCATACTGAGGGATAGCCTGCTGTGGTGCCTGTGTCACTGGTGGTGGATAAACAACCGTCCTCTCGCCGAAACCGCCCCGACCCGGGTTGATACGAAGAAGGCCAAAGTGACGCCGCATGGTTAACCACAGGTGGAGGAGGTGGTGGTGGAGTCGATGTTGATCCCGCTCCGGCTCGGTGAAGGTGTAGCCGTGCGAGGCGGTGGTGACAAACCGCGACGACCCCTAGAGGTTTCACCCCTCTCAGATGGCTGATTACTAAGAGCCAAAGTCCTCGATCTTGTGTTTCTACTCATCCTGACAACCAAGAGAACCAGAGTGTTACTAAGGATCTAAAGATAAGATTGAGTTAAACTCAAAGAATAGAAACCTAAGGAACACGTATCTCTGATACCAACTGTAACGCCCCGTTCCCGGATACCGAGCCCTTATCCGGAAATACGACGTTCGGCACATATATAAATAAAATTTAATTCATTTATATATGTAAGCCTACAATCAATACAATCAAAGTGCGCGGAATTTAATGCTCGGGTAATGAATATCCATAAAGATACTAGAATACGAAAAGGTACTAAAAGTCGAAAGTGTATCAAAACAATACAACTGAAGTCCCTCGAAAGTCCAAACGAAATACTATGAAATAAGAAATAAAGATGAACACACGTCATCCCAAAGTGCTATGAACAAAGTATATAAAACAAGGCAACATTTCAAATGTAAAAGAAAGTGCATGGAATGAAACATCAAGCTCGTAGATCCTCCTCGTGGACATACTCCTCGTAATACTCGTAATCTCGTCCGCCTTCTCACCCCCAAGCACATATAACGTAAATGCACAAAGGGTAAGTATGTAATACTCGCAGAAGAAGGAAGAGAAGTACGTTTTAGCTTTGAATATATATATAAGATTTATTATCAAGTTTCTATTAAAAGGCAAGACAAACTCGATTCTACGCATAAAGGTTACATCTCCCAATATGCCTAAACCGTAGCTACTTAGCTTATCTTTGTTACAACATGCTATCAAGGTGGAACGTGACATATTGAAATCTTCAGATACAATAACCCCGGAACGTATTGAAATCTTCGGATACAATAACCGGTTCCGATAGTATGAACACACGGCGATGCCTATAGGCCCGTAGCCGATAGGACCCTCACTTTGACCGTCCGTTCACACATCACGCTATAGATCTTCGTGATCTACCCAAGACCACATGGTGTTTAATCTTTTATCTAGCAAGTTGTGTAGTATTAGATGATTAACCGACCATCCTAGTTCATTTAGATAACACATCCTCACCGACACCACTCATCGGATCAAGAGCCAATTTGAACAAAGTCCGGAAAACCAATACTCCAGTGTGAACGCTCGTCCGAATGACCAAACGCCCGTTCGGAGTCCCCGGACGCTCGTCCAAAATAGTGGACGCCCGTCCGTACATTCCCCTTTCAATCGTATCAAAATGTGCACCTCAGATGCCCGTCCGAGGTATCCAGACGCTCGTCCAAGGTTGGACGCCCGTCCAGAAAACCGGACGCTCGTTCGTCCTGGAAATTTTCCGGAAACTAATTTCGATCCTTCATCGTTTTCATCCATTTTTCAAACCAAAAACCCAATCTTTCTTAACCAAAATCCATCTAAATAATCTACCAACCATACCAAACATCAACCATATCTTAGACATCAATTTAACGCCAATTAAATCACTAAAACAGCAAGGAAAACAACACAGCCACTACATATTCAAAAACTGAAAACGTAAGAGTTTCTCCTTACCTTTTCTGCCTAAAAACTCAGAACTAGCTGCTGATCCTCGTACCGATGCGAAGCTCTTGTCACGAGGATTCTAACGGTATGCTACGATCTAAAAACGGAATAGAAACGAGGGAGATATCAAGGATCGAAATTTGACAGATTACAAGGCAAAACGAATTTAACCTTCAAACTCGTCCGAAACACGTAAACCATAACTCCAAAACGACTAACCTTCACGGCGCGAAATTGGTATCCAAACGACCCTTGTGATCCGTAGAATGTTTTTCCCTTGAGGAGTCCGCACAACCGATCAACGGATTAGCTCCGATTATCAAAAATCCTTTCACCCTCTTTTCTCCCCTTTGCGTTCCTTCTCGATGAAACCGTCCCCTCCTCTTTTTTTTTTTTTTGGTGAAACCGATAATGAGAGAATGATGGGGATTAACTCCCATTAAATCTCCTAAACCTTTTTTTTTTTTTAAACCATTAATTCCTCTTATTTTCTTTTTCTTAAATTCCAAAAATAATAAATATAATATTCCGACTTTTCGTTAAAAGACGGAAATGCCCTTTCCGAAAAATCGGGATATTACATTCCTCCCCCCTTAAGAGGAGTTTCGTCCTTGAAACTTGAACATACCTGGTAAATCCAAAAACTCCGGAAATTCGTTTACCATATCACCTTCAACTTCCCAAGTTGCTTCCTCAGGTGTATGATTGCTCCACTGAACAAGAACCAACTGAACCATCTTTCTCTTAATCATCTTCTCCTTCCTGTTTAGAATCTTAATCGGCTTTTCATCATAAGCGAGGTTGTCCTGAAGTATCTCTGGATCCACTGTAGATTCAACCTCTGTCTTCGTCAAACACTTCCTCAACATCGAAACATGGAAGACGTTGTGAACCCTGGACATTGACTCTGGCAACTGGAGTCTATAGGCTAACGGTCCAATCCTCTCCAGGATCACAAACGGTCCAACATACCTCGGGCTCAACTTTCCTTTCTGACCAAATCGCTTAACTCCTCTCATTGGTGATGCCTTCAAGTAAACACGATCACCAACCTCAAACTCAAGCGGTCTCCGTCTGACATCTGCCCAACTTTTCTGCCTGTCTTGAGCTATCTCGCATTCTTCTTCACTAACCGAACCCTCTCTTTGTCTTGCTCAACTAACTCGGCCCAAGTGAGTCGTTTCTCCCCAACATCGTCCCAAAACAAAGGCGTCCCGCATCTTCTACCATACAAAGCTTCAAACGGTGGCATGCCTATGCTCGCGTGATAACCGTTGTTGTAAGCAAACTCGCAACCGGCGTATAATCTACCCAAGATCCGCCTACCTCCAAGACACATGCTCTAAGCATATCCTCAAGTGTCCGGATAGTCCTCTCGACCGACCATCCGTCCGAGGATGAAACGCCGTACTCAAATCCAACCGGGTACCAAATGCCTCCCGTAAGCTCGCCAAAACCGACCGACGAACCTCGAATCCCGATCAGAAACAATGGAGACTGGAACTCCATGAAGCTTCACTATATTGTCCATATATAGTTCCGTCATCCTTGCCAAGGGCATATTCATCTTGAAAGGCAAGAAATGAGCCGACTTGGTTAATCTATCAACGATTACCCAAATAGAATCATGTCCACCCTTCGTCTTAGGCAAACCTGAAATAAAGTCCATGGTGATCTTTTCCCATTTCCATTCTGGGATATCCAATGACTTAAGCATCCCGCCTGGCTTCCTATGTTCAGCTTTCACTCTCTGACAGACGTCACACCCAGAAACAAACTTAGCAATCTCTAGCTTCATTGAGGGCCACCAAAATCTTTCTTTCAAATCCCTGTACATCTTGGTAGAACCCGGATGCACTGCAAAAGCAATCTTGTGTGCCTCTTCCATAACTCTCTGTCTCAAATCTCCAACATTAGGCACACAGAGACAATCCTGGTACCACATATTTCCACTCTGATCCAACACGTAGCCAACTGTAGGCTTCTCTCTTGCAACTCTCTTCAAGTCAACCAAAACTGCATCTTCGTCTTGCTTTGCTCTGATCTCATCCATCAACTCTGATCTAGCCAACAACGGTGCTGCAAACTGACAGTCCTCAATCTGATCAAATCTGCTAAACTGCAAATCATCAACCCCTGCTGTGATAGCCTCAACACTGGGCTCCAAAACCACTGGTTTCCTGCTCAAGGCATCTGCTACTACATTTGCCTTCCCCGGATGGTACTGACTGTCTAGGTCATAATCCTTCACGAACTCTAGCCATCTCCGCTGCCTCATATTCAAACTCTCCTGGGTGAAGAAATACCTTAAACTCTTGTGGTCGGTGAAGATTTTAGCCTTGACCCCATACAGATAGTGCCTCCACATCTTCAATGCGAAAACCACTGCTGCCAACTCTAAGTCATGTGTGGGATAGTTCTTCTCATGTACTTTCAATTGCCTAGATGCATAGGCAATGACCTTTCCTCCCTGCATCAACACACAACCTAGACCCTGCCCTGAAGCGTCGGTGTAGACATCATAGTCATCGAACACCTCGGGTACTGCCAATACTGGTGTTGTAGTTAACATGTCCTTTAACAACTCAAATGCTAACTCACACTCGGGTGTCCAGTCAAACTTGGTGTTCTTCTGTGTAAGTCTGGTGAGTGGAGTGGCTATCCTTGCGAAATTCTTCACAAACTTTCTGTAGTAACCACCAAACCCGTAAAGCTCCTAACCTCTCGAAACCGTAGTCGGTGTAGGCCAACTCTTAACGCCTCAATCTTGGCCGGATCAACCTGAATGCCATCACCTGAAATGAGATGACCCAAGAAGCTCACTTGGTCCAACCAAAAGTCACACTTGGAAAACTTTGCATACAATCGCTCCTTCTTCAACGTTTCCAAAACAATCCGCAGATGCTCTTCATGCTCGCCTCGTCCCTAGAGTATACCGAAATATCATCAATGAAGACAATCACAAACTTATCTAGGTAAGGCATGAAGACCCGCTGCATCAAATCCATAAATGCAGATGGGGCATTAGTGAGTCCAAAAGGCATAACAAGGAACTCATAATGTCCATATCTAGTGCTGAATGCTGTCTTCGGAATATCTGCCACTTTAACTTTTAACTGATGGTAGCCTGACCGCAAATCAATCTTTGAAAACACTTTCCGACCCTGCAACTGATTGAACATATCATCTATCCTCGGTAGTGGATACTTATTCTTGATAGTCAGATTGTTCAAGGCCCTGTAGTCAATACACATCCGCATGCCGCCATCCTTCTTCTTCACAAACAAAACTCGGTGCTCCCCAAGGTGAAGTATCGGGCCGAATGATGTTCCTTTCTAACATCTCCTTGAGTTGAGCCTTCAACTCCTTCAATTCAGCCGGTGCCATCCCGTATGGTGCCTTGGCAACCGGTGCCGCCCCGGAACTAACCGTATCTCAAACTCAATGGCCCCGTCCGGCATGTTTCCCGGCAACTCATCCGGAAATACCTCTCGGGATAATCTCTCGACCACTCTAGTATCTTCCAACTTAGGTTTTACTTGTTCCACATCCACCGCGTACAACAAGTAGCCCTCACATCCTTTCGACATGCCCCGATGGCCTTGACCGCGGAAATGATAGGATGTCTCTTCTTGCCTCGGCCCGTAAACGCTCCCCCGATAAGTCTTATCTCGATTTCCCCGGGACTCGAAAATGACTCTCTTGGCCCCGCAATCCAAGTGAACATAATTCTTGGATAGCCGCCTATCCCAAGAATCACGTCGAAGTCCGAGAAATCCATGACCGTGAAGTCACTCTTACACCGATAAGGTCCTACCTGAACATCCACTTGTGGTATCATCTTAACCACCTTATTTACCTTGCCTAGGGGTGTAACAATCTCCATAGTATCTCTCAAAGGCTCCATAGGTAAATCTAGTTTCTTAGCAATCCTAGAGGACACAAAGGTGATTGAAGCTCCTGTATCAAATAAGGCCCTGACTACTAGATTGCCTACTCTTATCATACCTATCATGCATTTGTCCAATTAACTAAAGTTACAACATGTTTCAAGCATGCTATAAATAACTCAGAAGAACAAAAATCAAACATAAAAGGTACCTGAGATCACATCATCCTCTGGCTCAAACTCTCGGGCATCAATAGCAAACATCTGCACCTGCTTACTCGGACCTGCTCTATTAGGCTGACCTGCCTGAGCACTGGCTGCCTTGCGTGGACAATTCCCCGGAGAAATGACCCCGCTCACCACAAAAGAAACAACTCCGAGGTAGCCGGTGGCCTAGCCGCCGGTGGTGCGCCAACCGGTGGCCCGACCGCCGCGTGGGGCACCACCCGGTGGTCTAACCGCCGTCCGTGCGTGCAGAAACCTCCCGAACCGCCGCCGCGGGAGCCCCTCTCGCCACCGCCCGACTTGTTTCAAAGCTTCTTTTATTACCAACAACCACCGTAGCTCTCTTCCCGAAAGTCTCGACTTCCAAGGCTTTATTCGCAGCTCCGCCATATTCCTTGCGGTAAAGCCTAGCATGCCCGACCGAATCCCATATGCCAAACCGTCCTTGTAACGGGCCATCTTTCGTTCTTCCACTTGCATCAACTCCGGATAAAACCTTCCTAACTCATTGAACCGATTTGTGTACTGGGACACTGTCATGTGATTACCTTGTTCAAGTTTTAGAAATCGGCTAGCCTTTTCCGCTTGTACCGTTGCCGGAAAGTACTCGTTGTAGAACATGGCTTTAAAAGCCACCCAATCTGTTACCTTGCCGCCGCTACTCGAACCGCATCTATCCAAGACTCGGCCGAACCTAAAAGAAAGCCAACCGCTAATCCGGGCCATCTCTCGTCTCGGGGACACCTATATTCCTACACAATTTCTCAAAACTTCGATCCATTCCTCGGCCTTTGCATGTTCCACATTCCCATAAAAATCTTGCATACGGTTTCTTCTCGGCCTAGTGTGCCAATCTACCGATGGTGCCGACTCAACAACCGGCCTAACCGGTGGGTAAACCGGAGGGTAACCATAGGGTATTCGCTCGCCGCCGCCGAACCGGTGGCCCGAAAGGTGATAGACCGGGGAATGACCAAGGGGTACCGCGGGCCGCGCCGATAGTAGTACGGAGCTCGATGCTCACCCGATAAGGAGGATACACCGGGTACCGCGCAGATACGGCGGAGGGTACCGTGGCCGCCGAAAACCATACTGAGGGATAGCCTGCTGTGGTGCCTGTGTCACTGGTGGTGGATAAACAACCGTCCTCTGCTGAAACTGCCCCGACCTGGGTTGATACGAAGAAGGCCAAAGTGACGCTGCATGGTTAACCACAGGTGGAGGAGGTGGTGGTGGAGTCTGATGTTGATCCTGCTCCGGCTCAGGTGAAGGTGTAGCTGTGCGAGGCGGTGGTGACAAACTGCGACGACCCCTAGAGGTTTCACCCCTCTCAGATGGCTGATTACTAAGAGCCAAAGTCCTCGATCTTGTGTTTCTACTCATCCTGACAACCAAGAGAACCAGAGTGTTACTAAGGATCTAAAGATAAGATTGAGTTAAACTCAAAGAATAGAAACCTAAGGAACACGTATCTCTGATACCAACTGTAACGCCCCGTTCCCGGATACCGAGCCCTTATCCGGAAATACGACGTTCGGCACATATATAAATAAAATTTAATTCATTTATATATGTAAGCCTACAATCAATACAATCAAAGTGCGCGGAATTTAATGCTCGGGTAATGAATATCCATAAAGATACTAGAATACGAAAAGGTACTAAAAGTCGAAAGTGTATCAAAACAATACAACTGAAGTCCCTCGAAAGTCCAAACGAAATACTATGAAATAAGAAATAAAGATGAACACACGTCATCCCAAAGTGCTATGAACAAAGTATATAAAACAAAGGCAACATTTCAAATGTAAAAGAAAGTGCATGGAATGAAATATCAAGCTCGTAGATCCTCCTCGTGGACATACTCCTCGTAATACTCGTAATCTTGTCCGCCTTCTCACCCCCAAGCACATATAACGTAAATGCACAAAGGGTAAGTATGTAATACTCAGTAAGGAAGAGAAGTACGTTTTAGCTTTGAATATATATATAAGATTTATTATCAAGTTTCTATTAAAAGGCAAGACAAACTCGATTCTACGCATAAAGGTTACATCTCCCAATATGCCTAAACTGTAGCTACTTAGCTTATCTTTGTTACAACATGCTATCAAGGTGGAACGTGACATATTGAAATCTTCAGGATACAATAACCCCGGAACGTATTGAAATCTTCGTGATACAATAACCGGTTCCGATAGTATGAACACACGGTGATGCCTATAGGCCTGCAGGCCGATAGGACCCTCACTTTGACTGTCTGTTCACACATCACGCTATAGATCTTCAGGATCTACCCAAGACCACATGGTGTTTAATCTTTTATCTAGCAAGTTGTGTAGTATTAGATGATTAACTGACCATCCTAGTTCATTTAGATAACACATCCTCACTGACACCACTCATCAGGATCAAGAGCCAATTTGAACAAAGCTGGAAAACCAGCTCCAGGTGAACGCTCGTCCGAATGACCAAACGCCCGTTCGGAGTCCCCGGACGCTCGTCCAAAATAGTGGACGCCCGTCCGTACATTCCCCTTTCAATCCCGTATCAAAATGTGCACCTCAGACGCCCGTCCGAGGTATCCAGACGCTCGTCCAAGGTTGGACGCCCGTCCAGAAAACCGGACGCTCGTTCGTCCTGGAAATTTTCCGGAAACTAATTTCGATCCTTCATCGTTTTCATCCATTTTTCAAACCAAAAACCCAATCTTTCTTAACCAAAATCCATCTAAATAATCTACCAACCATACCAAACATCAACCATATCTTAGACATCAATTTAACGCCAATTAAATCACTAAAACAGCAAGGAAAACAACACAGCCACTACATATTCAAAAACTGAAAACGTAAGAGTTTCTCCTTACCTTTTCTGCCTAAAAACTCAGAACTAGCTGCTGATCCTAGTACCGATGCGAAGCTCTTGTCACGAGGATTCTAACGGTATGCTACGATCTGAAAACGGAATAGAAACGAGGGAGATATCAAGGATCGAAATTTGACAGATTACAAGGCAAAACGAATTTAACCTTCAAACTCGTCCGAAACACGTAAACCATAACTCCAAAACGACTAACCTTCACGGGGCGAAATTGGTATCCAAACGACCCTTGTGATCCGTAGAATGTTTTTCCCTTGAGGAGTCTGCACAACCGATCAACAGATTAGCTCCGATTATCAAAAATCCTTTCACCCTCTTTTCTCCCCTTTGTTGTTCCTTCTCTCGATGAAACCGTCCCCTCCTCTTTTTTTTTTTTTTTTGGTGAAACCGATAATGAGAGAATGATGGGGATTAACTCCCATTAAATCTCCTAAACCTTTTTTTTTTTTTAAAACCATTAATTCCTCTTATTTTCTTTTTCTTAAATTCCAAAAATAATAAATATAATATTCCGACTTTTCGTTAAAAGACGGAAATGCCCTTTCCGAAAAATCGGGATATTACGAACCGGCGTCCGTAAGCCCCGGATCGGCGTCCGTAATGGCCGGACCGGCGTCCGTGGCCGCTTGCTGCGTATTTTTCTCGCTCCACCTATAAATACTCCCTCATTCCAACCCTAATGGAACAACAAACCGCCCCCCCAACTTCTCTTAGGCGATTTTGGGCGATTTTCTTCGTCCCAAGGTGTTAGATAACGTGCTATATATCATTAGAATCGTCTTTCGATCCTCTCTTTGATTATACAACTTTTAGCTTCGATTTGTAACATTTCAAGTGACAAGATTTGTCCTTTTTGGAGCTCGAATTTGGTTTTCAATTTGAATCGAAATGGGTATGTGTTCTTGTTGTTTTATTGTTGTTGTGATGCTTTTATCTTGTTTGTATAACATAGATTCGATTATGAGTAGCTAGATTCTTTGTATGGTTGAACTATGTGAAGGTGGGTGAAACACCATTAGAGAGACGAACCGGGAGGTAGTGTAGCGCGTAATTTAATGTTCTAATCGATAATTCACATCACGAAACTTGTTTTGATTGTTTTAATAGCTTTGAATGAGATTGACAACCTTTTTCATAGTTGCACACACGTTAGCTTATAAATGTATGTTGCGGCGACGTGTGGGAACGGGGTTTCGGGACCGTAGAAGTTTTGGGCTTGAAAGGTAGTCTGACACCTACCCGTGTACTAGATTGACGCCCTAGTCATCAAGTTTAGTCCCAATACGGGGTTTGTCCTATGAGTTATTGTTAGACGGCAAGGTAGAGTAAGGCACACTCCCGGGGCAATCATTCTAATGGTAAAGTAATCCGCCGGATCGTAGTTCGGCCATACTTCTTTTAACTCGTTTAGAATTCCGAGTAGTGTAATCTTTATTTTATGCAATAGTATAACTCCATATCTATCTTGTTGACCCGAACCGAGAAATAAGTCAACCGTGGTACTCAAAGCCAATCTCTCGTGGGATCGACCTCGGACTCCTCAAGCACTATCCTACACTCGACCCGGTACACTGCCGGTTAGAGGGTAGATTCTGCTAAGGTTTCGAGTCTTTGTTTGACCGGACCGTAGAAATTACGTCCATCAAAATGGCGCCGTTGCCGGGGATTGGCAATGCTTTGATATCACAATAGTTGACCGAAAGCTTGGGCTTAGGTCGTTTTTATTGTTTTCTTGTTGTTTTCTGTGATTTTGCAGCTTGAGCATAAATGGGTGGATATTCTCAACAATACAACTTATATGAAGACCGATCTACCTACCAACCTTGGGCACCTGAGCTTGGTCAAAATCAGTATTATCAACCGTATTACCAAGAGCAGGGTGCGTTCATGGGATGTGGAATGGACGACGACGATTATCGATATGATGAGGGGAACTATAATGGACAGAATTCTGGGGGCAATTGGAACCAGAATCAGCCGGGAAATTGGGGAGGCAATCAAAGCCAGCATGACTACAATTGGAGCCCAAATCAAGGACAAGGGAATAATCAGAATTATGACTCGAACAACCCTTGGAATTGGAGCTCTCAAAATCAGCACTTGCAACAGATTGACCTCGCCTATGCGGAAGAGGAACGAGAAAGTGGTATTATTCATGAGCTCATTGAAAGGGTTTCTATGGCTATGGATGAGGAAGTGTCGGCACATCAATTGATCGATTGGTTGAACCGGATGCTCGTGTTATATAAAGAGGCCGAGGATGCTTTGAAACGGGTTGGAGAGATGCAAGACAAGTTTTCCAAATGGGGAATATAGGACTTGCCCAGCTAATGAAGATTGGCCCCATATGAGATACATGCTATGTTGGATGTCTCAGGATATCGTGTCTATCATGACGGCCCGGATGCCGGATCAAAAAGAAAAGTCTTGCACACAAACGGTCCGAGTAGATAGTGAGATTGAGGATCCAAATTTCTACAATGAGGTGTCGGACCGAAAGGCAGAGCATGACGAAGAAGCTTATGCATATGAGGTGAATGAGGCAGCAGAGAGAGAAAGAATGCAAGCTGAGTTGGAAGCTAGGAAAAGAGAGTTAGCTGCTGTTAAGAGAGAACTCGCAATGGAAAGAGGGCTAGAGAAAGCCGACAGTGAAGAGGTGGAGAGTGAGGTTGATGAATCAGCTTTCTATGACGAGATATCCGAGCCTGATAGTGAGTTGGGGCTGCCCATAGTGCCACCTCCAATTGCAATATTTGACTATGGCAGGTTTCATGTTCTACCTATGGCACCTTCACCTCTTGAGATGAAAATTGATGAAAATTTGATGGAATGTGTGGTGGAGCCATCCATTGTTATGAGTGAACAAGAAGTTTTTGGTGGTGAAAATGGCTCATTATGTGATGAAGAGGAAATGCTAGATTTGGAGATGGAAGATGTGCGGATTTTATCTATTACACCGCCTCCCGAAGAAATGAAAAATGATGACCTTGAAGGGTGTGGGATAGATTTGAGCACAACATTTGATGAGCCAGAGATTGAGATGCAAGAGACTGATATGGGATCGCCCATCACTCCATTAGTTGATGATGTACCGTTAGAGTCGGTGGAGAATTTTTATGAGTATGCCAAGCCACTTGTAGTGGACCCAACCTCAGTTTTGGGTGAGCCGGAAGCTTTTGGTATTTCCATGCTCTGGGACATGGAGGATACCCATGATTATGAAGTGGGGGAGGTGGAACTGTTGTCTACCATACCACAATCCGACGATGACCATCATGACACCGTGACAAGAGGTGCGATAGACTTATTTGAGGTCGTCGATCCGGTGGGATTAGAAATGGAGAAGAAGATGGGACAGCTCAATTTACCGCCTAGCTTGCTTGTGATTCGAGGTCATATGGATGAGCCCATTATATTGACACCCCCGGATAGTTTGGTCATCTTTGATATGCCGGTCCCAGACTACTACTCCCTTCCATTCTGTGCGGATGAGTTCTACGAGGTTAAGTTCGAAGGTTCCCGGGTGGAAGACGCACGTAGAGGTGATAGAGAGGAAAGACCACGGTGGTGGGGTGATTCCAAGAAGAAGATGATGAGAGGTTTTGACAGAAGAGGATTCCCGAGTTGGGAGGAGGTTGCATCGAGGTCTATGAGAGGTAAGTTTCTAACGAACTCGGTTTTCATGATGCTTGCTATTTGTATTCTTCTTGAGTTGTTGATCTTTTTGAGTTCGGATTTTGGTTGATGGTTTTGATGATACTTGTTTGAAATGAAATATTTGAATTGTTGTTTTGAGTCTTTTATGGTTTGAGTCCGTTTTGGTGTCACTTGGTCGAGCCAACGACGTAAAACAAAGGCGCTCGGTGGGAGGCAACCCACCATTTGTTGTGTTTTGCATGTTTTGAGGTCCATCTTTTGTGTTTTGGGGTTGTGGATTCATGGATTTTATTTTGGGCACGTGTGGATTCATTGGTCATTTATTGTATGTTTGATCCATATTTTTCTATCTTTATGACATTTTTGTTCAAGTTTTCTGACGTAACGCGGTCGTTCTTTTTATTACCCCCGGAATTCCCCTATAGTATTTGCTTTGGCACGTGTACCATGTCCCGTGCATGTGGTTCTTGGATATGTTTTTCATTTTATAGGGATTCGGGATGGAGTACTTCACGACCGTTACGGGACTTGATCGTGCCGTTTTGCCGGGCTCATAAGCTAAGTCTTTCTTTTTCCTTTTCGTTCACACACCGAGGACGGTGTTTCACTCAAGTGAGGGGGGGGACGTCTTAGCTTATTTCGCATGTTTTGAAAAGTGTTATGCCATGATGTGATAAACTTGGTTTTACTTGTTCCCGAGTCAATTTATAGGTCCTTTCAAATTTATCCAAGGTTTTAACACCACGATATATGCATGTCGTTCACAATTGAGTGGTGAAAGGTTTTTAGTTTTGTGAATGTCTCACGGTGAGTCTACTTTGTCATGATACGGAACATCTTTTTAGTACACGTTTGACGACGTTTTTGGTTATCACGATTGCTTTACACACTTGTACCCCTAGTTTTGAGGCGAAATAGAAGGATTAGCCTTGGTAGGAACACGGGATGACAGTTTTGGCGTTCTTTTTGACCCTACTTTAGCCAAATAAGCCTGAGCCGAATGTTTGACCTTCGTAGCCCCTCTCAGCCTTGATAGAATGGTCTGACCACCATTCGCTTTTAGCCGTTTCGTAACTTAGTCAGAAACCTACCCTTGAGCCTTATTTTTGGTCACATTCCCTTCTTCTAACCATACGAGTGGACTTAATCTCTTGTTTGACCACACTTGCCAAGGAAAGTGTGGGGTGTGGGGAAATGTTGTTTATGAGTCGGGATGTTGTTTCTCTGTTTGGAGCTATAAGGATGAGGAGGAGCTCGGTGGAGCTGTATGCTCGGGTTTTATTTAAAAAAAAAAATTAAAATCAAATAACTTGGCTTTGTATATAGAAATAAAGGGTTGAAACAAGGCAATGAGCTTAAAGTTAATGATGATGTTAGGGTTGGGATAATCAGATAGGCACTAAGGTATTCGAGCTCACCTCACGACACTTGAAACATAGTCAAGTTTGGCAATGAGTTCGGGTATTTTAGTATCCTATGGTTTCCAAAAATGTTGAAAATGATCAAAAAGGAGTTTGGTTGGATTGTTTAGTAGAGAAGACGGGGTACGTGTTTGGATTTTGTTCACTCGTATTTCTTTTCTCCAGTTTCCCAAATTACTTTTTTTCGATTAACCGAAATTACCCTAGCCTAACGTTATAACCGTTTCAAGTCCTGCTGGACCGTGTTTAACCTTGGTTAGTCCCGATTAGTGGAGATTCTAGGAAGGGCAAGATCGTGTAAAGTCATTTGTCCGGTATTCCAAGCCCGAAATCGTATTAAGCATAAGTCGTCGTCATTCAAACACACATTCACTCCGTGTTATGGTTTGGTAGAGTCAAGGTAATACATTCTCTTAGCTAAATTCTTTTTACCTCGATATTTTGAAAGCACATGCATGTACCGTAAAGTTGATTCCTTGGCTTTGTTTGAACGCCTATTTTACTCGAGGGCGAGTAAAGGCTAAGTGTGGGGTGGTGATAGGAACCAACTTTACTGTACATTTCGTGCGCTTAGCCCACGATTATCACATTTCGGCATGTTTCGGGTAAGTTTAGACCCCGTTTTGAGTATGAAATGAAGTTTTGATGCACGGCGAGTGACTGTCGGTTTTCCGTAAACTCGGCCTTATTTTAGCATTTTATACTCGTTTTCCCGAGCACCCGTAGTTTGCGGGGTTACACGTTTGCTTGTTGTTTCATATGGATGCAGGACTAGGGTGTCTCGAGAACCCGGAAGGCAAAGATTTATGATGAGAAGTATCATCAAGGTGCAAGAATCAGCCAAAGAAGGAGAAAAATGAAGAAAAGGAAGAAGATAATTGTTGCCCTCACCCTACGTTCACTTCAGCAGCATTTTGGCCTATGATGGAGGCATTTTCTGGTCCAGGTGTCTTGATGCAAGTTGTAGAGGATTGAAATAGATTTCCAACGCATGTTGAATCACCTCATTTGGAGCCCTAGAAGTGAAGTTATGAGCAAAAGATCGGAGTCGGGTTCTGGACCGGCGTCCGAAATATGAACTGGCGTCCAGGGTGCCTTTTTTGATGCAGAGAGTTGAGACTTCAAGTGGACGAGCGTCCGGAAAAGTGGACGAGCATCCCGGGATGTGGACGGGCGTCCAGGATGTGCAAACGGGCGTCCAGAATGCCCAATTTGATTCAGAGAGTTGAGATCTTCAGTGGACGGGCGTCCAAGCGATTCAAAGCAGAACCAGTCACTTCATGGGCATTTTGGTCACACTTTGAGGCATTTTCAGGGAAAGTTGTCTTGATGAAAGTTGTAGAGGAATGAATCAGCTTTCCAATTCATCCTGAATCATCTCATTTGGATCCCTAGAAGTGAAGTTATGGTGGAAATACTGAAGGCCATTCTGGACGAGCGTCCACTCAAGAACAAGCTTCCATCTTCATGCAAAACTCGTGAATCAAGGCGCGTCCGAAGCCCCGGATCGGCGTCCGTAGCCCGGACTGGCGTCCGAGGGACTGGCGTCCGGGCCGCTTTGCTGCGTATTTTTCTGCTCCACCTATAAATACTCCCTCATTCCAACCCTAATGGAACAACAAACTCGCCCCCCAACTTCTCTTAGGCGATTTTGGGCGATTTTCTTCGTCCCAAGGTGTTAGATAACGTGCTATATATCATTAGAATCGTCTTTCGATCCTCTCTTTGATTATACAACTTTTAGCTTCGATTTGTAACATTTCAAGTGACAAGATTTGTCCTTTTTGGAGCTCGAATTTGGTTCTTCAATTTGAATCGAAATGGGTATGTGTTCTTGTTGTTTTATTGTTGTTGTGATGCTTTTATCTTGTTTGTATAACATAGATTCGATTATGAGTAGGTAGATTCTTTGTATGGTTGAACTATGTGAAGGTGGGTGAAACACCATTAGAGAGACGAACCGGGAGGTAGTGTAGCGCGTAATTTAACGTTCTAATCGATAATTCACATCACGAAACTTGTTTTGATTGTTTTAATAGCTTTGAATGAGATTGACAACCTTTTTCATAGTTTCACACACGTTAGCTTATAAATGTATGTTGCGGCGACGTGTGGGAACGGGGTTTCGGGACCGTAGAAGTTTTGGGCTTGAAAGGTAGTCTGACACCTACCCGTGTACTAGATTGACGCCCTAGTCATCAAGTTTAGTCCCAATACGGGGTTTGTCCTATGAGTTATTGTTAGACGGCAAGGTAGAGTAAGGCACACTCCCGGGGCAATCATTCTAATGGTAAATTAATCCGCTGGATCGTAGTTCGGCCATACTTCTTTTAACTCGTTTAGAATTCCGAGTAGTGTAATCTTTATTTTATGCAATAGTATAACTCCATATCTATCTTGTTGACCCGAACCGAGAAATAAGTCAATTGTGGTACTCAAAGCCAATCTCTGTGGGATCGACCTCGGACTCCTCAAGCACTATCCTACACTCGACCCGGTACACTGCCGGTTAGAGGGTAGATTCTGCTAAGGTTTCGAGTCTTTGTTTGACCGGACCGTAGAAATTACGTCCATCAATAACTGCCACCTTCTCCCGGGAGAAATCATATATATACAGCCTTATATCATCAATATATCACTGTTACCACAAACTTTATATACCATGCAATATCAGAATCAAATAAACATAGATATACAGATGTATAACCTGAGTCTTATAAACATAGTGGGAGCTACGGTCTAGGTTTGCAGTCACTTTGATTAAGTGATACAGTGAGCTGGAATGATCCTAGCTAAAGATCATTGTAGATTCTACAACTGGACAAAACACAGTATTGCCTTAATGGCGCAGCGGGAGCAGTACATGGATCTAAGAGGTCATTCTTGAACCTTCTATGGTTCTTCCACATTTGTTGTATAGCTGATATAGTAGTGGATGCATTGCTTGAATCAAGGACCACGGTCTCGTCAGATATTCATGTGTGTGTTGAGGAGGTTCCTTTTGACTTGATCATTTGGAGTATGATATGAAGATAGTCTGAGTCCCCACGGATAGTGATCCGTTCATGCTTAGGGTTGGTTACAAGTATTGCATGCGATTCTTTTGTGTTAACTTGGTCTTATGTGTACCAGTGATTGGTTTTAGGCCAAGTGGGATATTGTTGAAATAGTGTTCTAAACCCAATCGGGTTGGACCAGATTCGGTCGAGTTGGATCATTTCTACTATTTCTTTATGTTTATACATATCATAAATGGCTTTCTGTTATTATATATTTGTTCGTTTAACGAACCAATTATTATGATAACATCCTTTGTATTAAACCGTGATAGAGAAACCATAATAGTGATTATGGTTATTGAGATCTCGAATCACTTTAATGGTTTGATACTTAAATTACTCTAGTCATATGTACTATTAAATGGGTCATTAATAGTACCATTAGACTTGCACGTATTAGATGTCTTCTAACTTATTAAAGGTAGGGATAGATCTCGTCTATCAAAGTGTAGAGACACTTGGAGTGTATGTGGACGTGTATTAGAGAATGCACACGTTAGACTGACCTACTTACTTTATTAAGTGTCACACTATGTGGCGGTTGTGTAATTATCCTGAGACCGGAGTCTTCATGACATCACAGTGCGGATTGACATACTTTGACATTCCTGAGGTTTCCTCTAGCCATTGGGAGATCATGCAGTAGTTATTGGGTGTGATATTGAAGCATGCTTAGGATTCATGTCGCTCGTCCGGAAATCACGTATCTTATAAAAATGAGTAAATATCCGAAAGGGCCTTCTTATAAGGATTATCTTACTCCCATGAATCTTTGCAAAGTGGGAGTAAATGAGTTACTTCGAGAGAGCATGATATCCAGATTATAAGATACAGTCATTAATGTATTGACACTCGAGTTACGACCGTATGGATATTGTAACAGCGATAGGAATGTTTTTACACGGCAACCATTTCAGATGAACGGTAGTAGTCATTGCATTTGACTCATCCGATGATTGGGGGTCATGGCGTGTTGCTATACGATCGTTAGGTATGGGCCGCATCCACTATTCTGTGTGGGTATCTTAACCATTGATTCAATTGGGCTAAAAACCTACTAAAATGCCACTCAACCTCCTATTCCTTGTCCATTAAACCCCTTATTCTAAACCTTGCGTCTTGTTACTGCCTTTGTAGCACTAAGACTAGCAGGGGATTCAACACCAATAGTAGTAGTTTTTTTATAGCAGTCTTCTATCCGCAATGCACTTTGTGCCTATGATCAACATATTCGGAAGCCTATCGGGTCACAAACATAAGAACATCTAGTCGGATTAAAATACGGTTATAGTGATAAATAAGTAAGGAAAGTTTTATCTCGACTATAAAGTGTTATATTGATAAATTAATATGGTGGTATTTATTTATTATGAATAAATATAATACAAGATATTAATTATGTTTATTAATTAAATAATAATAATTGATGTATGGGTCGAAATATATATGTATATTTGATATGCATGTATTTTGCGAATTAATTAATCATAGTATTATATTAATTAAGAATATTCTTGACATTTAATTAATCTTGACAAGTTTTTATTCCATTTCGAGACCCTATTTGGTGTACTCGTTTGACCACGTAACTTCTTCATGTTGAGACTCTTACTCTTTTCTTGATTTCTCAATTATTTAGTCTTTCAGGTGCTCGACCTTACACTTTTTCTTTGTTTTCTGTTGTGGGAGGATTCCTCTACAACATTCATGCAAATTGAGAACCTTCTTAATTCTCCGACAACCATTCTGTTGATCAAATAAAAAACGGTTAAGGTCACTTGCCTAATGTTCTCAAGTCCAATCTTCTCTAACTTTTTCATTAAAAGTTTCCAAGCCCAACATGTGATGTTCCCCTTAATGTCCCCACTTTCTAAGGGCTTATGTAAAATCTCATTATCTTCTGTTCAAGCGGTCTGGGCTCATTTGTAAACCACCGTATCTTGCAGAATTCCACTTTCTTAAAAGAATTTCACGTGCAAGATGATTTTTTTATTTTCTTTCTTTGGGTGATTATCTTTTATACTGTGATACAAAGCTCATCCTTTAATCTTGACCCAATTTCAAGCTTGCCTCAACCTGGAGTCATCTTGTTTTGATTGAAACCAAAGCAACCTCCCTTTTTTCAAGTGCATTATGCCATTCTTCATCTTACCGAGTTGACATAACACCCTGGTACCCAACTTGTCACTTTTCAACTTTATTTGATTCCATGCTACCCCTTTTGGCATACACATTGGATCAGACTGTCAGAGAGAAAATATGGCAAAAGCGTGTTTCTTCCTCCCTGAAAAGCCTCAGGAATCCTTCAGGTGGGATCCTTGAAGTTATTTAGCAAGCTTGCATCGTAGTGATGGTGGTTGAGATCGAAAGAAGTCAAGTGTGCTAGAAGTTGTGGATCAGCTAGGAAGTTTTTAGCTTCCCGGGTACAGGCCAGCAGAAGCAAGTTAGGCATACCGTTAAATTCAAGATTTGAGACAGTTGATGAGATGGTGAAGAAAAAAGATAAAAGATCTAGTTGTTGTCGGTTACAAGAGAGTGGTCAGGACCAAACCAGCAAAGGGTTATTGAGTTAGATGAAAATGGAAACCGTTGGCACCGAAATTAGCATTGTGTCCCGAATATGGAAGATCCTAGAAAGAAAGTGATGGATGAAGCCCACAAGATAGCAATTGCAGTTCTTCCCGGAGCAACAAACATTACTACTCATGGCATTTCAGGAAGATAGAGATAGAAGAGCTGCCCACAACACCAGCATCCAAATGCCACCTTCTAAGCTCTGTATGGAAGAATGCGTAATATGCCAGTTTTCTATGATGAAGTGGAACGGTGACAGAATACAAGATTAGAGTTGACATACCAATCCAACTAGAAGATTGAACTGGATCATCGCAACCTCAAGATCGTTCGATATAGGAAGAAGAGCTAGACGGATGCACGGAGAAGTCCGTTAGATTTTACAGTGGATATAAAGTATATCTAAAGACATTCCCAATTAATGGATTAAGACGGCTTGGACAGACTTGCAACTACGCCCCAGTTATGAAGACCCTTACGTGATCTTTGCTAAAGCCAGACCTTTAGCTTATCCATTTGGAGTTACCAGAATCATTTTCACGAGTGCCTGACGTCCTTCATGTGTCAAAAGATAAGGGAATGCTTAACCAACATTGATGTGGAACCAAGCTTTGACACTGAAATGGTTGAAGATATCTTGACTTACGTGGAAGAATCAATTTCACTTTAGAATGGAAGATGAAGCAGTCACAAACCGACAGAGACGACATGAGAGTTAGGAGGCGAGACACTTTTCGAAGTTCCAGAGTTCAAGTACCTCCCAGGCATGTTCCGTTTCGAGGACGAAACTTGCTGTAGGAGGGATGTAACACCCCGGATTTTTAGTAAGGGCAAGATAGTAAATTGGGTTTAAAATTTTATTTGACCAAATTACCGTTTACATAAACTAATCAATTTACAGGAAATTATTTAAAGGATATTTAATTAATTAAAAGTATTGCTACTATTTAAGAAAATAAATCTCATTATTTCCCTAATACTATTTCACAGCATTTCTGGAAAAAATACGCAAGGAGACAACACAGAAGATGCTTGGAAGCGTAGGAAGGGAATCTTCAAACGCGCGGCTGATCCGTCTGGAATTAGGGCAGACCGCATGAGACAGAAATCATCGTCTCATCGAGACGAACGTTTCCACACCAATCGTTTTCAATTTTGTAATTTTTCGTTTTAGCCTTAAAAATCAGAACCTTGATCGTTCTTGATAAAATTCCAAGATTTAATTATGTAATGGGTTTTTTTAATCGTAGAATATCGTTATTGGATCGTAGGTTGATCGTAGGAACGGGAATTGAAGGATTTACTTATGCTTTCAATCTTTTCGTTTTGGAGTTTTCTTTCGATAGCTAAAAAGGTAAGGGGGTGTTCTTTAAAACGGTTAGTTTGGTTTTTTGCTTCTGTTTTCCTGATGAAATATGCAGGTTATTGTGTTGGAATAAGGTTAGGATCGGTAGGATTGAAAATGGGTTAAATCGGAGTTGAAACTTGCCATTTTTCAAGTTTCCCGATTGTTCTAGCGTACACCAAACGTTTCTAGCATGAGCCAAAATGTACCAAAAACTTGGTGAATGATTATGCTTCAGTTTAGCGCACCCCAAAAGAGGTGTAACATGCTCCAAAAAGTCCCTGAACAAGAACATGATGGTCAACACAGTTTTAGCATGCGCCGAAAGGGTTGCTGCACGCAAAAACTGGAACAGAGAAGCAGCACGTTTTGGAATGGGGTTTAGCGCACGCCAAAAGGGTGTAGCACGCGCAAAACACCCTATTCCACTTATTTTGATGATTTTTCATGCACAACTTTTTTTTGAATGTTATGCATGCCTTTGAGGGCACCATATGATACTTTACAATGTCTAACTTCAACTTCTGGTAGCCTTGGCTTAGAACCACAAATGAGACCCTATGCGTGGAGAAGGTGAGAGCACCGCAAGGCGTTGTATAGGCCTTGTGGGACATGGACTTAGTAGTCATTGATCCTTTTACATTAATGTGCTAAGTAGTGTAACTAGATGTCTAGGACTAGAAGTCCTTAATAGGCCTTTTATGTGAATGAACTAGGTGGTTAGATCTAAACATTTAAATTACATATGTGTGCATGTAAAAGCAAAAATGTCGATATCATTGGTAAGGCACGTTTTAATGTCGAAGCATGGGACACTCATAGCTCCACACGACTTCAGTGTCAAAGGACAACGTGTGACTCCCACACGGAACCTAAGTCCGTGCCCCTAGAGAGGTGCTTAATATGTCGTGTGCATTCTCACCATGCACAGTGCCCTTCGATTGATGTAACAAACCTTATTTGTGCAGGGATGTAATACGGAGCTAGTAGATGGTGAGTGAGATCTGCTGTTACAACCTACATGGTAGTGATTGTAGAATATGTCCATGTTATATATAAATATATATATATATATATATATGTATTGTTATTTATTGTAACCGTTTCGTCAACCACTTACTAAGTACGTATGTACTTACCCCCTCTTCTTTATTGTCCCCACCCCAAGAAGGTGGTGTATTTGTAGGGTTTTTTTGAGGTCAATGAGGAGTGACCCGGAGATGATACAATGTTGCTCCTTTCATCAGTTTATTTTTGGTATTGATTCTCTTATTCTCTGTAATGCTAGTAATCAACGAGTTGAGTTTGTGGATAACAAAGTGTAGTTGATTATTTGTACTTGATGGTTATAATTAGTCTTTTGGTGATGTAATAGATGCAGCATGTGTTGTTTTCGTTCGTTCATTAGTTGTTTTTAGTTACTCGAGTCTGTCGTTTTGTCTTCCGCTTGTTCTCTGATGTTTATCTACGTAGGGCAGAATTATATGCGTGCCAGACGTTATTTTCGGATAAAGACTTGACATTCGGGATAGGGGTGCCATAGATTTGCGTCTTTTAATGTTATTATTATTGTTGTTGTTGTTGTTATTATTATTATATTAATACGGTTTCAGACAACAGGATTTTCCAAGTCTGTAGCGGATCAATTGAAGAAAACGGGTGTCATTGAATTCAAATATATTTATTTATATGTATTAATACGGATTCACACAATAGGATTTATCGAGTCTGGAGCAGGTCAATAGAAGAAAACGGATATTATTGAATTGAAATATGTATATAATATAGATAGATAGATATGTGCCGAAACCTTAAAAGATACTACTTGTAAAAGAGTTGATTAAACCCTTAAAAAAAGAGTGGATTAAAGACTTCTGATTTTATATTATTGGTATTCACATGAAGTTGAACAACAACGTTGACGTTTCACCATATTTCTGTCGTAAGCCATATCACTTTTTTTTAATATACTAGCCTGGCGTACCGTGTGATGCACGGTAGGCCCTGTATTTGTCAAATTTTACGAGTTTGTAATATAGGCCGGTTTATTTGTGATGCGATGTATGTGAAGCAGGCCTGTTAATTATGCTACGTAAATCAAGAAGGTCCCACTCAGATACTGAGCCATCAATGCTAGAAGAAAACAACCGGCCGCTGGGTGCATCTCTTGATCCAGAACGACACCAAACCAATGAAGACACCCTTGCCTCAGGATTCGCATGTATAGTCTACAAACAAAGTTCACTATTTTAATCGTATACATAAAAAAATCGAAAAAGAAAGTAATGAACAAACAAAATTAGGAAAATGAATAGCATACAAGCTAACAGTGCCAGGCAACGGAGGCAGGAGAGACGAGCCAAATCTCAAGGGTGCCATCTTCTCTAGCAGTGGTAACTTACATTCAACAGAATCAGCTTGTGCTATAGTGCTTGAGTCCACCTGATGTTGTGGATATTCAGGGACGCTTTCTTCAGAAATCATTGAAGGGATCTCTAAATTTCTACCATACTCATTAATTTCTGACGCATGATCATAAACCACATATCCATGCCCGTAATCACAATAAAAACTACCAGGCTCGGAAAATCCAAATTTAAAAAAATTGGTGTTTGTTGGGGGGTAGATGTTCTCCTACATTAGCTAGAAAAATCAATCAACAGCACGGAAATGGTACTACATCCATCTGAACACACACTACACATAACCTTGTCAAAATAACAACTGCATAGTCAACACTTTATATTCTGCTCTTTTGCTAAATGTTTCTGAACGAAATTAGACATTTTCTCAAGACCAGTATACAATCAACAAATGGTTTTTGAAGTAGGTGATCCACTCATTGATAAGCTTACGAATATCAAAGTACCTAAAGCCAAATAAGGTCCTTTCTATGAGACAGGGGTTTCTTGGCTCCACACAGATCAAGGTGATCAAAATTTTGCTCAGATGAACAACAACACTACAACATGTATTGAGGTAGACCAAAATTAACACATGATCGAGCTGGCTTCACTTGAAATACAGATCGACTTAGTAACAAAAAGAAAATCAGGACAAAAACTACTAACATCACAAAACAATTGAAATTTAGTATCAAAAGATGAGAGAAAAAGAAGAAAAAAAAACTCCACCTGCGTATACGGATGAGCATCTGAATAAATGAAATTGACGAGGCCATAAGTCAGGCCACCGAAAAAATCCATAAAGCTTCCGATTGAATTATATGGCGTTCCCGAAGCTGAATTGACATAGTGAACTTCGACTGGCGATGGCCAACTCATCTTGAATTACTGTTCTGCATCAAAGAAACAGTAGATGCAAATAAAACTAACGCAAAAGAAATCACAAATCTCGCATGTTCTTCTAACAACGTTACGCAATATCTCAACCTTTCGTTGTTTTAATTACCAGAAACTTGTAGTCAAAGAATTTCACCGCAAGTAATTCCCCTGCACACCTGCATTATTCAGATTCCTGCAAGGATGACAACATAACTCAAAGGTACATCATCCACGAAATTCATTGAGCAGTTTCATTTTAGCTACAACAACAACAACAACATTAGTAGTATCACTTTATCCAAAAAGTAAATCGTCAAAAGATTCAGAGACGCAGAGCCACATTACAACAAATTAGGTTTATTTTTTTTGTCGACAAATTATAACAAAATAAGAGAAAACGAATCTCACAATATGGTGAGCTAATATCAAAATATCGGCCAAAACAAATCAACAATCGAACATTTAAGCTCATTAGAGAGAAAAAAGAAAATCACAAAACTCGCATTTAATCCACGAAAGGTAACGATGAAGGAAGAAGATGAAACAGAGGCGAGAAGAGAAGAGAGATCAAGAAACCGACACATTCACAAAATTTCCAGGCTCTTGAATATGAGAACCAGTATGTCTATGATATTTCTTTCTTTTCGACAATTTTTCACCCTGGTTATTGTGATCGTCGCCGCTCGAGGGACCTTCCATGTTCTCACTGCTCTCATACTCTCCCCTCCCTAGACTTTTCAATGAACCTCAAATGACTAACATCCTTCATTTTAGGCTTCTTCAAAAAGATCAGTACATCTGAATGAATCATATAATACTCAAATTATTTCGGATAAAGGCACTTTTAGTCCTTTTTGTTTCACAAAATTTGCACTTTCATCCTCAATGTTTCATTTTAGCATTTTAACCTCTTATATGTGCATATGTTTTTCATTTTCAATCCAAAATGCAACGTGTCGATCAATAACATATAAGAGTAATACACAACTATTCTATTTCAAACAAAAAATCCTCTTAGTCATCCCACTGACACCGTGAAATGAAATTATATTTACAAAGATGAAATCACATATCCAGAAAGACTGGTGGATCTACCACATGCAGACTTAGCATAGAGTAAAATTGCTAAAGAGGAATGCCTTACCCACCGTTGAACAGAAGAAATACAGCTTCTCGTTACTGGGTTTTCTATTTTAGAATGGGGAGCTGTAAATGCCAATGAGATGAAAAACAAGATCATCACTTGCAGCTGACCCATTTAAATCTTCTACTATCTACAAGAAACATCAAATGAGAGGTGAAGTCGAAGAAAAAAAATATCTAACCACTGTGAATAAATATAATCTGCAATGACAGATTAAAAGATAATAATTGATGTTAGAAGAACGAAATTGCCAAGAAAAGGGGGAAAAAAACCAGGTCTGCAAACCCCATGTATTGATTTTGTTGATTTGGAAAAATCGAAGAATGTTGATATGAGCCTTTGATATATGAATCTTGAAGCTGCACAATCGGACCTTTCTTCTTCCCCTTCTGGCTAACATTTTTCTTCTCCGTCACCACCGCCGGAGACGGTTTTCTAGCAACAATACAGGAGGAAATCGGTGCAATACTCACTTCATTAATGAACCTTTTGACTCTCCGTCTTCTGCAAAACGGGTTCTCATCTTCATCGTCGGAGGGGTCAGTGGCGTCAGCATCAATGTAAGAAATACGAACAACTTTAGGAGCGGCTGAATTCATTTCCGGCGACTTCCTCACCCTGCCGACTGTCTGAGAGAAGGGCCTTGTAATAGTAGTATGCTTTCTGTGTTCAGTATACCTGACTCTTTTGCCACTCGAAAAATCAAGAAGAGTGTGATTTTCTTGTTCCATAATTCTAAAGGAGAAGGAGAAGGAGGAGGAGGAGGAGGAGGAGGATGAGAGAATGTGAAGAAACTTCAGTGAGTGGAAACTTCTACCCATCCATTGCCTCTGCAGCAGTATAGATGTCATCAGATGTGATCACCACATGTCATGGGTACAATATAAAAACGACGCGGTTTTATTTTACCACTGCCCAAAAGAAAAAATATTAGACAATAGTTTATATTTATTCTTTGTATTTCCGTTTATAGCCCTTGTGGCTCCCTATATAAACACCATGTATTGGTCATGATTTCTTAATGACAAAATTATTGTTATTCACCAATTCTATCATGGTATCAGAGCCTACCGATCTCTAAACAAAAAAAAAAAATCGGCACTCAATCGCCGCCGCTGCTAGGGCTCTGCCGCCAGGCTGCTGCGATGGCCACCTCTCCCTCAACCGCTGATTCTTCCTCCTCCACCATATCCGCTGCTCCCTCCTCTGTTGCACCATCTGTCATCTCCTTGAATCATGCGGTCAATGCGCCGATTAAACTAAATGACAAAAATTTCACTGCTTGGAAGCTGCAGATGACCACCCTGCTCACTGGTCATGGTCTTATCGGGTACGTCACAGGTGCTACCCCTCAGCCCGCTGCCGTCCTCACTGATACCGCCGGTGCTGCAGCTCCTAACCCGGCACACTTGTCATGGGTGCAACAGGATGCCCTAATTCATCATCTTCTTCTTGGTTCGGTCGACAAGGACTATATTGCATCCATTCAGCATACAGATAATTCGAAACAAGCTTGGGACACTCTCCTGAATACATATGGGAAGCAAATTAAGGGGCGTACTCGCTCTCTACGGTTGCGCCTAAATTCTATCTCTAAAGGTACGATGTCGATTTCTCAGTATTTTACTGCAATTAAAAATATTGCGGATGATTTGGCTGCATTAGACTCCAAAGTGCCGGATGACGAACTGGTTGAAATCATATTAAAAAATCTTGGTAGTGATTATGTGAACCTTGTGAGTGCTATTCAGGCACGTGATGATACTATATCGCTGCCGCTATTGCATGAGAAATTGTTAATGCATGAGGTGTCTCTTGCACAAAGTCAGTCTGCTCCACCCCCTGGGTATACTGCATTCCCTGCCAATCATCAACCACGCCCCTTGCCAGTTTCGGCCCCTGCACCTTATTTCCCCTATTCCCAAGCCCCACGGCCCTCTACCCCGCTGATGCCTCATCCCCCTAACCCCACTCCCAAGTCCACTAAGTCGGCTCACCCATCCCCCATTCAGCCCCGGCAGACAAATTCCCGTACTTCAAAAGGTTATCAAGGCTTCTGCCAGCTATGTGGTATTCAAGGTCATGTTACAACGAGTTGCCCCACCTATACTCATTATTCCACTCTTCCCCGTCCTACTCGAAACCCAGCTGTCTCTCGGCCTTCTCCACCGTCCAATCCTTATGCTCACGTTGCCCAAACTTCAACCTCTGCCTCTGCCGCCCCATGGATGCTTGATAGTGGTGCCTCTCACCACATGACACAGGAGCTCAGTCTGCTCTCTTTTCACTCCCCTTATCAAGGTACGGATCGTATAGTCATTGGTGATGGTAGCTCCTTGGCTATCACTCACATTGGCTCTACTTCTCTCTCCTCCTTTAAATTAAATCATGTTCTTTGTGTCCCTTCCCTTTCTCGCAACCTGCTTTCGGTTCAAAAGTTTTGCAGTGATAATTCTGTCTCTATTGAGTTCTTATCTGATTCGTTTTTGGTGAAGGATTTGAAGACGGGCAAATGCCTCCACCAAGGCCAAGTCAGTGATGGCGCCTATCTGTGGTCTTCCAAAGCTCTTTTGGCCTTCTCTGCGTCCAAAGCCTCTTCTGCTACTTGGCATCGTCGCTGCGGCGATCCAGCTTTTCCTATTATTCAAACTCTTGCCAAAAATAATTTTTTAGAATTATCTTCTGTTTCTTCTACTTATTGCGATTCCTGTCTTTGTAATAAGAGCCATCGGCTCCCTTTTTCAGACTCTACTTTATGTACTGTTAAACCTTTGGAAGTTATTTATTCGGATGTCTAGACATCTCCTGTTTATTCCGTTGATGATTTCAAGTATTATGTTTTGTTTGTTGACCACTTTACTCGATACATGTGGATATATCCATTAGCTTGTAAATCCGATGTTTTTGCTACCTTTGTTAAATTCAAAAAATATGTAGAAAAGCTGTTAGATACATCTATCAAAAGTCTTTACTCTGATAATGGCACCGAGTATATAAAACTACGCCCCTTTCTCACTGCCAATGGCATCTCCCACTTCACCTCCCCCATATATACACCTCAACACAACGGAATTTCTGAACGTCGTCACCTGCATATTGTTGAAACTGCCTTAACCCTTCTTTCTCACGCCTCCATGCCCATCACCTACTGGTCTTATGCTGTCAGTGCTGCTGTATATCTCATTAATCGAATGCCCACCAAAAACCTCGACATGCTCTCCCCTCATCTTAAACTCTTCTCAGATCCTCCTAACTACACCAAGCTTCGAGTCTTTGGTTGTCTCCGTTATCCTTGGCTTAAACCCTATAACGATCACAAACTCGAGTCACCCTCTAAGCCCTGCATCTTTCTTGGCTACTCCCTCACACAAAGTGCCTACCTTTGCTATGATTAATCTACGTCCCGTATGTATACATCACGCGATGTTCGCTTTGTGGAGGATATATTTCCGTTTGCTACCATTCCCCTCGACCCTTCTCTACCTCCCCTGACTGCTTTATTACCTCCTGAGTGTTATGAACCCACTGCCGTCCCTGTCCACCACTCCTCCTCCACGGTCCCTCCTCCACCCGAGAGCCCGGATGCTCAACCCGAGGACCCCATTTCCCAACCCGAGAGCTCTCTCTCATCACCGACCTCTACTTCCTCTCCCTCTGACTCCAGCAGTGATCCCCACCCCTCTCCTGCTTCTACCTCTTCCTCCTCTCCACCTCCTCCCCCACCACCATCTCATCCTATGACTACTCGTTCTCGCAACCAAATCTACAAACCTCGTAAGCTTTTCAACCTCCAAGCTCAGTTACAAAATCGCTACCTTGAAACAGAACCCTCTACCCTTAAGCAGGCCTTGCAGTGCCCGCAGTGGTGTGTTGCGATGTCTGACGAATATAGTGCACTTCTTCGCAATGATACCTGGTCCCTAGTTCCACCTTCTTCGGATTTGAATATTGTTGGCTGCAAGTGGGTTTTCAGAATTAAGCGGAAACCGGATGGCTCGATTGATAAGTACAAGGCTCGGTTAGTTGCCAAAGGGTTTACACAACGCCCTGGTTTGGATTATTTTGAGACCTTTAGTCCCGTTGTTAAGCCTCGCCACGATTCGTCTTGTCCTCGCATTGCGGTTTCCTTGGGTTGGTCCCTTCGCCAACTTGATGTCAATAACGCCTTCCTGCAGGGGACACTCTCTGAAGAAGTCTATATGAGTCAACCGCCTGGGTTTGAGGATGCTACAAAACCCACGTTTGTCTGTAAACTTCGCAAGGCGATTTATGGCCTTAAGCAGGCACCTCGTGCCTGGTACCATGAGCTCAAAACTTTTGTTCTTACTAGTTTTGTTAATTCTGTGGCTGATCCGTCGCTGTTTGTTTGTCAAGCATCTACCAGTATTACTATGCTCTTAGTATATGTCGATGACATCATTGTTACAGGTAGCTCTGCTGAGCAGGTTCAGAATATCATTGATCAGCTTGGCTCTAGGTTCTCTATTAAGGATCTGGGTCTCTTATCGTGTTTCTTGGGTGTTGAGGTCGCTCATTCTTCTATGGGCATGCTACTCACGCAAACCAAGTACACTCGTGAGTTGCTGTCTCAGGTTCATATGGAGGACTCTAGGGCTGTTTCCACGCCTATGCCTGCTGATGCTTTTTCAGGTGATCCCATTGTCTCTCCACCGTTTTCTAATCCCACTCAGTATCGCCAGATTTTGGGGGCTCTACAGTATTTATGCTTTACCCGTATTGATATTCAGTTCGCTGTCAATAAGCTAGCTCAGTTCATGCATGCGCCGACTGAATACCATTGGATGTTAGTCAAGCGTGTGTTGCATTACCTATCTGGCACCTCTACTATGGGTCTACAGTTATATCGGGATTCGCCTTTGGCTCTGCATGCCTTTTCTGATTCCGATTGGGCGGGCAATAAGGAAGGTGGTTCTTATGCGTCAGCAACTTCTGAGTACATGCCTGGCTATACTTCTACTTCTGGTTATATAGCCTTCCTGGGTAGGAATGCGATTTCTTGGAGCTCCAAGAAGCAAACCTCGGTCTCCCGCTCTTCCACCAAAGCTGAATACAGGTGTGTTGCTGACACTTTGCGCGGAAATTGCTTGGGCGACCTATCGCTTGCAGATCTCGGTTTTTCGGTTCGTTCTACTCCAGTGATTTTTTGTGATAATTTAGGTGCTCTTCGCCTAAGCACCAATCCCATGTTTCACTCATGCATGAAGCATGTGGCTATCGATTATCACTTCATTCGTGAGCATGTTGAACGAGGCCTTGTTCGTGTTGCTCGTGTGGCTGCTGCTAATCAGTTGGCTGATGTTCTCACCAAGCCCTTGCCGCGATTGTCTTTTTCAACCTTAATTTCCAAGCTTGGCCTTTATGTACAGCGCCGTCCGCTTGAGGGGGCATATTAGACAATAGTTTATATTTATTTTTTTTATTTCCGTTTATAGCCCTTGTGGCTCCCTATATAAACACCATGTATTGGTTCATGATTTCTTAATGACAAAATTATTGTTATTCACCAATTCTATCAATAAAAAATAAAAATAAAAGATAGAAGACGATAAATGGTCGTCCAAAGATGCCCTTTTAATAAGTACCCCTTTTAAGATATATGAATATTGTAAGTGGAGTACGAAGAATCGTTTGGTTATTTGTTTGCACGTTTAGGCAAGAATCAAGATGTTGCAAACGCCAACATCATTGTCATAATATTATATTTCATCACTCTGAAATATTCCCCTCCCCCAGCTTTCAATTCAATTGTTGTTTATTCGGAATTTCCATCTACATTAAAAAATAGAAAAATTAATAAATTGTAAATTCGAAACCATATCTTCTGGACATCCAATATTTTGATTGAATTTAAATAAAGTAGAGTTCAAATATTACTGGATTTGCATTACGATTATTGTAAAATAAATTAACGTAACCATAGTTTAAAAACAAAATAGTCACAAAGAAGTTAACAACACCTTTACTTGAGGCTTGATCAATGAAGTATAAGTGTGTTGTGACACTTTATTATAACAATTTTGTTGTGGACGAACAATTTCCTAAAATTAATTTGATGTTTATGAGATGAAAGATAAGAGACAGAAATTTACAATATTCAAAATAATTTAATTTGATTTAAGCTGAATATCAGATTTATCAATCACATTACTGATAATCAAATGTTATTTCAATTTTTTTTCTTAATTTTCTTATAAAAGTCTTAAAATGCCTACAAGTTATAGATTGAAATAGCATAAAACAAAGAAAATAAAAAATAAAAATAAAAGCAGTAGATGTTTCGAAACGTACCGGATGAACTAAAGCCAATTGATGCAGTAAGATCGACGGCTTATTTCCGGTGTTTCAACCGTTGGAACAAGAATTCCACCGTTCAGATTAAAGAAGAAGGGGAGACGAACAAGCCCTCCAAATTTCGTACCAATCGGATCCGTTTACATGTCCGATCGTTGCGAGAAAGTTGCTGCTATGTCACCAAAAACGCAGCAGTCATAAAAAAACGCAGTAAGATCAGAGGCTTATTTCCAGAGATTGCACCGTTGGAACAAGAATTCCACCATTCAGATTGAAGAAGATGGATGTATGAACAAGCCCTCCAAATTTTGTGCCGATCGGAATCCGTTTGGATGACTAATCGTCGCCGGAAAGTTGCTATTGTACCAACAAAAAACGCAGCAGTCACCAAAAATGCAACATCAAATCGGAGGCTTATTGCCAGAGATTGCACCGTTGGAACAAAAATTCCACCGTTCAGATTGAAGAATAAAGAGGAACGAACAAGCCCTCTAATTTTCGTGCCGATCGGAGTCCGTTTAGATGCCTGGTCATCCCCGGAAGGATGCAGAGGACAAACTCTCTAAGTCTGCGGGAAAGACAGTTTAACATGAGCTCTGCAAGTCGGGCTCATGGACGAGCTCTCAGGCTCCAAGATCCAAGCTGATCTTTCAAGCTCTCCAGTATGAGCTCTCTAATTACAAGCTCTCTGTCAGTGAGCTGTCTCATTACATGCGGTCCAGGTACGAGCCCTCATTGAAATTTATTCCCGTTTTTACAAGTTAAAAGACCTATCTTATTTTGGAACTCACCCTACCGAACATGGCGGGTCGAGCTATCTTATTTTGGAACTCACCCTACCGAACATGGCGGGTCGAGTTATCTTATTTTGGAACTCTCTCTACCGAACGTGGCGGGACGAGCTTTTCTTATCAGTCCATCATAAGACCGAGCTCGGCCCGGCATCATATTTAGAGCTTTACTGAGCGAATCTTTAATAAGACTGAGCTCGTCTCGGCATCATATTTGGAGCTCACCTCGAGCAAATCTTCTATAAGACCGAGCTCGGCTCGGCATCATATTTGGAACTCTCTTGAGCAAATCTTCTATAAGATCGAGCTTGGCTCGGTATCATGATTGGAGCTCACCTCGAGCAAATCTTCTATAAGACCGAGCTCGTCTCGGCATCATATTTGGAGCTCACCTTGAGCAAATCTTCTATTAGACCGAACTCGGCTCGGCATCATATTTGGAGCTCTACTAAGCAAATCTTTAATAATACCGAGCTTGGCTTGGCATCATATTTGGAGCTCTACTGAGCGAACCTTCTATAATACCGAGCTCGTCACGGCATCATATTTGGAACTCACCTCGAGCAAATCTTCTATAAGACCGAGCTCGGCTCGGCATCATATTTGGAGCTCACCACGAGCAAATCTTCTATTAGACCGAGCTTACCCCGGCATCATATTTGGAGCTCTCTTGAGTGAATCTTCTATAAGACCGAGCTACGCTCAGCATCATATTTGGACCTCTCTTGTGCGAATCTTCTATAAGACCGAGCTCGGCTCGGCTCGGTATCATATTTGGAGCTCAACCTCAAGCAAATCTTCTATAAGACCGAGTAGTCTTATACGCCATTGTCCATGCAGCAACCAAAGGGAAGGGTCTAAGAGATCCATCAGAGGATAATTCTAATGGCATGACCATCCCACGAAGTTGGCATACCAACAACCTCTGCAAATTACGCATTTAGGACAGGTTCCAAACTTTATTAAATTGATTTATTTTTTCAGGTTCAATTTTGATACTCTGTGTTATCACACTCGTGTCATTTCAATAGCAAATCTATTTTCCATTATACGTGTTGGCTTTGATCAAGTTTGCAAAGGACAAACGAATAATGTTCGTAGGATGAACTAACTGAGTTTCGCAGGTTGGACTCAGCAAAAATTCCTAAGTCAGCAGGACTGACGAACTGAGCTCTACAGGTCGGACTCAACAAAAAATTCATAAGTCAGCAGGACTGACGAACTGAGCTCCGCAGGTCGGACTCAACAAAAATTTCAAAAGTCAACAGGACTGACGAACTGATCTCTGCAGGTCAGGCTCTAAGTTCATAAATGATGAACTAATTAAGTCTGCAGATGGACCAACCGAGCTCTGCAGGTCAGGCTCTAAGTTCACAATGATGAGCTTATTAAGTCCGAAGGACGGACCAACTGAGCTCTGTAGGTCAGGCTCTATAAACTTACAAAGGATAAACTGTTTAAATCAGCAGGATGGACATCGGAGCATCAAAGAAAAAGAAAGCAAAAGCTAAGGCAAATGCTTTAAAATGAGTATGCCATCCAAAAACTATTAAGTTATTGCAAGGCATACTGGAGGGCTGGAAGAGCAGATCAGATGAGCAGACATCCGAAAAATTTGCAAGGAAAATGACCGGAAAAAGAAAGGTAAGTTGCAAAAAATTTCATATACTATAATTTTTGTACTTATACAATTTTTGATATGACCAAAAAACTAAGTCTGCAGATCAGACTTCAAAAATAAAGTCTGCCTGAGCAGACCCCAAATAATCAAGTCCGTAGATCAGACTTCAAATATAAAGTCTGCTGGAGTAGACCCCAAATAATCAAGTATGCAGATCGGACTTCAAAAATAAAGTCTGCCTGAGCAGACCCCAAATAATGAAGTCTTCAGATCATACTTCAAAAATAAAGTCTGCCTGAGCAGACCCCAAGTAATCAAGTCTGCAAGTCAGACTCCAAAAAATTGAGTCTGCCTGAGCAGACCCCAAAAAATTAAGTCTGCCTGAGCAGACTGCAAAATATTAAGTCTTCAAGACAGACAAGCAGATCTCCGCAAAACGGACTCTGCTCAAATCATTAAAACTGACATCCGAGCTCTGCCGGTCGGACTCAGCAAACATATGTCAGCAAATTTTATTAAGTCTGCAGGACGGACTAACTGAGATCTGCAGGACTGACTCAGCACATTAGCTCTCCAGGTCAGACTCGGTAAGTCTGCAAAGGACAAACCCGTTAAGTCCATAGGTCGGACTCCATAGATTGAGCTCCTTTTTGCCATTAAAGATTGAGCTCCGCAAGTCAGACTCCACAATGTTTGCTGGTCAGACTCATCGAACTGAGCTCCGCAGGTCGGACTCAAAAGTTGGTAAATGACCAACTCATTAGGTCCGCAGGACTGACAGAAACTTGAGATCTGCAGGTCCGACTAAGTCAAAATTATTAGGTCTGCAAGTCAGACTCAAAAAATTAAATCTACCTGAGACTCAAAAAAAAAACTAAGTCTGCAGGTCAGAGTAAAAAAAAAAAAACATTTTAAGTCTGCCTGAGCAGACTCCATGAAATTAAGTCTGCCTAAGCAGACTCCAAAAACTTAAGTCTACCCGAGCCGACTTCCAAAAATTAAGCCAGTCTGAGCAGACTCCATAAAATTGAGTCTGCCGGTCAGACCCAATTAATTAATTCTGCGGGACAGACGAACTGAGCTTTATAAAATGAACTCAGATAAAACTTGCTAAGTTAGCTAGGCTGACAACTTACTATGGAGGTCGGACCTAGCCGCATTTGCTAAGTTTGTAAGACATACACGACCTGATCTCTGCAAATCAGACTCAGCAAGTTGGCAATAGCCAAACCCACTGAGTTTGTAGCATACTGGGGGGCAAGACACCCCACTGCGGATGAGAGTACTTCAGTTAGGTGCTGAAAATAAAATTAAGGCAAGAGATCTTCCAAAAATTTGCATATACATATATTAATTTGCGTGTATTAAAAATTGTACATGAAAAAATTGGAAGATTTTATCCAAAGTCTACAGGACAGACTCCAAAGTTTGAGCCCCACAGGTCGGACCCGAAAAGTTTTCTTAAGCCTGCAAGACAGACGTTAACTTTCAGAACTCCATCAGGTCGGACTCAACAAAATTTGCAGGTCAAACTCATCGAATTGAGCTCTGCAGATCGGACTCACCATGTTTGCAGGACAAACTCGCCCAGTCTGCAGGAAGGCAAAAGTATGAGATATCTAGCTCAACCTCCGTAAAGTTTGTAGACCAGACTTCCCTAGTTCGTAGACGAACTAAAACCGAGCTCCGCAGGTCGGACTCGTCAGAAAACCAGTCCGCGGATGGACTCGAGCAATAATCCGCAGGACGGATCCAAATTTCAGAGCTTTGCAGGTCAGGCTTATTAAGTGTGTGGGACAAAGTTAGTTCGCACATGAACTCAAACTGAGCTCCGCAGGTCGGACCCCTCAGAAAGAGAGTCCGTAGGACGGATTTAAATTCAGAGCACTGGATGCCAGGCTCAATGCGTTTGCAAAGCTGAGCTCCGCAGGTTAGACTAACTCTAAACAGCCAGTCTACAGGCCAAACTCGCGCAAATCCGCATGTCAGATAAATTTTTCGGGCTTCACATGTCAGGGCTCGCTAACTTTGCAAAGTAAAATTCATATGTCCCCAAAGGGACCCGACCTGAGCTCCACGGGTCGGGGTCGTAAAAAAGGCAACGAAGCATAAACGAAATGCAAGTTCAAAAACCTAAGAAGCGTCATAACAGTAACTCTACCCCAGGGCAGAGAAGGCCATTGTAAAATTCTACAAGTCTAGATGACAGTGGCCGAACAACACCTCTAACAGATCCGACCACACAATAAGTAGTTCAGTCAGTTTGGGGGGCTTATGACGAGGGTCGGACTAGCTCTCGCCACATGTCATCTTTATATTGTCTAACCATTAAATGAAGACATAAAATTTTTAACGTTAAGGGCCAGGAGCCCCACTTCACGCCTAAGGGCAGATCCGAACCCAGGTGGGAGATCGGTCCCGTTCCCCCGACCAACGCTGGTCGGCTAGGTCGCAACGGAGCTATGCCAGTGCAGTTCGGGCCGAGACGGCCTGGGGGCTCGACGCAGGTCGGTCAGAGCCTCCTTTATATGATAATTAGCTCCTGTGCTTATAAGATAATTATGGAAAGATCCTAAGGATCCTTGACCCATTAAAACAATGATTTTGATATTTAAATATATCCATAAATATCCCAAAATTGTAGGGATTTACTCGTGATTATCCTTACGCAATAAGAATACAAATCCTTGCAAGACTTGGCTTTGGACGAGATGTACTCTATATAAACAACCACTAAGGAACTACGGAAACTTGATTCCTGAAACATAACAGGATACGTAGGTAACTTGGGTGATACCCAAACTCAGTTTAAAAATCACCAAAAAAATCATCCCTCGTTCATATTACCCTAGATTAAACGGTTTGAATTTAGTAATAGATGAGATCCAACATCGTCACCAATAACATTGAACATGACATGTTCAACATCATCTGTTGACAAAGTCTATCGATGCTGTCGAAGCTTTTTTGCGAATACATATTTGTTCAGTGTTATTGACTTTTTCTAAAACAGTTGTCCTCTAACTCTGATGTGACCACTTCTTTGACGGGCTCCTATGTAATATTATTCTAGCTGGTTGTATCAAGTCAATAATGTAATGGATGAGAATACTCCATAACATTTTTAACATGGAAATAATAATTAGTAGGGAAATATAAGTTGTTTATTCATCATTAATTTTCAGTAACGATGTTAAAATGTTGAGAGATTTTATGGTGCAACGGTTGTAAGAAAGTTGTACCAAGTGGCATACATTAGAGACTCTCATTTTTACTCACTTTCACATAATACACTTTTATCGTGTGTGAGAGGTTAGAAATGAATGGTTGTAATGTATGTCACTTGGTACAACCTTGCTACAACGGTTGTATTATAAAATTTGTCTAAAATGTTTCTCAAAAAAAAAGTAACGATGTTAAAATCAATTGTTGAAACTTAAAAGTTCAAACGGACTTATTTTCAAATAATAAAATAAAAGTTCAAAAGGACTTTTGAGAAATAAATTAAATATTTACTTGAATGTAATTAAGTTTAATTAACATAAAAACATTTTATTAACTATTCGTAAATCTTTTAAAAAGATTTATAAGATGGAATTTGACGATGCCTAGAAATGAACTTGTCCAAGTGTCGCTTCTTCAATAGCCCAACATTAAATTTAAGAGGCAAATGTCCAAAAGGACATATTAGACTTAATTAAGTAAATAGGACACTAAGAAAACTTTTTGGTTATAAGGACATTTTATTAATACATGGACTAAACTACCTAATTAATATATAAAATAAAAAAAAAGGAAGAAATGGCGCATGTAGCGCTGCTGTCATTGTTTGTTTATGTATTTGTTTGTTTGTTTGTTTTTTTTTCTTTTTTTCCTTTTTTGTGGACTGTTTTGTTTTTTGTTTTTGTTTTTTTTGGGTGCTAACATTTTTTTTCCGATCACCACGACGTATTGACCATCCGGATGCAGTGACCACCCAAATGCATTGACCGCCGCGATGCATTGACCACGTGATCCAGTGACCACCCCTGATGCATTGAACACCGTCGCGCTGCATTTACCACCGCTATGTAGTGACCACCCCAATGCAGTGACCACCGCGATGCATTGACCATCCATGATGCATTGACACCGTGATGCAGAGACACTGCATTGAAGAGACACCACGATGAGAGACATCGGAATGTTATGACATTTGACGATGCAGAGACACTGCGATGAAGTGACGCCACGATGCAAGACAGCGCGATGAAGTGACACCGCGATGCAGATACATCGCGATGAAGTGACACCGTACTGCAGAGACACTGCGATAAAGTGATACCGCGATGTTATGACATTTGACGATGCAGAGACATCCCGATGAAGTTACACCGCGATGCAGTGACCACCCTCACGCAGTGACCACCCCTGATGCAGAGACCACCCAAGATGCAGAGACACCGTGATGCAGAGACGCCACGATATAGAGACGCCGCGATGCGGAGAGACTGTGATGCATTCACCACCGTGATTCACTGACCACCGTGATGCAGTAAACACCGCAATGCAGTGACCACCTCCGATGCAGTGACCATCGTGATGCATTAACAACCGCAATGCATTGACCACCCCCAATCCATTGACCACTACGATGCAGTGGCCACACCGATGTAGTGGACACCCCTGTTTCAATTTGTACCTCTGGTGTTGGGAAGCAGAGATCACACCGATTGATTATTCGTCACGGTACCAGGCCGGGAAAATGATCAGCCATATGCTTTATTTGAAAATCCCCAAAACTTTAGGTAAAATCCATTTTTGGATCACCACTCCCGATGCAGAGACACCACGATGCACTTAAAACCGTGATGCAGTGACACCGCGATGCATTGACCATCGTGATGTATTGACCACCCCCTATGCATTGACACCGTGTAGTGACCGCCTCCGATGCAGTGACCATCGCGATGCATTTATCACTACAATGTAATGACCACTGTGATGAATTGACCACCCTGATGCAATGATCACCGCGATACATTAACCACCGCGAAGCAGTGACCATCGGGATGCAGCGACCACTCCCGATGCATTCACTACCGTGATGAATTGACACCGAGATGAAGAGACACAGCGATGCAGAGACACCTCGATGAAGTGACACCGCGATGCACTGACAACCTTGATGCAGTGACACCGCGATGCAGTGACCACCCCCGATGCAGAGACGCCGCGATGCAATCACACCACCCCAATGTATTGACCACCGACCACCATGATGCATTGACCATCTCGATGCAGTTACCACCTCCGATGTAGTGACCACCTCCGATGCTATGACCACCCCCGATGCAGAGACACCGCGATGCACCGACCACCCCCGATGCAGAGACATCGTGATGCAGTGACCACCCCCGATGCAGAGACACCGCGATGCAACGACCACCCCCGATGTAGAGACACCATGATGTAGTGACCACCCCCGATGTAAAGACACCACGATGCAGTGACCACCCCTGATGCAGAGACGCCTCGATGAAGTGAGACCATGATGCATTGACCACCGCGATACGGTGGCCACCCCCAATGCAGAGGCACCACTAAGTGACCACCCCGATGCATTGACCACCCCCGATGTAAAGACACCGTGATACAGTGACCACCCCCGGTGCAGAGACACCGCGATGCAGTGACCACCTCTAATGCAGAGACACCACGATGCAGAGACGCCGCGATTCCGATCATCGTAATTCTTTCCCTATAATTCATTTTTTTTGTCATATTTATCTGATATCTCGTCTGATGTGACATGTGAAGATGAAGTGACATGTGTAAATGCAGTGACATGAATGGAAATGCATAAATTTTATTCAAAATCATACTCTCTTTTTTATAAAAAAAAACCTTGTAATTTTATTAATAAGACCAATAGTGATACTACCTCCGTCCCAAAATGTAAGTTCTTTTAGGTTTTTTCACATATTAAGAAAAGTTAGTTAAATTTGTTATTTGTCATTAATTTTGAATAAAAAGACTAAAATGACCTTTCAATGGTATTAATGCAAAGTAGTAAAAAGTTGTTGAGTATATAATAAATGAAGTGTAAAAGAAGAAAGATGTAAAAAGTGTTTTATTGGTTTTGTAAATTGACTACATTTTGGGACAAAACTAAAAAGCTAAAAGGACTTACATTTTGGGACGGAGGTAGTACTAAACAAAAAATGACACAACACCGAGAATGACACTACACGAATTCACGAAATCCATACCGAAGCATATGTGAACCAATCTACTAGATGAATGTTATAAACCGAGCGAACACTTATAGTCATTTTCATTAGAAATAAGTTATAACATAATACAACATAATTGCTCATTAAAAACCGTGTATCAAAGATTCCGGCATTTTTCAACCACATAAAAATGGTAAATGCGCAACATTTCTTCAATGCATAACATCACATGAAACAAATGTTTATACTGCCACCCGAAACTCAAGCATTTTGTACTCCAAATGTGATAGATAGTTTCAATTTTTGCTTTACTGTGTGATCCACTTACATCTGCAATCAACATCAAAATAATCTGTAACAAAACACTCATTTCTTTTCCCACACCATCATCTGTAACATCTTTTCAGCCTCATTCCATTATATAAGTAAACAATGTTGCTGTTTCTTTGATTGTTTCTTCTGGCCCTGTTAAAAGGACTGATCCTACTGTAGTTGTACCTGCTACTGGTTTTGATACTTTAAGTTCTGTTGTTTCTAAGGATCCTGCTGCTGCTGCTATATCTTCTAGCCTTTTTTCTGGACAAGAAATAGCTGGTGCATCTCCTGCTGCTGCATCTTTTGTAGCTGCTGATTTTAGTCACAACAGAATTGATAATTTGGCTACATCTGCTGCAGTCTCTTTGAATTCTTCAAAAGCTCCTTATGATGCAATTCTAAAAGGTTCTGCAGGATTAAATGATGGTTCTGTTCAGCAGAGCAAAGTGTTCAAGAAAGGAAAAAACACTGATTATGATGATGATGTTTAATGTTTTTTGGTATTTTGGCCCCATGATGTTTGGGCATTGCATTTGTTGTAGTGCTTGTTGGTGGATCTTTGAAGTCATTTTTTGGCTTCATGTTCCCTGGGATTGGCATTGGCAATTCTGGTGGATTTTGTGCACCTTTGGGTGTTTTCCAAGTGCTTTTGCCTCTTCTTTTTTGTGGTATCCACACCTGTGGCTCAAGTTGGTACAGTTTACAATTTTGGTTTCTTAGAGTTGTTTTCTTTGAACACTCTTTTGAAGATAAATTGTTTACTCTACCAATGTTGTGTCTTTGCCATGGGACAAGCTCTATGAGTTCTCTCATATGACCCCAGTTTTTCCTTTGTTTAGGATGTAAGTGTCTTGTACTCTTGTGTACCTCGGTCTAATACATGTTTTACATTTAAAAAAAAAAAAAAAAAAAAAAAAGTAAACAAAATGTAATCAATATATATAGCTGTTTTGATTCTCCGAAAAAGACGGGAGAACCAATCCGTCCAAATACCATTTCACGTAAGTACCTTTTCAACCCATCAAACAATCGTGCTTTTTGTTGGAATTTTATTGAACAACCCTTGAATTGCATCTAAGATTTGGACACCCTTTAGCCATGGCTTCTAGACTCAAACTTGTTACCCCGTGGCACGAAGTTAGTGTCAAAGTGTAACGCCCCGTTCCCGGACACCGAGTCCTTATCCGGAAAAGAAACGTTCGGCACGTATAAAATAAAAATAAATTCATTTTATACGTAAGCCTCTACTACGTCGTATCAAATTAAAGGCAAAACGGAAGCAAAACTCGGGTATATAAAATTTTTCCCAAAATTAAAGAGTAGAAAAGAAATCTAAGGGTAGAAATGTAAAATTTTTACATTTGGAAAAGTACGAAAATCCCAAAAGACAGAATACGACAAATCGTCAAAACCGGCGGTCTACCTCAAAAGTAACGAAAGTACAACCAAAGAAAAGCAGAATAGAAACATCTTGATTCTTCAACGAGCGGCGTCAAACGTCGTCGTCAAACTCTTCCTCGAAAACCTGTTCGTCTTCTCATCCCCAAACACATAGAAAAAGTATGCATTCGAGGTAAGTACAACGTACTTAGAAAGAAAGAGAAGCTATGAAAGCAATCATAGTTATAACGAAAAGTTAATTATTTAATTAGTTGATTAAATGAGACCAACTCCATCTAGGGTTCACTTCATGCTCATCAACACGTTGTGACTAACTCGTTTCTAACTTAGCCTATCTATGTTACAACCGCACTCAAGGGCACTACGCGCATCCGCCTCGGCGAGTCCTGCTCCGTACTTAGGGTCTTTGACCTACAGAGTTCTTCTACCTCGGGGACACTCTTTTGCAACATATTAGTGGATCACACCAATACCCACGAAGTCTAGAAAAGGTAGACTCCGATAGCACGCACACCTCAGAAGAGTCCCTCCGTACTTAGGGTCTTTTGACCTACGAAGTTCCTCCACCTTCGAGAGGTAGCACATGCATCGCGATTTAGCCCGGTGCCTAGCCAAGAGAGACATGTTGTTTAATCTTTTACTAGTCACATACGTTGTTTAATAAATTATTAACTAGCCACCTAAGTGTTTTCAAATAATCTCCCTCACACATACTACTACTCTCTTCCTAGACCACTAGACACGGACAAGTCCTAGCACATACACGGACATTGATGAATCCTAATTCATCAAAGCACAAGCCTATCATGCTCTTCCGACGGATCCGAACTTCAACTCCCTTTAAGAGTACATTCGGTGTTTTAACCGAACGAATCGAAGCTCAATTCGGGCTTGTCTATGTTTATACCATATTAACATATCATATATAAAGGTTTCATGTAGTTAAAGCATGTTTTCAAGGCCGAACGGCAACTAACATAGAAAGGAGGCAGTACAAAACTGGACGCCCATTTAAAGACTTGGACGCCCGTTCAAGCTTACTGGACGCCCGTCCAGAATAGTGGACGCCCGTCCACCAAACCCATTTCAATCCTGAATGTAAAATTGCACCTCAGACGCCCGTCCAATACAACCAGACGCTCGTCCAAGGTGGAACCTTGGCTGGACGCTCGTCCAGAATACCGGACGCTCGTTCACCTGGGTTCGACCTAAACCCTAACTTCATCACCATGCGATTTCCAGATCGTATTTCAACCAAAAACCGTAAAAAAGACAACACATTGAGCACATAAACCTCATCTAACACTACCATAACCTCTATAGACAATTACCAAAGCAACAACTCAAAGTCGTAACACATAAATTGCCTTAGATCATGATCAAATCCTTATAGCCGACAATTGAATTCATAGAACTGGTTTTCCTTACCTTAAGCGACCGCGGGGCGATCCAAACGGCCCTCAAAAATCTGTTTGCTTTGCAACCGAACCGATACCAAAGCGATGCTCTTATCACGACGATTCCGAAACTCTTGCGTGATCGAAAACGGTTAACGGATGCTTCAATTATCAAGAAAACTCCTTGGCCTTTTCTCTCCTCAAACTTGCGCAGGGGATGGGGGGGGGGGATTCTTAGACGAATTTCGATTTTAAGGTAGGTCTTAACATAATAAAGGAGTCAATCTTTTCCTTAATTGCCCTTGATCACTAAAAACTGAATTTTCTTTTAATTATATATATAAAACTCGAAATTATATATATAAATATGTCCAAATAATTAACTCCGAATAAAAAGGAAACCGAACCTAATATTTCGTTTTCGCAAAAAGACACGTCTGCCCTTTCCCGAAAATCGGAATATTGCATTCTCCCCCCTTAAAAGGAGTTTCGTCCTCGAAACTAGAACATACCTGGTAAATCCCCAAACTCTTGGAACTCACTAAGCATGTCGCTTTCCACTTCCCAAGTTGCCTCCTCGGGTGAATGATTGCTCCACTGAACTAACACCAAGGGGATCATCCGTCTCTTAATCATCTTTTCCTTCCGGTCTAGAATCTTGATCGGTCTTTCGTCGTAAGCAAGGTTATCTTGTAAGATTTCTGGATCAACCGTAGTTTCAACATCTTTCCTCGTCAGACACTTTTTCAACATTGAAACGTGAAACACATTATGGACTCTCGACATTGATTCTGGCAACTGAAGCTTATAAGCTAACGTCCCAACTCTTTCCAAAATCTCAAAAGGTCCAACATACCTTGGACTTAGCTTTCCTTTTTGTCCAAAGCGATTCACTCCTTTCATCGGTGAAGTCCGGAGGTAAACTCTATCGCCGACTTCAAACTCAAGAGGTCTTCTTCTAACATTAGCCCAACTTTTCTGCCTGTCTTGAGCTGCCTTCAGATTCTTCTTGACCAACTGAACCCTTTCCTTTGCTTGGTCAACCATCTCTGGCCCTGTAATCTGTCTCTCCCCGACTTCATCCCAAAACAGTGGCGTGCGACATCTTCTCCCATACAACGCTTCAAACGGCGGCATGCCTATACTTGCATGAAAACTGTTGTTGTAGGCAAACTCCGCTACCGATAAGTAATCATCCCATGATCCGCCTACCTCCAAAACGCAAGCTCTCAACATGTCCTCGAGTGTCCGGATGGTCCTCTCGGATTGTCCATCCGTCGAGGATGAAAAGCCGTGCTCAAATCCAACTTGGTCCCGAAGGCTTCTTGCGAGCTCTTCCAAAACCGACTTACGAATCTCGAATCACGGTCTGAAACTATCGAGATTGGAACTCCATGTAGCTTCACTATATTGTCTAGATATAGTGTCGTCATCTTCTTCAATGGCATGTCAACCTTGTACGGTAAGAAATGGGCAGATTTGGTCAATCTATCCACAATTACCCAAATTGCGTCGTGTCCGCCTCTTGTCTTAGGTAATCCGGTGATGAAGTCCATTGTGATCTTATCCCACTTCCAATCCGGGATATCCAATGGCTTAAGCATTCCACCGGGTCTTCTATGCTCCGCCTTAACCTTCTGACATACATTACACTCGGCCACAAACTTGGCTATTTCCACTTTCATCGAGGGCCACCAAAATCTTTCCTTTAAGTCTCTGTACATTTTAGTAGCACCCGGATGAACCGCAAAAGCTATCCTATGTGCTTCTTCCATAATTCTTTGTCTCAAGTCGCCAACATTGGGTACACATAGACGATCCCGATACCACGATTTCCACTCTTATCCAACACGTAACCAACCGTAGGCTTCTCCCTAGCAACACGCTTCAAATCCAACAAAACCGGGTCTTCGTCTTGCTTTCCCCGAATATCATCCATCAACTCTGACCTTGCTAACAACGGTGCCACAAACTGCCGGTCTTCAATCTGATCGAAGCTTCTGATTTCCAACCCATCTAACCTTTCTGCCACTACCTCAACACTGAAAGCTGTAAACACTGGTTTCTGCTCCGAGCATCCGCCACTACATTCGCTTTACCCGGATGGTACCGAATATCCAAATCATAGTCCTTAACGAACTCTAACCATCTCCTCTGTCTCATATTCAGGTTCTCTTGTGTGAAGAAATACTTTAAACTCTTATGGTCCGTGAAGATCCTCGCTTTAACCCCATATAAGTAATGCCTCCAAGTCTTTAAGGCGAATACTACCGCTGCCAACTCTAGATCATGTGTTGGGTAATTCTTCTCATGCACCTTCAACTGTCTAGATGCATAGGCTATCACTTTTCCTCCTTGCATCAACACACAACCCAAACCCTGTCCCGAAGCATCCGTGTAGACATCGTAGTTATCAAAAATCTCCGGAACTGCTAACACTGGTGCCGTAGTCAACTTACTCTTCAAGGTATGAAAGGCCTTATCACACTCATTAGTCCATTCAAATTTCACATTCTTCTGTGTCAGCCTGGTGAATGGAGTAGCTATCTTCGAAAAATCTTGTACGAACCTCCGGTAGTAACCAGCCAACCCAAGAAAACTTCTTACCTCTGAAACTGTGGTAGGTTTAGGCCAATTCTCAACTGCCTCGATCTTTGCCGGATCAACTTGAATGCCATCTCCAGAAATGACATGACCCAAGAAACTCACTCAATCCAACCAAAAGTCACACTTAGAAAATTTTGCATACAACTGATTCTTCTTCAGTGTGTCCAACACTATCCTTAAGTGTTCCTCGTGTTTCTTCTCATCCTTAGAGTAAACTAGGATATCGTCTATGAACACTATCACGAACTTATCCAAGTACGGCATGAAAACTCGCTGCATCAAATCCATAAATGCAGATGGAGCATTAGTGAGTCCAAAAGGCATGACAAGGAACTCATAATGTCCATATCTTGTACCGAAAGCCGTCTTCGGTATATCTCGCTATCTTAACCTTCAATTGATGATACCCGGACCTCGGTCGATCTTGGAAAACACTCTCTTACCCCCGCAACCGATTAAACGGATCATCTATCCTTGGTAGAGGATACTTATTCTTGATGGTAAGGTTGTTCGGCGCTACGTAGTCGATACACATTCTCATGCTGCCATCTTTCTTCTTCACAAACAAGACAGGGGCTCCCCAGGGCGAGGTACTGGGCTGAATTATATTCCTTTCAAGCATATCTTTAAGTTGAGCTTTCAACTCCTTTAATTCAGCCGGTGCCATTCTGTAAGGTGCTTTAGCAACTGGTGCCGCTCCCGGTATCAGCTGAATCTCAAACTCTATCTCTCTGTCCGGCATGTTTCCCGGTAACTCTTCTGGAAATACCTCAGGGTATTCCCTCACTATGGGAGTCTCCTCGAACTTAGGCTTCACTTGTTCCACGTCCACTGCATACAACAAGTAGCCTTCACAACCCTTCTGACAAGCCCTTACTGCCTTAACCGCTGATATGATCGGATGTTTCTTCTTACTCGGCTTGTACACATTCCCTCGATACGTCTTGTCTGATTTCCCAGGTACTTTAAAAGTTACTTTCTTCTCTTTACAGTCCAGGTGTACATAATTCTCGGATAGCCAATCTATTCCGAGGATTACTTCAAAATCCGAGAAGTCCAAAACTGTAAAGTCATTCTTACATCGATAAGGTCCGACTCGAACTTCCACTTGAGGTATCATTCTAGTTACCCTTGTTACCTTCCCTAACGGTGTAGTTATCTCCAAAGTGTTCCTTAAAGGTTCTGAAGGTAAGTTCAACTTCTTAGCTACCTTGGTTGACACAAAAGTATTTGACGCTCCCGTATCAAACAAAGCCTTGACCACTAAGTTTTCTAACATTATCGTACCTAGGATGCACATTCACTCATTTAAATACATCACAACATGAATAAACATGCCATACAATATCTTAATAAAGGAATGAAACAAAACATGGTACCTGATATAACGTCATCCTCTGGTTCCACAAAATTAGCATCCGCTGCAAAAACTCGAACCGGTCGGCTCGGGCCGCCTCTCCCGCTACCTTGGCTCGAACCACTCTTGTTTCCTCTGTTTGGACACGCTCTAGAAAAGTGTCCTTGCTCACCACAAACGTAACAACCGTTACTACTCGCTGCACTCTCGTATGATTTCGTTGCACTTGGGGCAAAGTGGTGCACTGTTCGGGGCCTTAGCTGCTGTAGGAGCCGTAGTCTTCTTGGCTGCTTGCTGTGGCGCTCCCCTATAACTGCCTTGACTTGTCCCAAAATTTCTCTTATTATTCACAACCACTGTAGCTCTCTTCCTGAAAGTCTCGACTTCCAAGGCTTTATTCATCAACTCGCCATATTCCTTGCCGTGAAACCTAGCATGCCCGACCGAATCTCGTAGGCCAACCCATCCTTATAGAGGGCCATCTTTCTCTCTTCCACCTTCATCAATTCCGGATAGAACCTTCCTAACTCATTGAATTTATTAGTGTACGGGACACTCGTCGATTATTACCTTGCTTGTGCTTCGGGAATTGACTTGCTTTATCTTCTTGAACTCGTAACCGGGAAGTACTCATTATAAAACATCGCCTTGAACCCTTCCCAATCCGTTACCTTACCGTTGTTTGCTTTGTACGGCATCAATCCATGCTTCTGCGCTCCCAACATAAAACCGATCGCTAGTTGTGCCATCTCTGTCTCAGGAACATGTATGTTCCTACAAGCTTTCTCGAATCCTCTTATCCATTCCTCTGCTTTAGAATGCTCCACATTACCGAAGAAGTTCTCAACTCGATTTCTCCTCAATCTCGTATACCAATCCACCGCTGGTGCTTGCTCGAAAGTCGGTCTAACTGGTGGGTGAACCGGAGGGTAACCAAAAGATGCATGCTGCTGATACTGCTGTTGTTGAGGATAAGGTGGGATTACTTGAGGCTCATTTTGATATGGATAGTACCCCTGATAAGACTGATGCTGTTGAGGCTGCTGAAAACCAAAGGGTGGATGACCAACGCCTTGCTGGTGGTCAAAGCGTGGTGAAGGTGGTACTGTAGGTTGAGGAACATGACCTACAGGAGAGGGTAGAAGACCTGCTGCTGCTGAGGATACACTGGAGGATAAGCACTAGATGGTGGTGGATACACATTGGTCACCGGTGGTGGCGCACTAATCGGTGGAATGTCGCCTACTACGGTGACACGAATAGGTGCTTGTCCGGGCTCTCCATAAATGTAGTTATATCTTGGCGGTGGTCGGGGTGGCGGTTCGATGCGGCCTCGGTGACACATCCTGTTGAGTCCGTGGTGTAGGCGTGGCTGTATGGGGTGGTGGTGAAAGACTCAAACGAGGCGAAGGATTCTGCCTCACAAATCCGCCCCCTACTACGGGCACTGGGCTCCCTGCCCCTTGACTAACCCCTGAGCTCCCAGCTCCACGAACGCCTCTCCTTGTCGTTACCATGCTGAAAGATCAAGAAAACCAGACGTTACTAAAGATCTAAAGAAACTTATCTTAAAGAAAGGAAGTCTAAAGAACGCTTCTATCTGATACCAACTGTAACGCCCCGTTCCCGGACACCGAGTCCTTATCCGGAAAAGAAACGTTCGGCACGTATAAAATAAAAATAAATTCATTTTATACGTAAGCCTCTACTACGTCGTATCAAATTAAAGGCAAAACGGAAGCAAAACTCGGGTGTATAAAATTTTTCCCAAAATTAAAGAGTAGAAAAGAAATCTAAGGGTAGAAATGTAAAATTTTTACATTTGGAAAAGTACGAAAATCCCAAAAGACAGAATACGACAAATCGTCAAAACCGGCGGTCTACCTCAAAAGTAACGAAAGTACAACCAAAGAAAAGCAGAATAGAAACATCTTGATTCTTCAACGAGCGGCGTCAAACGTCGTCGTCAAACTCTTTCTCGAAAACCTGTTCGTCTTCTCGTCCCCAAACACATAGAAAAAGTATGCATTCGAGGTAAGTACAACGTACTTAGAAAGAAAGAGAAGCTATGAAACCAATCATAGTTATAACGAAAAGTTAATTATTTAATTTGCACATCAACACGTTGTGACTAACTGTTTCTAACTTAGCCTATCTATGTTACAACCGCACTCAAGGGCACTACGCGCATCCGCCTCAGCAGAGTCCCTCTATACTTAGGGTCTTTGACCTACAAAGTTCTTCTACCTCGGGGACACTCTTTTTCAACATATTAGTGGATCACACCAATACCCACGAAGTCTAGAAAAGGTAGACTCCGATAGCACACACACCTCAGCAGAGTCCCTCCGTACTTAGGGTCTTTTGACCTACGAAGTTCCTCCACCTTCAGAGGTAGCACATGCATCGCGATTTAGCCTGGTGCCTAGCCAAGAGAGACATGTTGTTTAATCTTTTACTAGTCACATACGTTGTTTATTAAATTATTAACTAGCCACCTAAGTGTTTTCAAATAATCTCCCTCACACATACTACTCTCTTCCTAGACCACTAGACACGGACAAGTCCTAGCACATACACGTACATTGATGAATCCTAATTCATCAAAGCACAAGCCTATCATGCTCTTCCGACGGATCCGAACTTCAACTCCCTTTAAGAGTACATTCGGTGTTTTAACCGAACGAATCGAAGCTCAATTCGGGCTTGTCTATGTTTACACCATATTAACATATCATATATAAAGGTTTCATGTAGTTAAAGCATGTTTTCAAGGCCGAACAAAGCAACTAACATAGAAAGGAGGCGATACAAACCGGACGCCCGTTTAAAGACTTGGACGCCCGTTCAAGCTTACTGGACGCCTTTGTCCAGAATAGTGGACGCCCGTCCACCAAACCCATTTCAATCCTGGATGTAAAATTGCACCTCAGACGCCCGTCCAATACAACCAGACGCTCGTCCATGGTGGAACCTAGGTTGGACGCTCGTCCAGAATACCGGACGCTCGTTCACCTGGGTTCGACCTAAACCCTAACTTCATCACCATGCGATTTCCAGATCGTATTTCAACCAAAAACCAGAAAAAAGACAACACATTGAGCACATAAACCTCATCTAACACTACCATAACCTCTATAGACAATTACCAAAGCAACAACTCAAAGCTCTAACACATAAATTGCCTTAGATCATGATCAAATCCTTATAGCCGACAATTGAATTCATAGGACTGGTTTTCCTTACCTTAAGCAGCCGCATAACTGATCCAAACAGCCCTCAAAAATCTGCTGCTTTGCAACCGAACTGATACCAAAGCGATGCTCTTATCACGACGATTCCGAAACTCTTGCATGATCTGAAAACGGTTAACGGATGCTTCAATTATCAAGAAAACTCCTTGGCCTTTTCTCTCCTCAAACTTGCGCGAGAGATGGGGGGGGGGGGGGATTCTTAGACTGAATTTCTGATTTTAAGGTAGGTCTTAACATAATAAAGGAGTCAATCTTTTCCTTAATTGCCCTTGATCACTAAAAACTGAATTTTCTTTTAATTATATATATATAAAACTCGAAATTATATATATAAATATGTCCAAATAATTAACTCCGAATAAAAAGGAAACCGAACCTAATATTTCGTTTTCGCAAAAAGACACGTCTGGCCTTTCCCGAAAATCGGAATATTACACAAAGAAGCCAATAAGTGCAAGCCATTAGCTTTAGCCATGGTCCAAAAGACTCTTTGGCTTACTATTTGTAGCCCACTTAGCGTAAAAGAGGATAAATATAGTTTGTAATTTAAATTAAGTGATAGCCGTATATATACTATTAAGTCAAGTTTATCATCTTAAGTAGTTTTTGTTAGGTGTGATGCCCGAAAGACAATTTTTGTAATTGTTTTATTTAATAAATGAATTGACGTTATTATTCATATTTATTATTCTCATATTCACCGATGTGACAATAGTATTTACACTACAGAAAACCCTAAGTATATCGTTTATGTAATCACTTAACTCAGTGTATGGTATATACACGGGAGGATTGAGTTAGTGAAGATGTACTTAAAATACAATTAGCCCGTAGTGAAGTTAATCGAGAGTATCGGGTCTCTCCTTTAACGTGCTATTAATGCGCCCAGAACACAATAGGTGTGATTGTCTTATCCGGACTTTCGGTTAAGAGAACCTAATGGGGCATTTATATATGATAGATATATCATATAGGGCTGGACCGATTTGATTAGAGTTCACGATATAATTCCGTAATCGAGAATTCTTATCGAATCAATGGATGATCATATTTATGGATATATCTTAATCCTGAGGTGATCACGAGTCAACTCGCTTGAATCGGTATGAAGTTTGACTTGACGGTTAAGGATTACACCGAGTCCGTGGTCCGAATTACCCCATCTTGGCATTGTACTTGGATTGAGTGAGTAGTCCGTGTTATCACAGATACGGAATCCATTCCTTCCATTTATGGAAGTAGATAGACAGTTCCCTTATTTGTTAGCCCTAAGAAAATGATCGATCCCGGGAGTTCACATTTGACTAATTAGCTACTAGTCAGTTATGTGCACTAATTTATCACTAGGGGGTTAATGGTAAATAAGGATAAGAGGTTCTAGAAAGGGTTAACGGTAACTTCCCGATTTGGAATGAACAGTCTATGGAGGATTAATCCATATGTAATGATTATATCAATGGACGCTTATTATTATTCTCGTGAGGAGATAAATATAATCTTATAATCGGAGGAGTGCAGTCACGGGATTATGGTGGCATATTCCTGTGATTGTTTTATCGAATATAATTATTCTATAATTATTTATTTGATTTATCGGAGCCGCTGATTATTAGTCAATGGTCCCCGACGTGCCTCCTAATATAGCATAGCTATTCTCGGACATCGAATCCTAATAATATTAATTTAGTTCTTGTTGGACTTTATTAAAACGATATGTGAATTAATTGTTTAGTGGACTATTAAATTAGTTGGGCTAAATAATTAAATATGTGAAAAAGACATTTTTCATAATCTTGGCAAAAATTAGTGTGTTAGTCGAAATTTATGTTGACTAGGTCAACAATGAGAATTTCGGCCAAAGCATTGTTTTAATAAACAAGAAATTAGTTTTCTTGTGATTAATAAGACATGTGCACAAAATATTTATTGGATAAATATTTATGGTAAGAAATAAAGATAAAGATTATTCTAGATTTGTTCTAGAATATTTTGGGATTATCTTTTATTTAATAGGATTATCATAATTGATTTTGTATTAATTATAAAATCCTTGGGGCTTAAGTTTTACTCTCCTATATAAAGAGTTCTCCCAAGCCTTAACACACATGAAAATTTCGACTATCAACTCTTAGAGAGAAGATAGAAATTTCGGCCAAGGGTGATTGGGGAAAAATCTTGGAGATTTTTCCGGGTAGCATATCGGGAGGATTCGAGCCGAGGATTTCCTTCCACCGGGAGTTGCTTGGATCACACGTACGGAAGATCGTGGTGCTCTTCACATCTTCTTTTCTATTGCGGTTCTCCAACTTGGATTTTGAGATCCAAGAGGTATGTTCTACAACCCCCTTGTAGAATAGATCTAGTTATTTTATTACGTGTATAAAATATTAGATCTAGGAGTGGAAAACATGTAGCTTTTATTTTAAATTTTGGCCGATGCATGTTTACATATTTTTTTATGTTGTTGCGATTGTTGTGGTTGAAGAGATGGATTGGGGTTGGCATTGTTTACCCGTTAGATCTATTGTACACTCATATGAACGATGAAAATTCGTTCATATGAGTATAGGAAATTATGTAATTTATCTTTATTGCAAGTTTAATTTCCAGCAAATAGATCTAGTTAGTAGCTGTTTAGTATTTTTTCTTTTCCCGTTGATCGAACCGTTGAAACGAACATCCCTCCGGTCAGAATCAAGATTAGAAGATGATGATCAACTCCACAAATTTTGGCGTCGATCAGAGTCTGTTTCAATATCCGTTTGATGCTGCGAAGAGGCTGCTGTAACAGAAAAACGCAGGATTCACAGAAACACTACCTGTGTCTTCCTCGATTTTCTGGGAGAGTTTGGACCATTGAAACGAAAATCCGACCGTTCAGATTTATCAACTTGGAGTTTTGGACGTACCATAAAAATTTCAGGTCGATCGGGATTCATCTCGATTCCCGATCTGCCTCAGGAAGTCCTTGATGCAGTGCAGTCAAAGTCAGATTCAGCAGCAAGTTTGGCGGTTTACTGGAGAAAATTGGTAAGTCAAAGCACCGATCCAACCGTCCATATTGAAGTTCAAGGAGTGAAGATATGATCTGGAAAGTTTCGTCCCGATCCGAGTTCGTTTGGTATGCCGATCGTCGAAGAGTTCGAACAGCTGCAGATTTAGTTAGAAAGTAGTAAACCCTAGTTAGGGTTTTGGTTGTTTTTTATTTTCTAATAGATTAGATACGGGGGTGCCAACGATCCATCTCGGTGTTTAAATTTTCCGCATTTATTTTTTATGTGTTTGATCATAAAATAGATATAAAATCGGAATTGCCATGACATGCATCATATCATAAATCCACTCCATGCATACATGTAGCATTTTAATTTTGGTAATTAAAATAGGCATGTATACAAACTCGTGTAATTAGTTGAAATTTTATTAATATGTGGTAATTAATTTAATTTAGTAACTAATTAAAGATCCGAGGACGGGTTATGAAATCGTTAAGCCTTTCGGTGTGTGTTCTCGGTGAACCGCCTTAAAGCCCAAACGAGATCACGTTTTCAATTCGTAGTGTCTACGAGATTGAATGATGGTAAAAGAACGAAAATCTTGGATAAAAACGGTTCGCCTATAGGTTGGGTGGTCAACCGAGCTTCGCTCAAACGACTTAACCCTCCTAGTGTGATGTATGCACGGGGGTCCGGCAAGACTAAGCCAAACCAAGAGCGGAGGGGTGATTCCTTCTAATCTCAATAGGGGCATCTTGACCCGATTTCGTCCGGCTTGTCACATATGTTCCAACGAATAGGACGGGTAGGCTTGCCTACGTTACCGACACCATTCGGAATCCTTGATTTGATGTGCTTTTATGTTAACATCAAAAAGACGTGGTTAGTTAACCCACAACCACTTCCAAAATATTGAGTGGGAGCGGGGGAGGCGACGGCCAACCCCACGGCCTCTACTATAGATACAAGTAAGTGAGAGAAGGGTGACGCCTCGAGGCGCTTTGATTTCGTCCCCCAAGGATGGTGTTCACCCCTATCAACATTCATGGCTTGGTCTCCGAAAGGATAGGATTTACGGGTACTCGTCGGGTCACCGACCTATCCTAAGACGGCACACTCGGGGCGTACCTAAGAGATCCGATATAGTAGGTCACACTCATCATGGGTATTTTTGGTAATACCTAGGCTTAAAAAGGAAGGTAGTCAATGAATAAAGGGATGTTCGATTCTCGTGGGATGTTCGATTCTCACAAGTTATTCATTGATGAGATTGTCTCGCTTTAACCGTCATCTCTTTGACCTACCCTAAGGGGCACCGAGATGCGAGGTTAAAACCTTGGAATGGTAGAGTAGACTTAATTTTAGTTTACAATTCCTAAAATAAATATAGTAGTGTTAAACTTGAATTAATATATGTCATTTTATTTACAGCATTATATCCCTTACTAAATTGCTTAAAATTTATAATTGACTAGTATTGACTTCGTTAAAAAGTGGAAAGTAACTAGGACGTTGAACTAGTTAATCGATAATGCAAATTATTTTTCAAAAGAGATATTTTCTCTTAAGCCTTTTAAAAACCAAAGTGACATATAGGCATGTCACTAGTGTCATTCGTGTCAAACGGAAGACAAACTTAGTTTGATCAAAGGTGATTTCGGACTTTGAAATTCTTCTAGTGAATTTACAGTGTGTAGTGACTACACACGTAACCGTTCTAATTGAAAAATCGGAAAATCATGAACTGTTGCTAGTTAGACGATATTTGGAATCGATGAACTAGTGGGAGTTTTATGATTTGTATTTTTTCTGGAAACATTAGAACTGTGTAAGTGTTTACACGAGAGATTTTCAAATTGAAAATTTGGAAAATCATAAAATGAAGCATTGCTGGTTAGACGGTATTTGGAACCGATAAACTAGTGGGAGCTTTAATGTTACGATTTGTTGTTTTTCTAGTATATTTGAAAATCCGACAAGTCCGGACAAGTAACACTCGAAATAGACATCCCACGGTTCAAGAGTAGTGTCTACTCACACGAACTGCTAGTTCAAAACTGTTTCCATTTACGGAAAGTCAAGAATGGGAGAGTATGTCTAAGAGTGTTAGTCATCTAAAACTGAGTTGATATAAGGCTAAACCGAAAATTAATAAACTGAAAACCATAGGATAAGGATAGTGATTTCGGATCACCAACCTATGAATCCTTGGTGATTTTCTCGTAGACTATGTTCTTTGGAAGAACAAGATAGTTATGCATTAACGATTAATAGACTAGACAACGGGCAGTAATTTTAGCTAGAATAGTGGGAGTGATATAAGGAAATGAATCTCGGATTCAATCCTTGGATATCGCGGAAAATCTATTTTCTCGTTTAAGATTCGTTGGAACGAATGGATTTACCTTCTATTCGATAATTTGTTTGTCGTATAGAAAGTGAATATACCATTTGTAGTATGAATCCAAGACTCGGACTTTTGTTTGATAAAGTCAAAACCACTTAGAACTCGCTTTGAAATATGTATATAAAACACATCTTAAGAACTCGTTAAAAGCAATTGGTTTCTATATTTAGATAAACGCTTCTTCATATTCCATAGTTAGTGCATAGTCCCTAAAAGACAAGACTCGAAGACTGGCTCAGGGTGATTCCTTTCTCCCAGTCTGGTTATATTGTCTCAAAGGTTCAATGACTAAGTTTCCTTTCAATCGGAAAAGGATAATGGTTATAAAGAAGTAACATAGCTTGTTTATGACGACCTTCGGGGTCTGATGAAAGATACAAGCTAGTAGGAGCTTCCGAGTAGTGACTTCTTGTCTGATAACTATTCGAACACTCCGGTCAGTTTATCCAAAATATTTTTGAGGTTTCTCTGTTTTCAACAGAGATAGAGTATTCTATACTCGAAATGGGCCATCACATAGTCATAGGGATCGATGCTCGGTACGCCTCATAGTGAAATGCTTTCACTAAAGGAAGAAACCACTGAATTGCCTTTACATAGTTGTAGATGTGCCACAATATACTGCTTAACTCAATAAAGATATTGGAAGTGAAATAACGGTTTACATTGAAGTGTAGAACCGAGAAGTCTACCTAGAATGTGCTTTGGAATTAACGGATAATGAGTGGATTCGGTTCACCCAAATTCCGTCAATATAAGCATTTAGCACATGATGCTTGATGGTTTGACTGGGAATTTCGCGTACACGTTCGGTCAGTGACCAATCGTTATATATCTTGTAGCATTGAGAAAAAGGTGTGTTATCAGATTCTTGAAATCGGGAAGGGACAGTTATACTGTTGCGTCCTTTCGATAGAGTCTATGAACAAGTAAAACCTTAAACCTTGAAGTACGTTTACTCAAGGCGATTACTAACCGATTAAAATCGACCACATCCAACATCGGTTGTTGGTGATAACACTAAATACTACTAAACTATATCGAATTTCGATCCACCCGTAATGTAGTGGGAGTATGGTTTATCCATTACCCATTACGGGTTCGGCGGACTTTATAGTCCGAGGATCGATTGATGACCTATGGCTCTTTTGTGAGCAGTATAGGATTCTGTTAATAGAGGTTCGTTTAATAGCCATAACCCTGTGAATGGAGTTCGGTACTCCAATTCTGTTCATGCTCTTGTAGAACCACCTGAGCGTCTCAGGCCCAGTGGGAGTAATTGGATCTACATGGAAAAGAGTAGAATGAGTTCGGTATTGCATGATTTTGTTCAAAAGCAGAAAATAGGGGTGATTCCCTGAGACTTTCTTGCCAAACAAACGGAGTCTGGATTCATTCGAAACAGAAGGGTATTGACTTATGAACTCATGACAGGATGACTGTCAAGGCTTATGTCCTTTGTGGATAAAAAGCAAACCTCTCGGTCATTGGAAGTCATATATTCTACAATATGTGGATTTGACCAGAATATTGATAAGTCTTTTATAGACTGGATATCAATTTTAGTACAGTAGTGAATATATAAATTAGTGTTTGTGAAGGCTAACACTGCACCAGTTGGAATCAACATGGGTGTGTTATCTGAAGTCGAATCGACAATACCACAATTCTCTCGCAACGCGAGAGATTTGGACAACATTCTTAAGAGTTTGACTCGGTCGAATTCATTAGAATCGATCACCGGTTTCCCATCCATCTTATTGGTTAAGATGATGCATCCGTGTATGCAACATTCAACGAGGAAGTTCTACCCTATGCCTCAGGAATGACTCTCTAAATCTTCGGATCAAGAGAAATGGGATAGATTCTCTTTCTAGTAAGAGATGGTCAGGTTATTGAACGTCAACTTTGATCGAATCTTAGATTCGGCGGTTAACAAAGCAAGTTTAGTATGTCCTTTAGTATCTTGAAGAGAACGAGAAACAATATGCGGACATATTCATGTGTGAACTTGGATATATGTGATACACTGATTTTGACTTTAAGTCAGATTGAGGATGATCGTTAAGTCGATCTCGGGCTCAGTGTTTACTCAGTACCACATGATTTGATGGACCGGTAACGTTTCGATTCTACGGATCGTCTCGAGCCGACAACCGACTAATCATTAAGACCCATGACATTTAGATGTAGGTACTCACCGAGTCACCGACCTATCCTACGACGGCATACTCGGAGTGTACTTTGGAATCGAAATGGTTATGATATGCTTAATGGGTACTAGAATACGGGATGGGTCTCCATTGCTTTAGAGCAAGTGGGAGATGTAGTTTGTTGTATTTTAAATAATAGGGTGTGCTCTAAAACAATTAATCACATGCTTTCGTGCAAGTGGGAGATTGTTAGGTGTGATGCCCGAAAGACAATTTTTGTAATTGTTTTATTTAATAAATGAATTGACGTTATTATTCATATTTATTATTCTCATATTCACCGATGTGACAATAGTATTTACACTACGAAAAACCCTAAGTATATCGTTTATGTAATCACTTAACTCGGTGTATGGTATATACACGGGAGGATTGAGTTAGTGAAGATGTACTTAAAATACAATTAGCCCGTAGTGAAGTTAATCGAGAGTATCGGGTCTCTCCTTTAACGTGCTATTAATGCGCCCGAACACAATAGGTGTGATTGTCTTATCCGGACTTTCGGTTAAGAGAACCTAATGGGGCATTTATATATGATAGATATATCATATAGGGCTGGACCGATTTGATTAGAGTTCACGATATAATTCCGTAATCGAGAATTCTTATCGAATCAATGGATGATCATATTTATGGATATATCTTAATCCCGAGGTGATCACGATCAACCGCTTGAATCGGTATGAAGTTTGACTTGACGGTTAAGGATTACACCGAGTCCGTGGTCCGAATTACCCCATCTTGGCATTGTACTTGGATTGAGTGAGTAGTCCGTGTTATCACGGATATCGAATCCATTCCTTCCATTTATGGAAGTAGATAGACAGATTCCCTTATTTGTTAGCCCTAAGAAAATGATCGATCCCGGGAGTTCACATTTGACTAATTAGCTACTAGTCAGTTATGTGCACTAATTGATCACTAGGGGGTTAATGGTAAATAAGGATAAGAGGTTCTAGAAAGGGTTAACGGTAACTTCCCGATTTGGAATGAACAACTATGGAGGATTAATCCATATGTAATGATTATATCAATGGACGCTTATTATTATTCTCGTGAGGAGATAAATATAATCTTATAATCGGAGGAGTGCGATCACGGGATTATGGTGGCATATTCCCGTGATTGATTTATCGAATATAATTATTCTATAATTATTTATTTGATTTATCGGAGCCGCTGATTATTAGTCCATGGTCCCCGACGTGCCTCCTAATATAGCATAGCTATTCTCGGACATCGAATCCTAATAATATTAATTTAGTTCTTGTTGGACTTTATTAAAACGATATGTGAATTAATTGTTTAGTGGACTATTAAATTAGTTGGGCTAAATAATTAAATATGTGAAAAAGACATTTTTCATAATCTTGGCAAAAATTTGTGTGTTAGTCGAAATTTATGTTGACTAGGTCAACAATGAGAATTTCGGCCAAAGCATTGTTTTAATAAACAAGAAATTAGTTTTCTTGTGATTAATAAGACATGTGCACAAAATATTTATTGGATAAATATTTATGGTAAGAAATAAAGATAAAGATTATTCTAGATTTGTTCTAGAATATTTTGGGATTATCTTTTATTTAATAGGATTATCATAATTGATTTTGTATTAATTATAAAATCCTTGGGGCTTAAGTTTTACTCTCCTATATAAAGAGAGTTCTCCCAAGCCTTAACACACATGAAAATTTCGACTATCAACTCTTAGAGAGAAGATAGAAATTTCGGCCAAGGGTGATTGGGGAAAATCTTGGAGATTTTTCCGGGTAGCATATCGGGAGGATTCGAGCCTAGGATTTCCTTCCACCGGGAGTTGCTTGGATCACACGTACGGAAGATCGTGGTGCTCTTCACATCTTCTTTTCTATTGCGGTTCTCCAACTTGGATTTTGAGATCCAAGAGGTATGTTCTACAACCCCCTTGTAGAATAGATCTAGTTATTTTATTACGTGTATTATATAGATCTAGATCCTTAAATCGCTTCCGTTGCGGATGGTATTACTAACAGTTTTATCTTCTTTTGAATAATAGTTCGGACTCTTTATATTGTAACTTTTCCCTTCCAGTAATGCAAGCATAGTTTTCCTGTTCTCATATTTTATCTTCATGGTATCAGAGACAGGTTCGGTTCTGGCTTAACTATTTTGTGACGCCAAGACTGAAATAACAGAAAAGTCGGGGAACACTTCTTCCCTGTTAAAATGGGACAATCCCAATCACCCTCTCTATATTCATCATTCAGATCAACCCGGTGCCATTTTGGTATCCCAACAATTAGAAGAAACAAATTATACCACATGGAAAGAGTCCATGATTATGGCCTTAACCGTAAAGAACAAGGTTGGGCTGGTAGATGGATCGATCACCGAGCCATCATCTGAAAATACAGACGAATACAATCAATGGAATCGCTGCAACAATTTAGTAAAAACGTGGCTGCTTGGATCCATGACAAAGGAGGTCGCAAGTAGTGTTATCCGTTGCAAAGGTGCGCAACAGATCTGGACGGAATTGCATGAACGATTCTCCCATGTTAACGTGGTGCAACTATTTAATGTGGAAAATGGAATCCACACTTGTGTTCAAGGAGATTTGACGATTGGATCATATTTTACAAAATTAAAGGGATTATGGGATGAGCGTGATGCTCTTTGCTCTTTTCCCACATGCACATGCGGTTCCATTAAAGCTGTGGCTTCATATATTGAAACACAAAAGACCATGAAATTCCTCATGGGACTCAATGACACTTATTCGGGTGTGCGTAGCAATACACTCCTTATGGACCCATTGCCCTCGGTAAATAAAGCATATGCGCTTGCACTACGTCATGAAAAGCAATCTGCAGTCACACAAGGAAAAGATCTTTCCAAACCTGAAAGTGCCGCCTTTGCTGCAAAATCAAATGTGCATGAGACGACAAGCACACTTAAATGCACAAAATGTGGAAGAACCAATCACAACACTAAAAATTGTAGAGCACATCTCACTTGTGGACATTGCGGTATCAAGGGCCATACATCTGATTATTGTAGGAAGAAGAAGAGTGGTGAAGGATCGGCAGCTTCTAAGGGAAATCAAAATTCCTCCAATAAAATAGAAGACAAAGGGGCACGTTGCTCATTCTCACCTGAGGAGTATAAAAAAATCTTGGATATGGTGAGATCTAAAAATGCATCTGCTAATCATGCACAGATCTAAAAATACATCTGCTAATCTTCTTGCATTGATGGCACGCACAATTGGATCCTAGATAGTGGATGTACGCATCACATGGTTTCGGACCCTAAACTTCTCACGTTTTCTAAACCTGTCAAAAATTGTACTGTTACTCTCCCAAATGGATCTAAAACACCAGTCACTCACATTGGAAGCGTGACATTGTCACCACACTTAACACTTAAAAATGTTCACTGCGTTCCATTTTTTCGATTAAATCTTATCTCTTTTCATAAATTAACCATGCATTCCCCATCTACAGTCACCTTTCTAAATAATTATTGTTTGATTCAGGACCTACATTCGGGGAAGATGATTGGGACGGGCAAGGAAAAGGAGGGCCTCTATTATCTTGAAATGAGTAAACAAGGCCTTTGCCATCAAGCCATAGTGTCAACTTCCTCCCTATGGCACCAACGTTTGGGGCACCCTTCCTCAAAAGTTATGTCTTTTTTTCCTTTACCAGAAATTAGCAATAAATCTTGTAATAATGACAGTTGTCTGATATGTCCTCTTGCAAAGCAAACACGTCTTCCTTTTAATAAAAGTTCCATTACCAGTGCAACTCCATTTGAGTTAATCATGTTGATATTTGGGGTGGCTATAGGGTACCCTCTCTTACCGGTGCCCAATACTTTCTCACAATTGTGGATGACTTCACACGTTGCACCTGGGTATATTTGATGAAACACAAATCTGAAGCCAAAGATTTATTATTAAATTTTTTTAATCTAGCCGAGACACAATTCAATGCCAAATTAAAAATCCTCCGTAGTGATAATGGTGCAGAATTTCGGCTTACGGACACATATGCTAAAAGATGAATAATTCACCAAACAAGTTGTGTTAACACGCCCCAACAAAACGGGGTTGCTGAAAGAAAACACAGACATCTCCTCAATATAGCACGAGCCCTCCTTTTCCAAGCAGGTCTCCCAAAGAAATTTTGGGGAGATGCCATCCTCACTTCGGCTTATCTTATAAATCGCACACCCACACCCATACTTAAAGGAAAAACACCTTTTGAACAATTATTTGATAAAAACCCAACTTATTCCCACCTACGCACTTTTGGTTGTCTTTGCTTTGCATCCACCCATGCAGAAAAACGAACCAAATTTGATCCACGATCTTCAAAATGTATATTTTTAGGATACCCGTACGGCCAAAAGGGATACAAAGTGTTCGACCTACACACAGAAAAGACTTTTGTTTCCTGTGATGTTACTTTTCATGAAAATGTATTTCCTTATCCACACTTTGCCCACTCAATTCCCACGTTGCCAGCAAATCCATCTACACCACTTATTTCTATGGAGGATGAACCTGCTTCCTTTTCCCATACCACAGAACATGTCATGTCTATTGATCCTCCTTCACCACCTGTCATGCCTGTTGATCCTCCTTCACCTAATGTTCCTCCTGTTGATACCTCTCTGACAGAACCTAACATCTCACAGCCCACACCGAATCCTCCACGCCAAGCCAACGTCCTAGCAAAACACCCACTTATTTGCAAGATTTTCACATAGATGCGGCCCTCCCTTTAAGGTCTGATACTTCATCAGCTTCGAATGCAGCTCTCAGTTCAGGTAATAAACATTCTTTACATCACTTTCTTTCCTATGATCGTTTATCATCTGCACATAAAGCTTATACCGCCACCATTACACTTTTAAAAGAACCTACCACGTACACACAAGCTGTACAGGAGCCGTGTTGGCATGCCGCCATGCAAGCAGAGCTTGACGCCTTAGAGGCTAATCACACATGGAGTTTAACACCTCTGCCACCAAATAAACATCCTATTGGTTGTAAATGGGTGTATAAAGTTAAATTAAAATCAGATGGCACCATCGAACGATACAAGGCCAGATTAGTGGCGAAAGGCTACAATCAAGTTGAAGGAATCGACTACCGTGAGACATTTGCCCCGGTTGCTAAAATGGTAACTGTTCGCACTCTTCTTAGCTTTGCTGCTTTACGTGGCTGGCATTTACACCAACTGGACGTAAATAACGCGTTTTTACACGGAGATCTTGAAGAAGAAGTTTACATGTCTCTTCCACCTGGTTACGGACGAAAGGGGGAGACTCGAGTTTGCAAACTAAACAAATCATTATATGGATTAAAACAGGCTTCTCGCCAATGGTTTGTGAAATTATCTAATTCTCTTAAAAGTGCATGTTTCAAGCAATCATATGCAGATTACTCTTTATTCGTCCACAACCGTGGAGGGAAATTTTTGGCCATACTAGTATATGTCGATGATGTTATTTTAGCAGGTGATAATTTGCAGGACATTGAAGAGACAAAGGTTTTCCTATCTCAACAATTTAAGCTCAAAGATTTGGGACAATTAAAATATTTTCTTGGGATCGAAGTTGCTAGATCACGCCAAGGTATTGTCTTGTCTCAACGAAAATATGCTCTAGAAATTTTAGAGGACACAGGTTTTCTTGGAGCTAAGCCATCTCGTTTTCCCGTCGACGAGAACATTACTTTGACATCTACTCAAGGAGAACTCATCTCAGATGCGTCCTCATACATGCGCCTTATTGGTCGGCTTATCTATTTGACAGTTACACGTCCGGATCTTGCGTATGCAGTTCACATGTTAAGCCAATTCATGGACAAACCACGGCAGCCACACCTTGACGCGGCACATAAAGTATTGCGATACATAAAAAACACACCAGGCCAAGGGATTTTCTTGCCATCCGTGGGACAACCAACACTTAGTGCATTTTGTGGGCTCGCTGTAAGGACACTAGGAGATCAATTACGGGATTCTGTATTTTGCTTGGCCAAGCTCCCATATCATGGTGAACAAAGAAACAAAACACAGTGTCTCGATCAAGTGCCGAGGCAGAGTATCGCTCGATGGCAAGCACTTGCTGTGAAGTTACATGGATAAAAGCCATTTTGGGAGACTTAGGGCTCAATCATGAAAAGCCCGTAAACTTATTTTGTGACAATGAAGCTGCCCTACATATAGCTTCTAATCCGGTATTTCATGAGCGGACAAAGCATATTGAAATTGATTGTCATTTAGTCCGAGAGAAGATACAAAATGGGATGATACAGACACTTCATGTTCGAACCGATGAACAGCCAGCTGACTTGTTCACTAAGCCTTTAAGCACAAAGCATTTTGAAGAGTTGCTGATCAAGTTGGGTGTAATGAATATACACTCCAACTTGAGGGGGAGTGTAAAAGAGGATAAATATAGTTTGTAATTTAAATTAAGTGATAGCCGTATATATCCTATTAAGTCAAGTTTATCATCTTAAGTAGTTTTATCTTCTTTTGAATAATAGTTCGGACTCTTTATATTGTAACTTTTCCCTTCTAGTAATGCAAGCATAGTTTTCCTGTTCTCATATTTTATCTTCACTTAGCACAAGATCTGTAACGACTAGCCCATAGTGTCCAATCAGAGCAAGAGATATATCACTAACATTTAGTCCTTGCAGCTTAATTGTTTTCAAGATTGTAGAATTTGATGACAGAATCCCTGCAATACCTTCATCACCAACTAAAGGACAATTCTTGATAGAAATCGATTGAAGTTTAGGACAATGCTTCCCAATCGCTTTTAGACCTTTATTACCTATACTAAAACAATATTCAATACTTAAAGTACTCAAATTCGGACGCTTCTCAGCTAATGAAGCAAGCCCTTTATCAATAACAATTGGACATTGACAAAGGTCTAATCTTTCCAATAAACGACATCCTCGTGCAATCTGAAGCAAACCATCATCATCAAATTTGAATTCTTGAATATGCTTAGTACTACCGTAGTACTAAAAAGAGATACAAAAAAGTCATCTATTAATCGATAGCATTTCCAAACTCTGTCGAATCCCACAATTCAGACGGAGAAAAAATAGGTCAAATCTGAACCTGCTACACACTCACCTTCATCTACAAGAGCCATATCCATAACGTCCCGCTCCCGGATACCGAGCCCTTATCCGGAAATGGAACGTTCGGCACGCATAATATTAAATAAATCAAATATTACATGTAAATCTCTACTACGTCGTATTAAATAAAGCAAACGGAAGCAAAAGACTCGGGTAAAATTCTCCATACAACCCAGAATAGAAATAATAACTAAAGGGTAAAATGTAACTTATTACATCAAGAGAAATTAAAATGAAACTTAAAAGAAATACGTAATCCTCAAAACTATGCAAGACAAACCCAACAAGTTCAACTAAAGAACTTGAATCCAAAACAGTGACAAAAGAATAATGAAAGACAATAAATAATAAACAGCTCCAACTCTGGCCTCCTCAAACGTCATCATCGAAGTCCTGATCAAGCTCATGGTCAACCTGTTCATCTTCTCTCCCCCAAACACATAGAAAAACAATGCATTTGAGGTAAGTACAAAGTACTCAATAAGAGGTAGAAGCTACAAATCAACTAAGGCTCCTTAACATGTTTTAAGTTAAATTATTATCTTTATGAGACCGACTCAATCTAGGGTTCACTTCATGTCCATCAACATGTCATGACTAATTGTTTTTAACATAGCTTATCTTTGTTACATTTGCATTCTAGGGCTCTAAGCATAATGCTACTCACCACGAAGTATATGGGTGCAACCTATTAGTGGATCACACTAATAGCCAAGGGCTAGTCCCGATAGTATACGCGTTCGGTGAAATTCCTCTACTCCTGGTGCCCCCTAATGGCCCGCAAAGTTATCCATCCACGAGTACCCTCTACTCATGGTGCCTCTAGATAGGCCAGCAAGTTTACTAGTTTTATCCGAAAGCCAACACATTGCGATATAAACTTGTGCCTATCCAAGAATGACATGATGTTTAGTCTTTTACTAGTCAAGTATGTAATCATCATTAGTTGTTAACTAGCCACCTAGTTGTTTTCAAGTAAGCTCCCTCACAACTCAACTCACTAAACTAGACATCTAGACATGGACATGGCCTAGAAATTACACAGACATTGATTAACTCTAGATCACCAAAGCACAAGCCCTTTCATGTCTTTCCGACGGTCCTGAACTTCAACTCCCTTTAAGAGTACGTCCGGTGCCGGAACCCAACGCATCTGAACTCAATCGGGGCTTGTTTATGTTTAATTAATGTTATTAGATCAAGGATTAACATTTAGGATTCATATCACAGCTAAAAATCATCTTTTTCATCAAAAAGGAGGTCCAGTGCGCCCACACCGGGTTCAGTGCCCACGTACTAAGCCTATGTACGTAAAGACTGGAATTCTGCTCGTCCAGTGCGCCAACACTGGGGCTGGTGCACACGCTCCATCTCTCTGTATGTAAATTTCACTTTTTGGTTCTCCAGTGCATCCGCACTGGGCTAGGTGTTAAAGCCATATTTATATGATTATTAAGGGCGTATTTCATTATTATTTTCCCCACATTTGCATAATTTATATAAGAATTAAGGGTTTAAGTGCAATTATTTAGTAAGGATGGTTTTAGTATGGTTATGTGAAAAATTGGTTATTTTAAGTATTGAATTGATTGATTTATTATGATTTGGACTTTATTACATTTTTGCAATGTTTATTTATCCTTTAGGAGGCTTAATTTCGAGTGCTATAAGTGGATAAATGAAGCTCAAGTCGAATTATTCAAGATAGAGTTGGAATTGGTTCAAAGAAATTGGATAATCCGACCTCAAAGCAGTCCAGCCGAGCGTCTGCATCCCGTCCACCAGGCGGGCGTCTGATTTCATGGACGAGCGTCCAGGAGAGGAAATCACATACAGAGAGTTTGGACGCAGCATGGACGGACGTCTAGAGCAAAGTCAAGATCCACCAGACGGGCGTTCAAGGCCGACTTAAACCCTAACCGACTTAGAGCTCTATAAATAAAGCGGCAGCCCCAACCCTAAGGGGACACTCTTTACACATCATTGAGATCGCACTTTCACACCAAAAAGCTGCTGTAACGCCCCGTTCCCGGACACCGAGTCCTTATCCGGAAAAGGAACGTTCGGCACGTATAAAATAAAAGTGAATTCATTTTATACGTAAGCCTCTACTATGTCGTATCAAATGAAAGCAAACGGAAGCAAAACTCGGGTATATATTTTTTTTCAACGTCTAAGAATAGAAACAAGAAATTCTAAAGATAGAAATGTAAATTATTACATTGGAAAAGTACGAAATCCCAAAAGACAGTACGTAGCAACCAAAAGAAACCAACAGTCTACCTCAGAATCATTACAAGAGCCACCAAAGAAAAACAAGAAAGAAACATTCTTGAAACTTCAACGAGCGCCTTCACACGTCGTCGTCAAAACTCTCCTCGAACACCCGTTCGTCTTCTCACCCCCAAACACATAAAAGAAAAATGCATTCGAGGTAAGTACAATGTACTCGGCAAGAAAGAGAAGCTATGAAACCAAAAGAAATTATAAGGAAAGATATTTAAGTTGTTTATTTGGTTATAAGAGACCGACTCAATCTAGGGTTCACTTCATGCTCATCAACATGTTGTGACTAACTGCTTTCTAACTTAACCTATCTATGTTACAACCGCACTCAAGGGCACTACGCGCATCCCCTCGGCGAGTCCCTCCGTACTTAGGGTCTTTGACCTACGAGTTCTTCTACCTTGGGAACACTCTTTTGCAACATATTAGTGGATCACACCAATATCCACGAAGTCTAGAAAAGGTAGACTCCGATAGCACGCACACCTCGGCGAGTCCCTCCGTACTTAGGGTCTTTTTGACCTACGAAGTTCTTCCACCTTCGAGGTAGCACATGCATCGCGATTTAGCCTGGTGCCTAGCCAAGAGAGACATGTTGTTTAATCTTTTACTAGTCACATACGTTGTTTATTAGGTTATTAGCTAGCCAACCTAAGTATTTTCAAGTATTCTCCCTCACACAACTACTCTCTTCTTAGACCACTAGACACGGACAAGTCCTAGCACATACACAGCCAATGATGAACCCTAATTCATCAAAGCACAAGCCTATCATGCTCTTCCGACGGATCCGAACTTCAACTCCCTTTAAGAGTACATTCGGTGTTTTAACTGAACGAATCAGAAGCTCAATTCAGGCTTGTCTAAGTTTATACCATTTTAACATATCATGTATAAAGGTTTCATACGATAAATCATGTTTATAAGGCCGAACAACAACCCACAAGGAAACAAAGTGACAAACCAGCTAGACGCCCGTTTTAAGGCATGGACGCCCGTCTGAACATTACTGGACGCCCGTCCAAAAGCTGGACGCCCGTCCACCTAAAACAGTATCAATCCTGAATGTAAATTAGCACCTCAGACGCCCGTCCGGATAAGCCAGACGCCCGTCTGAGATTCGACCTAAGCGGACGCCCGTCCGGATAACCGGACGCCCGTCCGGATAACCGGACGCCCGTCCGGATAACCGGACGCCCGTCCACCTGGGTTCGACCAAAACCCTAACTTCATCATCATGCGATTACCAGATCGTATTTCAACTAAAAACCAAAGAAAAACAAAGCACGAAACACAAGCAAACTTATATCTAAACATGCCATGATACTTATAGACAAAACTCAAACCATCAACACATCATTCTAGCACCAACTACAACCTACATTTGCATCTAACCTTATAAAAGCAAGGAGATCATAGGATTTATTTTCCTTACCTTAAAACAGCCCAGAAAACTGAACCAAAACCAGCAAAAGACTGCAACTTTGGCAACCAAACTGGTATCCAAACGTAGTCCTCTTCTCAACGATTCCAAAACTTGATTCCGATGCGAAAACGGTTAACTCCTTCTCTCGAAAATGAGAAAACTCTTGTCTCTCCCTCTTTTCTCTCTCACAGCCGCAGGGATGGGTTTAGGGTGTTTCAAATCCTGATTTGTGATTAACAAAAGGGGTTAGGTCATTGTTATTATCCATTTAAATACCTACTCCCAAAACTTAGGCTTTTCCTTATATGCCCCTTTTATTAAAAAAAAGAGAACTGATCTTTCCTTTATTTATATATATACATAATTCGAAGATACATATATATAAAACACCGAATTATTTAACTCCGAATAAAAGGAAAGCGAATCCAATATTTCGTTTTCGCAAAAAGACACGTCTGCCCTTTCCCGAAAATCGGAATATTACATTCTCCCCCTTTAAAAGGAGTTTCGTCCTCGAAACTAGAACATACCTGGTAAATCCCCAAACTCTTGGAACTCACTAAGCATGTCGCTTTCCACTTCCCAAGTTGCCTCCTCGGGTGAATGATTGCTCCACTGAACTAACACCAAAGGGATCATCCGTCTCTTAATCATCTTTTCTTTCCGGTCTAGGATCTTGATAGGTCTCTCGTCATATGCAAGGTTATCTTGTAAGATTTCTGGGTCAACCGTAGTTTCCACATCCTTCTTAGTCAGACATTTCTTCAACATCGAAACGTGAAACACATTATGGACTCTCGACATTGATTCTGGCAACTGAAGCTTATAAGCTAACGTCCCAACTCTCTCCAAAATCTCAAAAGGTCCAACATACCTTGGACTTAGCTTTCCTTTTTGTCCAAAGCGTTTCACTCCTTTCATCGATGAAGCTCGGAGGTAAACTCTATCGCCGACTTCAAACTCAAGAGGTCTTCTTCTAACATCAGCCCAACTTTTCTGTCTGTCTTGGGCTGCCTTCAGATTCTTCTTGACCAACTGAACCCTTTCCTTTGCTTGTTCTACCATTTCGGGCCCCGTGATCCGTCTCTCTCCGACTTCATCCCAAAACAATGGCGTGCGACATCTTCTCCCATACAACGCTTCAAACGGCGGCATGCCTATACACGTGTGAAAACTATTATTATAGGCAAATTCGTTACCGGAAGGTAGTCATCCCATGATCCGCCTACCTCCAAAACGCAAGCTCTCAACATGTCCTCGAGCGTTTGGATGGTCCTCTCAGACTGTCCATCTGTCTGAGGATGAAAAGCCGTGCTCAAGTCCAACTTAGTCCCGAAGGCTTCTTGCAAGCTCTTCCAAAACCGACTTACAAATCTCGAATCACGGTCTGAAACTATCGAGATTGGAACTCCATGTAGCTTCACTATGTTGTCCAGATATAGTGTCGTCATCTTCTTTAATGGCATGTCAACCTTGTACGGTAAGAAATGGGCAGATTTGGTCAATCTGTCCACGATTACCCAAATTGCGTCGTGTCCGCCTCTTGTCTTAGGTAATCCGGTGATGAAGTCCATTGTGATCTTATCCCACTTCCATTCCGGGATATCCAATGGCTTAAGAATTCCACCGGGTCTTCTATGCTCCGCCTTAACCTTCTGACATACATCACACTCGGCCACAAACTTGGCTATTTCCACTTTCATCGAGGGCCACCAAAATCTTTCCTTTTGGTCTCTGTACATTTTAGTAGCACCCGGATGAACCGCAAAAGCTATCCTATGTGCTTCTTCCATAATTCTTTGTCTCAAGTCGCCAACGTTAGGTACACATAGACGATCCCGATACCACGATTTCCACTTTTATCCAACACGTAACCAACCGTAGGCTTCTCTCTAGCAACACGCTTCAAGTCCAACAAAACCGGGTCTTCGTCTTGCTTTCCCCGAATATCATCCATCAACTCGATCTTGCTAACAACGGTGCCACAAACCGCCGGTCTTCAATCGATCGAAGCTTCGATTTCCAACCCATCAAACCTTTCGCCATTACCTCAACACTTTGGAAGCCGCAAACACTCGGTTTCTGCTCGAGCATCCGCCACTACATTCGCTTTACCCGGATGGTACTGAATGTCCAAATCATAGTCCTTAACGAACTCTAACCATCTCCTCCGTCTCATATTCAGGTTCTCTTGTGTGAAGAAATACTTTAAACTCTTATGGTCGGTGAAGATCCTTGCTTTAACCCCATATAAGTAATGCGTCCAAGTCTTTAAGGCAAATACTACCGCTGCCAACTCTAGATCATGTGTCGGGTAATTCTTCTCATGTACCTTCAACTCGCCTAGATGCATAAGCTATCACTTTTCCTCCTTGCATCAACACACAACCCAAACCCCGTCCCGAAGCATCCGTGTAAACATCATAGTTATCAAAAATCTCCGGAATCGCTAACACCGGTGCCGTAGTCAACTTACTCTTCAAGGTATGAAAGGCCTTATCACACTCATTAGTCCATTCAAATTTCACATTCTTCGTGTCGACTGGTGAGTGGAGTAGCTATCTTCGAAAAATCTTGTACGAACTTCCGGTAGTAACCAGCCAACCCAAGAAAACTTCTTACTTCTGAAACTGTGGTAGGTTTAGGCCAATTCTCAACTGCCTCGATCTTTGCCGGATCAACTTGAATGCCAATCTCCGTAAATGACATGACCCAAGAAACTCACTCGATCCAACCAAAAGTCACACTTAGAAAACTTTGCATACAACCGATTCTTCTTCGGTGTGTCCAACACTATCCTTAAGTGTTCCTCGTGTTCCTTCTCATCCTTAGAGTAAACTAGGATATCGTCTATGAACACTATCACGAACTTATCCAAGTACGGCATGAAAACTCGCCGCATCAAATCCATAAATGCGGATGGAGCATTAGTGAGTCCAAAAGGCATGACAAGGAACTCATAATGTCCATATCTCGTACCGAAAGCCGTCTTCGGTATATCTCGCTATCTTAACCTTCAATTGATGATATCCGGACCTCGTGTCGATCTTGGAAAACACCTTCTTACCCCCGCAACTGATTAAACAGGTCATCTATCCTTGGTAGGGGATACTTATTCTTGATGGTAAGGTTGTTCAGTGCTCTGTAGTCGATACACATTCTCATGCTGCCATCTTTCTTCTTCACGAACAAAACAGGGGCTCCCCATGGCGAGGTACTGGGCTGAATTATGTTCCTTTCAAGCATATCTTTAAGTTGAGCTTTCAACTCCTTTAATTCAGCCGGTGCCATTCTGTAAGGTGCTTTAGCAACTGGTGCCGCTCCCGGTAACAACTGAATTTCAAACTCTATCTCTCTGTCCGGCATGTTTCCCGGTAACTCTTCTGGAAATACCTCAGGGTATTCCCTCACTATGGGAGTCTCCTCGAACTTAGGCTTCACTTGTTCCACGTCCACTGCATACAACAAGTAGCCTTCACAACCCTTCTGACAAGCCCTTACCGCCTTAACCGCTGATATGATCGGATGTTTCTTCTTACTCGGCTTGTACACATTCCCTTGATACGTCTTGTCCGATTTCCCGTGTACTTTAAAAATCACTTTCTTCTCTTTACAAATCAAAGTGTACATAATTCTCGGATAGCCAATCTATTCCGAGGATTACATCAAAATCCGAAAAGTCCAAAACTGTAAAGTTGCTCTTACATCGATAAGGTCCGACTCGAACTTCCACTTGTGGTATCATTCTAGTTACCCTTGATACCTTCCCTAACGGCGTAGTTATCTCCAAAGTGTTCCTTAAAGGTTCTGAAGGTAAATCCAACTTCTTAGCTACCTTGGTTGACACAAAAGTATTTGACGCTCCCGTGTCAAACAAAACCTTGACCACTAGGTTTTCTAACATTATCGTACCTAGTATGCATATTCATTTATTTAAATATAGTTACAACATGAATAATCACGCTATAAAATATCTTAATAGAAGAATAAAACCATAACATGGTACCTGAAATAACGTCATCCTCTGGTTCCACAAAATTGGCATCCGCTGCAAAAACTCGAACCGGTCGGCTCGGGCCGCCTCTCCCGCTACCTTGGCTCGAACCACTCTTGTTTCCTCTGTTTGGACACGCTCTAGAAAAGTGTCCTTGCTCACCACAAACGTAACAACCGTTACTACTCTGCCTGCACTCTCTTGTATGATTTCTGTTGCACTTGGGGCAAAGTGGTGCACTGTTCGGAGCCTTAGCTGCTGTAGGAGCCGTAGTCTTCTTGGCTGCTTGCTGTGGCGCTCCCCTATAACTGCCTTGACTTGTCCCAAAATTTCTCTTATTATTAACAACCACTGTAGCTCTCTTCCTGAAAGTTTCGACTTCCAAGGCTTTATTCATCAACTCTGCCATATTCCTTGCCGTGAATCCTAGCATGCCCGACTGAATCTCGTAGGCCAACCCATCCTTATAGAGGGCCATCTTTCTCTCTTCTACCATCATCAATTCCGGATAGAACCTTCCTAGCTCATTGAACTTATTAGTATACTTTGGGCCACCGTCGGTGATTACCTTGCTTGTGCTTCGGAATTGACTTGCTTTATCTCGCTTGAACCGTAACCGGGAAGTACTCATTATAAAACATCGTCTTGAACCCTTCCCAATCCGTTACCTTACCGTTCGCTTTGGACGGCATCAATCCATGCTTCGTCGCTCCCAACATAAAACCGATCGCTAGCCGTGCCATTTCGTCTCGGAACATGTATGTTCCTACAAGCTTTCTCGAATCCCCTTATCCACTCCTCTGCTTTAGAATGCTCCACATTACCAAAGAAGTTCTCAACTCGATTTCTCCTCAATCTCGTATACCAATCCACCGCTGGTGTGTGTTCAAAAGCCGGTCTAACTCGGTGGGTGAACCGGAGGGTAACCGAAAGATACATGCGGTTGATACTGCTGATGTTGAGGATGAGGTGGGATTACTTGAGGCTCATTCTGATACGGATAGTACCCCTGATAAGACTGATGCTGTTGAGGCTGCTGATAACCAAAGGGTGGATGACCGACGCCTTGCTGGTGGTCAAAGCGTGGTGAAGGTGGTACTATAGGTTGAGGAACATGACCTACAGGAGGAGGGTAAAAGACCTGCTGCTGCTGAGGATACACTGGAGGATAAGCACTAGATGGTGGTGGATACACATTGGTCACTGGTGGTGGCGCACTAATCGGTGGAATGTCGCCTATTACAGTGACACGAATAGGTGCTTGTCCAGGCTCTCCATAAATGTAGTTATATCTTGGCGGTGGTCGGGGTGGCGGATTCGATGCGGCCTCGGTGACCCATCTTGTTGAGACCTTGGTGTCGGTGTGGCTGTATGGGGTGGTGGTGAAAGACTCAAACGAGGCGAAGGATTCTGCCTCACAAATCCGCCCCCTACTACGGGCACTGGGCTCCCTGCCCCTTGACTAACCCCCGAGCTCCCGGCTCCACGAACGCCTCTCCTTGTCGTTACCATGCCGAAAGATCAAGAAAACCGTACGTTACTAAAGATCTAAAGAAACTTATCTTAAGGAAAGGAAGTCTAAAGGACGCTAATTCTCTGATACCAACTGTAACGCCCCGTTCCCGGACACCGAGTCCTTATCCGGAAAACGAACGTTCGGCACGTATAAAATAAAAGTGAATTCATTTTATACGTAAGCCTCTACTATGTCGTATCAAATGAAAGCAAACGGAAGCAAAACTCGGGTATATTTTTTTTTTTCAACGTCTAAGAATAGAAACAAGAAATTCTAAAGATAGAAATGTAAATTATTACATTGGAAAAGTACGAAATCCCAAAAGACAAGACGTAGCAACCAAAAGAAACCAACAAATCTACCTCGAATCATTACAAGAGCCACCAAAGAAAAACAAGAAAGAAACATTCTTGAAACTTCAACGAGCGCCTTCACACGTCGTCGTCAAAACTCTCCTCGAACACCCGTTCGTCTTCTCACCCCCAAACACATAAAAGAAAAATGCATTCGAGGTAAGTACAATGTACTCGGCAAGAAAAAGAGAAGCTATGAAACCAAAAGAAATTATAAGGAAAGATATTTAAGTTGTTTATTTGGTTATAAGAGACCGACTCAATCTAGGGTTCACTTCATGCTCATCAACATGTTGTGACTAACTCGTTTCTAACTTAACCTATCTATGTTACAACCGCACTCAAGGGCACTACGCGCATCCCCTCGCGAGTCCCTCTCGTACTTAGGGTCTTTGACCTACGAGTTCTTCTACCTTGGGAACACTCTTTTGCAACATATTAGTGGATCACACCAATATCCACGAAGTCTAGAAAAGGTAGACTCCGATAGCACGCACACTGTCCCGGATTTTATCAATACAAAACAACAAGTAATAAACCGGTTAACCTCAAGTGCAAGGATCGTAGTGTAGAGGCTATGCCGGGTCGATCTTACGGGGAACTAGACGAATGTGAATCCTAGCTTTTGTTTTTAACTAACTATTGTCACGAAAACTAACCTAAACAGGGAACTAAAACTGGACAAACATGCTGAAAATAAACTAGACAGAGGACGAAATCCAAAGCTAGGAAAGATTGAAAGCGATAAACTAAACTAAACTTAAGTGCAGAAAAAGTAGACTAATCTAACAATTCAAGTTCAAGGATTAAAATCAAATTATAACGAACGAACAAGCAATTGATCCACCTATCCTATCAACATTCAATTCTGATTCGGATTAATTTGTGATCTCTACTCAAGTCGTGATTCACCTAATCGAAGGCATAAACTCCTACTCTCGTGGACAAGTTCGTTTCCTAATCTTTTATCTTTCGATGTTAAAGATTACGTCTTTCTAACCTAGGCGTGAAATCTTTCAATTCCTAATCTAGAAAATCAATCTAATAACTCTCGTTTTAGTTAGATCGAAGATCTATTCTTTTATCACGGTGATCTATCGTTAACATGATTTTCATCAAATAAACAATCATCAAAGCAAGCATCTTTCGATTAAACATGCAAAAACATACAAAACATGATAAAAGAAACGAACTTGAAATAGATACTCACAAATCAATCACGAATCAAACTGAATTGTTGATGGACGGCTTCACAACGCTTGTTCAAGAGGGTTTAGCCTCTTAACATCCTTGTTGCAACTCGAATTGATGAAATAAAAGACATGAATCTATCTAATCTAATCTAGGAATTAAATTGCATAAAAGTAGATAAAAGCGTAGAAAAACGCAACCAAGCTGCCCCTAGGTTTTTAGGGTTCGAATTTCGTGTCTAGGGTTTGAGAAATCGCGCCTATTTATAGATTTTTAGGTCGGTTTAGGCTAAGGCGGTGCTAGGACGCCCGTCCACTATCTTGGACGCTCGTCCGGCAGCCTTCCGGACGGAGGTGAACGCTCGTTCGAACGCGTCCGAACTCTCTCGAATGTAAAATATGATTCTCGGACGCTCGTCCACTTATCAAACGCCCGTTCGCCCTTGGACGCTCGTCCACTCGGATGAACGCTAGTCCACCTTCGATCAAGACTTGATAATTCCATCTTTATCTTCTTTTCTTCTCTATCCAATTCACCATTATCTCTTTTAACTTGAAATAGCTCGAAATTCATCAACATTTGATCATCAATTGAGCCACATAATTGTACCTACATGACATCAAAAACACCGCAAAGCGTAACATAATTCCAATAAACATAAAATCATACTTAAAACATATAAATTCACCAACTTTGCGATTAACTCATTAAAAATGTCATTTGCTCAATAATTCCATTTAAACACGTGATTTCCATGCAATTCATACGAATGTGGTGGAAAACATTATAAAATATAGCGTTATAAAACACGTAAATTCACCCTTAACAACTCCCCCACACTTAAACCTTGCTCGTCCCGAGCAAAACAAAACAAGATAAAGGCTCGGAAAGAATATAGACACCTCAACACATACACCACATAGTCAATAAATTAGAAGCTCACCATCGTGTGTGTGCATAGCCATAGAAAACTTCCACTAAATCCAAACTTGAAAAACTCAAAGCAAAACTAGCTAATACCCCATCGTAGACTAGTAATAAGTGACACTCATAAGGTATACCCTACAAACGTGACATATCCCGAGAAGAATGATCGAATATATCTAGGGCCTTTCTGAAATACTCAGAGGATAATCCCTACAAAGATATCCGTCGGTTTACTCGGGGATAAGATAGACGATAACTTAGTCTTATATACATTTCATAACACTTCTTTAGTTGATTTAACTTTTTCACTTTAAACACACATTAGAAGAAGCTATTGCCCTCATAGCAGAATAGGACATTTCGAGATAATACCCTACCTTACTCCAATCATAAGGCAGCTTTTCCTAACTGTCGTGAGCTCTTAGTCATCATAGTGGTATAGGACATACGTGGTATACCCTACACCACTCAAATCATCGACTAGCTTTCGACACACCCGATAGATTCATTTAATTATTCAACTTCTCATTTGACAATAGTTACGTGTTACTTATCACATTCAAACGTCTAGATATTCACAGTATAACATACTACGGAACTAAATACAAACTATCATAAATCTCACGATACATACGTAGCACTAAGCACATGACTTATAAGAAAATCAAAAATTACTAATCCAAACGGGGTATAGCTTTATAAATTAGCTCATCATTCACTATGGCACGTGGAAAATAAATCTTGGTGAAACAACTAACTCACTAAAAATATGGTATACGAATCAATGACTATAACAAACCGAACAAAAACGTGTATTGCCTACTCGGGACGAACAAAAACAAAAGTGTCGAAAAATTTTGAAAAATTAAGCCCCCATTTTGCACGAAACATCATATATTAAGCAAATGGTAGATACATAGCGATCATTCCCCTCCCCCACACTTAAATAACAACATGTCCTCATGTTGTGCGTAATAAGAGAAACTTAGCCGATTGTAGTTCTAAAGTGGCAATTCCGGAAGTGCTACGTATCAACTCCGTAAAGGCTTGATGAAAGCGATGAACTTGTGGACCATCCACCGGAAAACCGACATCATCCGAAAGCTCACAAGTGCTATAGCAAATATCCCGCATACATGAAAAACAACACAAAACGTACCTCGGGGATACAAGGGATTAAACCATATCGCGCAAAAGTGATAGAGATAAAGATAAGAGGAAATCATAAGCAAAACAACACTTCGACCCCGTATAAGATTAGGACGGCTGACTGATAAAAACAACACAATCCTAATAAGAGTAAAACAACTAGAACAAGGAAAAATAACTAAAGAAAGAAACTAATATAATAAGGGATATCTAGGATGCCTCCTAGTAGCACTAATGGTTATCGTCGTTAGCTCGACACATTTGAAGCTCAGCCTGAATCAGGCCATTTAACCTTTCTGCCAGCCACTACCTCGTTTAAGCTTTGGTCAGTAGTGTGGCCGCGAAAAACTTGACTTAACACATGGGGTTAAATCCTTTATAGCTTTCCAAATACGTTTAAACTTCCCATGGTTGACCTCTTCGTCTTCGAAGATTTTGATGACATCTCGCGTTGACGCTCCTTCCAATACTCTTCCATATCCCAACTACCAGCTAGAACCTCCTCAGATTTATCACAACCATCATCCTCAGAAAACAAGTCGGGCGAAAACTCATCAAACTCGTCGACTTTAGGGGTGCTACACCCGAGGATATCGAGAAATCGAACAATCAAATGCTTTACCTTGGGTTCACCAATGTAATGCTTGCACCTCTGACCATTCACTCGGAACGGTTGATCGCCGTAACCGCGCAGTTCTAGAACGCCTCCAGGAATGATTTGGAGAATCTCAAATGGACCAGACCAACGTGTTCTCAACTTCCCAGGAAACAAATGTAACCTAGAATTGTATAAGAGAACTTGCTCGCCGACCTGGAATTCTCTCTTCTTTATCTTGGCGTCATGGAGTAGTTTCATCTTCTCTTTACCGATCCCGGCACTTTCATATGCTCGAAGTCCGAACTCGTCCGGCTCATGTAACCGCTTCGAAGTCGATGCTTTGTCCACAAGTTTGGGCATCAAAGTTTAAAAACTTTGTGGCCCAATAAGCTCTATGCTCTAGCTCGACGGGCGGATGACATGGTTTCCCGTAGACCATTTGATATGGCGATGTACCCATAGGGGTCTTATAGGCGATCCTATATGCCCAAAGTACATCGTCCAACTTCAAACTCCGGTCTTTTCTATGACTATTCACCGTCTTCTCCAGGATTTTCTTAAGACTCGGTTGCTTCGCTCAACTCGACCACTAGTCATCGGATGATATGGTGTGCCGCTTTATGGCGAACACCATACTTCTCGAGGACTTTTTCCAAAGGTCGGTTGCGAAGTGTGTCCCTTCATCACCGATCAAGGCACGTGGACATCCAAACCTCACAAAGATGTTCTTCTTCGAAATTTCATGACCGTTTTATGATCATTGTGAGGAGTGGCAATTGCCTCCACCCATTTCGAAACATAGTCAACGCGTAGACTAAGATGTATTTGTTGCCACAAGATGATGGGAATGGTCCCATAAAATCGATGCCCCAAACATCAAAGACTTCGCATTCAAGGATGGGTTTCAACGGCATGTCAAACCGCCTTGTCAAAGCTCCGGTTCTTTGGCAACGATCACAAGCTTTGCAGAAAGCTTCTGCGTCCTTAAAGATCGTAGGCCAATAGAAACCGGACTGGAAGATCTTCGCAACCGTTTTCCAAGGACCAAAGTGACCACCTGTGGGTCCACTATGGCATTTCTCGATAATCTCTTGTTGCTCAGATTCAGGAACGCATCTCCTAAGCAAACCATCTTTGCAGATCTTGAACAGATAAGGTTCATCCCAAACGAAATATTTCATATCAGAGAAGAACTTCTTCTTCTCCTGATACGACATCTCGGGGTCAAGGTAACGGGCATGAAGGTAATTCACAATGGACGAATACCATGGAACATCAGGAGAGCGGCCATCGATCAACATGATGTTTTCTAAAGGAAAGTAAAGATCTATATCTTCAGGATCACCCTTTTCCTCACTTATCATCCTAGAGACATGATCCGCCACTACGTTCTCACTGCCCTTCTTATCTTTGATTTGAACGTCAAATTCTTGGAGGGTCAGTATCCAACGCAAGATAGGCGCGGTTTAGCTTCCTTTTTGGTCATGAGATATCGCAAAGCGGCGTGGTCGGTCCACACAATCACTTGAGCACCCGGCAAGTAACTACGAAACTTATCCATAGCAAAGACTACGGCTAATAATTCCTTTTCAGTGGTTGTGTAGTTAACTTGAGAAGGATTCAGTGTGTGACTGGCATAATAGATAGGCTGGAACTTTCCATTAAGCTTTTGCCCTAAGACTGCACCAACAACATAGTTGGATGCATCACACATAAGCTCAAAGGGTAGGTTCCAGTCTGGCGATATAAGAATTGGAGCGGATATTAACCGATTCTTGAGCTCCTCAAACGCTTGCTTGCAGTTTTCATCGAAATTGAACTCAACGTCTTCCTTGAGCAGAGTAGATAGGGGCTTGGCTACTTTGGAAAAATCTTGGATGAATCTCCCGTAAACCGACATGTCCGAGGAAACCTCGACTTCGCGTACATTCTTAGGATAACTCATCTTCTCAATAGCTTCTACCTTGGCCCTATCTACTTCTATACCTTTGGCGGACACTTTGTGGCCAAGAACTATCCCCTCATCGACCATAAAATGGCATTTTTCCCAATTGAGTACTAAGTCCTTTTCCACACATCTAGACAACACCTGATCAAGATTATTGAGGCAGTCATCAAAGGATTGACCGAAAACCGAAAAATCGTCCATAAAAATCTCCATGCACTTTTCAACTAGCCCGTCAAAGATTGCCATCATACACCTTTGAAAGGTGGCCGGGGCATTACAGAGACCAAATGGCATCCGCCTGTAGGCGAATGTCCCATAAGGGCAAGTGAAAGTGGTCTTCTCTTGGTCAACAGGATCGATGGGTATCTGGAAGTATCCTGAATATCCATCCAGAAACAAGAGAATGCGTGCCCCGCCGTACGCTCAAGCATCCGGTCAATGAATGGAAGGGGGAAATGATCTTTCGGTGTGACCTCATTGAGCTTTCGATAATCGATACATACTCGTATCCAGTAATGAGCCTCAATGCTATCTCTTCTCCCTTCTCATTTTTCTCAATCGTAATTCCACCTTTCTTGGGAACTACTTGAGTCGGGGAAACCCATTCACTGTCAGCAATGGCGTAAATGATACCCATATCTAGAAGCTTTATAATTTCCTTCTTGACTACCTCTTGCATGTGAGGGTTGAGCCTTCTCTGAGGCTGTCTAACTCGTTTTGCACCCTCCTCAGTCTTGATCTTGTGCATACAGATGTCGGGAGATATCCCTCGGATATCTCCCACCTGCCATCCAAAGGCTTTCTCATTTTTGCGCAAGACGTTTAACGCTTTAAGCTCTTCTATTCGAGACGGCTTTGCGAGAGATGATCAAGGGAAGCTTGTCACCTTCTCTCGAAATACATACTTAAGATGTTTAGGCAACGGCTTCGAACCAAGTCTACGGGGGTTCCTCTAGACTTGATTTAAGATCTCCACTCCTCAACTCAACATCGTTGAGTTTACTTAGTGGCCCTACGCCAAAGCTTCTTCTCTTAGCCCATCCTCAAAATCAGCTGCTAACTGGTCTAGATTGACCACACCATGATTATTCAGATTATCGATCAATCGCTCATATTCTGCTTCTACAACCAAGACTTGCTTATCCATGAAGTCATTGAAGTCATCAGACGTCTCCTCAATGGAAAAGCCGGTTGGAGAACCGGAGGGTACTTGAATAGATTTAGAAACACTATAGCTCACCTCCCGGTCACCAACTCGAATGGTGACATGCCCACCATCACAATCGATGAGGGCTCTAGCCGTAGATAGAAAAGGTCTTCCGAGAATCAAAGGGACACTTTCACTTTTCTCAATATCCAAGACGTACCGACCAACCGGAAAGGTAAACCTATCTATTTGAACCAATACGTCCCTTAGGATCCCCGAAGCTTTCTTAGAGGACCTATCGAACCGCAAGTTCATGGTAGTGGGTTCTAGAAGATTCGCAAACCAAGCCGATTGCAAACGGACAATGGCATCAAGGCGATGGATGCACCCAGTGTCACATAAGGAATTCGGGAAGACTAGGCCTCCCATCCGCAATGTGAGCACAAATTTGCCCGGGTCGCTTCTCTTGGTTGGTAAGTCTTGATAATTGACCGTAGAACACTCCTTACCAATTGCTTGATCCATTCCTGCTAACTTCTTCTTGGAAGATACAACATCCTTGATGAACTTTGTATACTTAGGCATCTCGACCAAGACCTCGGATAATGGCAGATTTACCTGAGTATTTTTCAGAAGGTTTAGTACCTTTTCGTACTTTTTGTCTTCAACCAATGGGATGTTGCTCTTTCTAGGTGGAAAGGGAAGCCTTTTCAAATCCACCTCGGAAAATACTTTCTTCGAGGGCGAACTAACGGCCTTGTCTTCCAAATCTTTCCATCGAACCGTCTTTTCATTCTTTTTGCTAGTCAGGGGATCAGCCATCTGACTATCATTTAACTCATCACTCCTCAGGGGATCAGCCACCTGAGGATCCTCAAATATTTCACTTCTCAGGGGAACAGCCACCTGAGGACTTCCAATTGATTCTTTATTCCTCAAGGGATCAACCACTTGAGGAATCTCAACTCTTTCTTCTATCAGGGGATCAGCCACCTGATTTTCCTTCTACAGCCAAGGGGATGATGGGTGCTCAACTTCCCCTCCTGCCTTACCAATGGCAGGAGGGGCTAGTGGTTTCCCCGGAAGCCGGGGGACCACCAACTTGAGAACCACTTCTCAAATTCATTGCACCGGCCTCTTCTCTACCGTATGGAGGTGAAGGTACCGGTCGGTGCATTGATCGCGCTTAAATCGGCGTGAGCGACTTGACCGCCTTTTGGGTTTTTCTCGCAAAAAATCGGGCGATGCCCTGGGGGTCTTGACGCTAGCTGCTCAGCCAATTGCCCTATTTGTCTCTCAAGACTTTTTATTGTCCTGTTTTGCTCCTCCAACTTGGTTTCGAAATTGTTGGATTGGGAGGGTCCTTGAGAGTTCTGATGATTTTGAGGGAGTGGCTGATTGGACTGATTTGGAAATGTAGAATTAGAATTGGCGGGCCAATTCTGATTGAACCTTTGCTGTGGATTGGAAGAATTATAGCTTGGGTTCTGATTATAACCAGGGGTTCTATTGAAGTTCGAATTAGGATTAAATCCCGAAGATTGATTAAACCCTTGGTTTTGGAAACTGTTCTGGCCAGAGAATTGGTTATTGAATCTCGATTTGTCCGGCCGAGAAAGCATTGACTTCCGCATTCGCCCAATCATGGGACGAAGCGAGCGATATGCCCCATGCTTCACACATACTTGGCATGTGATTGGATTATGCTCGTCCACAGTCATGAACAAAGCATTGACTTGCGAGCGAGGGGGAAGAAAATTGACATTGGCCGGTCATATGGCCGGTCGACAAAGATGCTTCACAATACGTAACTTGAGAGTTCTCGTGAAAGTGAAGGAGCCCGATAACTCGGGTAGGGGCCGGTGTGAGAGGTCGTCGGTTGAGAAGGTGCCATCTCGCTTTTGCGGTATGGCAACAAGACTTTGCATAGTCACCTCTTCGACCTTGGGAGGGGGAGGAGGTGCTTGGATGGCTTGATAAGAGGGGCGTAGTTATATTTGGCAATGTCCTCGAACAACGCCCACCCCTCATCGTGTGTTTTCTTGAGAAATGCCCCACCGAGGAACTATTGACCATGCCCTTGGTGAGCTCGGTCAATCCGCCGAAGAAAGTATGGACTTGCCTTTGCTTTGGCAAGCCATGATGGGGACACTTCCGCGGGAGAGACTTAAACCTTTTCCACGCCTCAAAGAATGACTCATTTTCCAAATCGACGGAATGTGAAGATTTCGTGCGGACGGTGGGCGTTTTTGAAGGAGGAAAGTATTGACTTAGAAATTCCTTCTCGAGTTCCGCCCACGTAGTGATGGATTCGAGAGGGAGAGAGTGATACCACTCGAGTGCCTCCCCCCGTAAGGAAAATGGAAATAGTTTAAGCTTGATGGCGTCCTCACTTACACCTTGGATACGGGTAGTACCGCATATTTGCAAGAATGTGTGTAAGTGAGTGTGGGGGTTTTCAGATGGGAAACCATGGAAAATTGATGCATGCTGCATCATCTGAATAAGTCCTGGCTTTAGCTCGAAAGTTTGAGCAGTAATGGCTGGCATAACAATCGCGGGGTTGATGGTGACTGTGCCGGGCATGGCATAGTCGGCCAACGTCCGTCTATCTTCCGCTGCCATTATTACTAATCTTTCGATTTCTCCTGAAAGATAATGCTCAAATTCTTGATCTAGAGCGTTTCCTTCGTCGAACCGAAGTTTCCGCCTATTGGGTCGGACTATGGTCCGCTCGGGGTCAGGGGAGTAGATTAGTGGTCCCTTCGACTACGAGTTTGCATACACCGAGATCCAAGATCAAGTTGTTGAGCAAGAAAGAAAGAAGGAGAGAAAAGAACTATAAACTAAGAAACTAACGCCTTAAGCTAAAGACTTATAATCTATTCTAAGATCAAAACCTAGGGAAAAGAAAAGAAAAGAAGAGGTTGATAGAAGGAAAAGAGGAACGGACGGACGTCCAAAATTGTGGACGAGCGTCCGACCGCTTTTCGGGATAGACGGGCGTCCGTAAGTGTGAACGCTCGTTTGCGGTGTCGGAAATTGATACAGGTTTGAAGAAATTTCAGCGGACGGGCGTCCAGTAAAATAAACGCTCGTCGGACTGAAGTAAGAACTGGACGGGTGTTCGCTGAAACGAACGCTCGTCCAACTGGGCAGAACGATCAGAAAAACAGAGTATGATAGACAGAAAACAGAGTATAGGCTAGCACTAAGTTTTAATACTAACTACTCGAAGAAACTCAACTAATATGACAGATAAATGAACAAAAACAACTAAACTACCAACTACGAACAGAAACTGAAAAGATAGAACCTAAAAACAAGAATCGAAAACAAAATAAAAACAAAAACAAAAACTAGACAACCGTCCGGTTCCCCGGCAACGGCGCCAAAAACTTGTCCCGGATTTTATCAATACAAAACAACAAGTAATAAACCGGTTAACCTCAAGTGCAAGGATCGTAGTGTAGAGGCTATGCCGGGTCGATCTTACGGGGAACTAGACGAATGTGAATCCTAGCTTTTGTTTTTAACTAACTATTGTCACGAAAACTAACCTAAACAGGGAACTAAAACTGGACAAACATGCTGAAAATAAACTAGACAGAGGACGAAATCCAAAGCTAGGAAAGATTGAAAGCGATAAACTAAACTAAACTTAAGTGCAGAAAAAGTAGACTAATCTAACAATTCAAGTTCAAGGATTAAAATCAAATTATAACGAACGAACAAGCAATTGATCCACCTATCCTATCAACATTCAATTCTGATTCGGATTAATTCGTGATCTCTACTCAAGTCGTGATTCACCTAATCGAAGGCATAAACTCCTACTCTCGTGGACAAGTTCGTTTCCTAATCTTTTATCTTTCGATGTTAAAGATTACGTCTTTCTAACCTAGGCGTGAAATCTTTCAATTCCTAATCTAGAAAATCAATCTAATAACTCTCGTTTTAGTTAGATCGAAGATCTATTCTTTTATCACGGTGATCTATCGTTAACATGATTTTCATCAAATAAACAATCATCAAAGCAAGCATCTTTCGATTAAACATGCAAAAACATACAAAACATGATAAAAGAAACGAACTTGAAATAGATACTCACAAATCAATCACGAATCAAACTGAATTGTTGATGGACGGCTTCACAACGCTTGCTCAAGAGGGTTTAGCCTCTTAACATCCTTGTTGCAACTCGAATTGATGAAATAAAAGACATGAATCTATCTAATCTAATCTAGGAATTAAATTGCATAAAAGTAGATAAAAACTGTAGAAAAACGCAGCCAAGCTGCCCCTAGGTTTTTAGGGTTCGAATTCTTGTGTCTAGGGTTTGAGAAATCGCGCCTATTTATAGATTTTTAGGTCGGTTTAGGCTAAGGCGGTGCTAGGACGCCCGTCCACTATCTTGGACGCTCGTCCGGCGCTTCGGACGGAGGTGAACGCTCGTTCAGAACGCGTCTGAACTCTCTGAATGTAAAATATGATTCTGGACGCTCGTCCACTTATCAAACGCCCGTTCAGTCTTGGACGCTCGTCCACTCAGATGAACGCTAGTCCAGCTTCGATCAAGACTTGATAATTCCATCTTTATCTTCTTTTCTTCTCTATCCAATTCACCATTATCTCTTTTAACTTGAAATAGCTCGAAATTCATCAACATTTGATCATCAATTGAGCCACATAATTGTACCTACATGACATCAAAAACACCGCAAAGCGTAACATAATTCCAATAAACATAAAATCATACTTAAAACATATAAATTCACCAACTTTGCGATTAACTCATTAAAAATGTCATTTGCTCAATAATTCCATTTAAACACGTGATTTCCATGCAATTCATACGAATGTGGTGGAAAACATTATAAAATATAGCGTTATAAAACACGTAAATTCACCCTTAACACACACCTCAGAAGAGTCCCTCCGTACTTAGGGTCTTTTTGACCTACGAAGTTCTTCCACCTTCAGAGGTAGCACATGCATCGCGATTTAGCCTGGTGCCTAGCCAAGAGAGACATGTTGTTTAATCTTTTACTAGTCACATACGTTGTTTATTAGGTTATTAGCTAGCCAACCTAAGTATTTTCAAGTATTCTCCCTCACACAACTACTCTCTTCTTAGACCACTAGACACGGACAAGTCCTAGCACATACACAGCCAATGATGAACCCTAATTCATCAAAGCACAAGCCTATCATGCTCTTCCGACGGATCCGAACTTCAACTCCCTTTAAGAGTACATTCGGTGTTTTAACTGAACGAATCAGAAGCTCAATTCAGGCTTGTCTAAGTTTATACCATTTTAACATATCATGTATAAAGGTTTCATACAGATAAATCATGTTTATAAGGCTGAACAACAACCCACAAGGAAACAGTGACAAACCAGCTAGACGCCCGTTTTAAGGCATGGACGCCCGTCCAAAAGCTGGACGCCCGTCCACCTAAAACAGTATCAATCCTGAATGTAAATTAGCACCTCAGACGCCCGTCCGGATAAGCCAGACGCCCGTCTGAGATTCGACCTAAGCGGACGCCCGTCCGGATAACCGGACGCCCGTCCGGATAACCGGACGCCCGTCCACCTGGGTTCGACCAAAACCCTAACTTCATCATCATGCGATTACCAGATCGTATTTCAACTAAAAACCAGCAAAAATAGCACAGAAACACAACAAACTTATATCTAAACATGCCATGATACTTATAGACAAAACTCAAACCATCAACACATCATTCTAGCACCAACTACAACCTACATTTGCATCTAACCTTATAAAAGCAAGGAGATCATAGGATTTATTTTCCTTACCTTAAAACAGCCCGAAAAAAGCCGAACCAAAACCAAAAAAGATCGCAACTTTGGCAACCAAACTGGTATCCAAACGTAGTCCTCTTCTCAACGATTCCAAAACTTGATTCCGATGCGAAAACGGTTAACTCCTTCTCTCGAAAATGAGAAAACTCTTGTCTCTCCCTCTTTTCTCTCTCACAGCCGCAGGGATGGGTTTAGGGTGTTTCAAATCCTGATTTGTGATTAACAAAAGGGGTTAGGTCATTGTTATTATCCATTTAAATACCTACTCCCAAAACTTAGGCTTTTCCTTATATGCCCCTTTTATTAAAAAAAAGAGAACTGATCTTTCCTTTATTTATATATATACATAACTCGAAGATACATATATATAAAACACCGAATTATTTAACTCCGAATAAAAGGAAAGCGAATCCAATATTTCGTTTTCGCAAAAAGACACGTCTGCCCTTTCCCGAAAATCGGAATATTACAGCTGCGGCCAGAACCCTAATTCCATAGAGATGAGTTTCTCCAACCCAACAATCATATTCAACATGATTGTTGGCTAGAAACCTTGCAGTGAGTCGACGGAGGAAGCCCATCATCAACACAACCAACTAGAGAATTCGATGCTTAAGTTTAGTGAGTTTAATTCATAGTTTTTCATTACTTTGGATCTGTTCTACATTGTTTATGTTTTGTTGAATTAAGATTCTATGAAACGACTTATTTATCTTTATGCTTGAATGATTATATGAGAGTATATTATTTAAGTTCTATTTCGTTCAAAGTAATGCATCTAATCATGTTGTAAGAAATTAAGCATGTTTAGTTGAGTAAAAAGTTTGGAAACGATCTTGTGATTGAGTTTTGATTGCATGTTTAGTTTGTTTGAAAAGATAAACGAAACCTTAGAAATTTGATTGAAGATATTTGATTGAATTCGTGAAAAATCACTACTAAAAACTATGTCTTTGTAATCACCGTCTAGTTGGATTGTTTGTTGATGGGTGGATTCGTTGCCTCGCTGTGTTTTCCTTTAATTGTTTGAATCAAATCATTTAGATTAAGTTTAGTTTAAGTTCTAGTTTTATAAACCCTAATTTCCTGCTGTTTTCCTGCATTTTTCTGTTTATGTTCGTAGTTAGACGCTCGTCCGAAATATCGAACGAACGTCCATTAGGTTAAGCCTTCAGACGCTCGTTCACTTTAGTGAACGCTCGTCCATCTTTCTGTTTCTATTTTCTAAGCTGTTTTCATTCCTGTTTTAGTTTTAATTCTTAGGTTTAGGTTTTAGTTAGTTTCAGCCTTAGTTTAGATAGATAATTGTGACATAATCGATATAAATCTATACATGAATCCGATAAACATTCCACTCCCTTAGGACGACCCGTAAACACCCTATACTACGATCCTTATACTTGGGGTGTTTCGGTTTATAAATTTAAAACACGTTTTTACCGAGCAAGTTTTTGGCGCCGTTGCCGGGGAGTCGGTAACAGTTGTCGGATTCTATTTAGGACAATTTTCTTTGTCAAAAGGGGTCGTTAGGGCACGCGGTAGTATTTTGACCATAACTTTCGGCTCGAGTGTCCGTTTGGAACGCAGGACCCCAATTCGGAAAGCTCGTTCCGACGCCGACGCGGGTTTTCAAGGTCAAAATCGTTAGGCCTTCAGTGCGTTTTCTAGGTCAAAATCCACTGTTTTCCCCTCCATTTTGGCCCTAGAAGATTTCAACACGTTTTTTTTTACCGTCTTAGTGTTTTTCTTGTTTTTAAACTTTTCGTAGGTAGGTTTCTTTTCAAGTTTCGGTTTTCTATATATTTTCTAAAATAAGAAAATTAAGAAAATACTAAAAGCCTTCTGAACGAGCGTTCACCCATACTGAACGCCCGTCTGCCCCCATCTGTCTTCTGAACGCCAGTTCAGTGCTCTGAACGAGCGTTCACTTCCTGAATCCTCTCTGAACTAGCGTCCACGTACACTGAACGCCGGTTCGGTCCACGAAAATTCCACAATTCTTTTCTCTCGCTCTTCTATCTTTCTACACTTCTAAATCCTCCAATCTTCTCTAAACTCGTTCTCATCAACCCTAAGGTTGATTTCTTCCTGTTCTGCTTCTCTGGTTTATGCAAACGAGAAGTAAGAAGGGACTTCTAATCTTCGATCCCGAGCCTGAACGATCTATTTTTAGAAGGAGGCTTTTCCCTGATTTGGACATAATGGCAGATCAAGATCCACCAATTCCAAATCCTGATCCCCAAGCTCAGTTAAATTTACTCCTTCAGCAGATGCAAGCTCTGCAGCAACAACAGAATCAACAAGCTGGCATAAATCAACAACTTCAACAATTTCGCCAGTTGCAGCTTAATCAACTGAACCAGGACCCCTACACCCCATATCTAAATCAAGACTTTCTCGAGGGGCATAGACCTATTCGTCCTCCTGACATCGGAGGAGTGAACTTTGATCTAAAGAACGGAGTAGTTGCTCTAGTTCAGAATAGCTCTTTCCATGGTACTGCTCAGGAAGATCCACACGACTTCTTGTCCACATTCGTACAAATCTGTGAAGCAGGCCATTATCCTGGTGTTGATTCTGAGATAGTTAAGTTAAAGCTATTTCCTTTTGCTTTGAAAGGTGAAGCAAGTCGGTGGTTTAAATCGTTGGCACATCATTCTCTCCATACATGGAATGATGTCAAAAGAGCCTTCGCTCTTAAGTGGGTTTCACCAGGCAAGATTATGGAGATGAAACGGGAAATAGCTACGTTTGAGCAGTTGGAGGATGAGACTGTTGGCAAAGCTTGGGAGAGATTGAATCTCTTGATGAGGAAATGCCCCAATCACGGATATGACAGACATGAGTTGCTTTGGAACTGTTCTACGAGAGGTGTCTCTCAACCTAATAGAGACTATCTTGACTCCACAAACTCATGGATCCTTCTTAGGGGAGGTGATGAGATCGCCACTGAGTGGCCGAGACCATCGCCAAGAACAATATGTGGTCGACTCCCAAGAAGACCAATGTTGATAAGAAAGAAGGTACTGCAAGCAGTCCTGACACAAAGCTGTTGGTTGCTCAGATGGAATTGATAAGCAAGCAGCTGGCCAATCTTCAGACGCAGCCTTCTGATCTGGGAATGCAGGTAGGAACGGAGATGACGGAAGAAGTAAATCTAATGGATAATCAAAACCAACCCTTCCGAAACTTTAACCAGAATCAGAACTACTCGGGATTTCCATGACAAAACTTCAATCAAGCCAAGTTACCACCTGGCCCTTCAAATTCGAATTCTTTCAACTCAAACTATCAAAGGACAGCCCCTAACTCCCAAAGGCCGCAGGGTGGATGGAACCAAACTCAAAATCATACCACCTCATGTGTCCCTCAACACAAATTCGATGAGCTGGTAGACATGGTGAAGACCTTGTCTACTAGCGTTAAAGCTATTGAGAGACAAGTTGGTCAGATGGCAGACCAGCAAGCAAGCAGACCTCACGGTAAACTTCCAAGTTATACCGAGAGAAATCCGAAAGCTGATGTGAATGTTTGCACTGCCATTACACCTCAGTGGGAGCATGGACAGGAAGAAGAACTCAATGAAGTAACGTTGAGAAGTGGTAAAAAGGCTGAATCCGGCAAGATGTCGGGAAACGAGTAGCCCCTCCTGACGCCATGAGTTCAGGAGGGGGAAATCAGAAACCACATACCGAAGAAAGCAACGATGAGGAGCTTAGTGACAATTCTTCGGAGGACAAAAATAATTCTGATAATGAGGTAAGGAAGGAATGTCAGAAAGCTGTATCCCTGACTAAGAAAAAGGAAGAAAAGTTCGTAAGATGGAAGGATAAGGAGGATGAGGCGATAAAGAATCAGGCCACAGGGAATGATAAAGCCCTTCCTTACCCCCCAAAAAGGAAAGAGAAAGCCCTCACTAATGACAAGCAGTATGATGGAGTGAGGAGGATGCTTAGAGACACTCAAGTTAGTATGCCCTTAGCCGAGGTATTAACGAAATGCCTAAATGCTCTAAGTATCTAAAAGAATTCGTGGGAGTAAGAGAAAGCTTCGGGGGATGGTCGAAGAAGTGCTACGCGAAGATTGCGCGATGGTTTCACGAGAAAGTCGCCGTTAAGCGAGGTGACCACGGCGGACCTTCAATCTCCCGTGAGATCGAAGGCCATTTATTCAAAAATGTCTTATGCGACTCGGGGGCCTCTATTAATGTGATGCCATTAAACGTATGCAAAAAGCTCGGGTTAGATAAAAGGATGCGGGAACGCCCTATTTCTCTTCGGATGGTTGATAAATCTAGCCGGACCGCAGCCGGTTGTGTAGCTAATGTTCTCCTTCAAGTTGAACATTTAGTCTTCCCTACCGACCGGGTTATTCTAGACTATCCACCGATAAGGAGATGCCTCTAATTCTAGGCCGAACCTTTCTAGACACTTCTAACGCTCTCATCGACTTCGCAAAGGACAGATTACTCTTAGAGTCGATGACACATCCGTCACCTTCACACGAGGGACACATCCTGAAAGAGCCGTAATTGATGAAATATCGTTTGTCGAAGCTATCTATGAGGACGAAAAAGATGCCTACTCTGAAGAAGCAGAGGAGTTGACAGAGATAGGTGTTTTTGAAGTCATGGACATTGAAGATCAAGCTGACTGCGGACCATCTTCTAATTCATTTCAAGCCGTAGGCATTGACGAGTCATCTTCACTCGCTCACACTGAGCCTGTTAGTGGGTTAGAAGCATGGAGATGCCCAGCAACAAACGATGATCTCAAAGAACTGAGTCAGGAAGACTTCATCCCTGGTGAAGAAGAAGCTCTGATGGGTAGTTGGGACGAGGTAGAATTTTGGAGAGAAGCTACCCATTGGGAAGTAGATGATTGGGAAGAGCTGGCAGAAGAGCTTAAAGATGAAGAGTTAAGAAAAATGATCGATCACAAGAAAAAGGAAGCAAGTGTTGATCGGAGGATTCCGATGGACGATTTGATCCAGTACCTTTCTGGGGTGGAGCCTCGGGAAGATGAGTTATTCTTTAGTCAACCACTCCAAGCTCATAAAGAGAAAGGTGGCCCGTTAAAGTCTAGTATTGAGCAACCACCTACTGATTTAGAGCTCAAACCGCTTCCGAAACACCTTAAGTATATCTTTCTTAAGGATGGAGATAAATTGCCTTTGATCATTTCTTCGAAACTCGACCACGAGCAAGAAGCACAAATGATAGAAGTGCTTAAAAAGAATATCCTCGCGTTCGGATGGCAAGTGGGTGATATCCGAGGAATCGCCCGGATGTATGCATGCATAAAATCCAAACGGAGGAGGGAGCTAAAAAGGTTAGACAATCTCAGAGAAGGCTGAATCCGCATATGCAGGAGGTTGTCAAGAAAGAAGTGATAAAGTGGCTTGACTTGGGCATCATCTATGCAATCGACGATAGCGAGTGGGTCAGCCCTACTCAAGTTGTGCCAAAGAAGGGCGGAATCACAGTCGAAAAGAATGAAAAAGGGGAGGAAGTTGCCTTACGACTCGTGACAGGCTATAGAGTCTGCATTGACTATCGTAGACTTAACGAGGTTACTGCCAAGGACCACTTTCCCCTACCCTTCATTGACCAAATTATTGAACGACCGAGTGGCCATAAGTATTATTGTTTCCTTGATGGCTATTATGGCTACTTCCAGATAGCCATTGATCCTAATGACCAAGAGAAGACAACTTTTACGTGTCCATCTGGTACTTTTGCTTTTCGCAGAATGCCATTCGGCCTATGCAACGCACCCGCGACTTTTCAACGGTGCATGTTAGCCATTTTTGATGGACTTGTGGAGCAATGCATGGAGGTCTTCATGGATGACTTCTCAGTCTACGGCGATAGCTTTGATGAAATCTTAAAGAATCTAGATATGGTACTCCAACGGTGTGTTGAGAAAAATCTGGTGCTTAACTGGGAAAAATGCCATTTTCTAGTAGACGAAGGAATCGTTTTGGGACATAAGGTGTCCAATGCCGGTATTCAAGTTGATAAGGCTAAGGTCGAAGCCATTGAAAGGATGACGTACCCTAAGACAAGTGAAAGAGGTACGAGGTTTTCTAGGTCATGTTGGCTTCTACAAAGCGTTTCATTAAAGATTTTTCTACCATCGCCAAGCCTTTATCAAATCTTTTGAAAGATGATGTAGATTTCTTGTTCGATGCGAAGTGCAAAGAAGCTTTCAATTGTCCGAAAGACAAGCTTATCGTGCCCCTATTTTAGTTGCACCCGACCGGACCAAGCCTTTCGAGCCGATGTGCGATGCCTCTAATTACGCCGTAGGCGCAGCTTTTAGGTCAAAGAGTTGATAAAAGGTTCGGCCCATTTATTATGCGAGCCGCACCTTGAACCCAGCTCAATGCAATTATACCACAACTGAGAAGGAATTCTTAGCCGTTGTTTTTGCCATTGACAAGTTTAGAAGTTATCTTCTAGGGTCTCAAGTTGTTGTATGGACCGATCATGCAGCCCTACGCTACCTTATGGACAATGCAGATGCAAAACCAAGGTTACTTCAATGGATTTTGATATTACAAGAGTTTGACCTTGTGATTAAAGATAAGAAAGGTAGTGAGAATATTGTGGCTGATCATTTATCTCGCTTAGTAAATGAGGGTGCAGAGAATCACAATGATATAGGCATTGATTTTCCGACTGAGCAATTGATGAAGCTTGAAACGGTTAGGCCGTGGTATGATGACTACGTCAACTATTTAGCGAGTGGTCATTTAGAAGACATGACGTATCAGGAGAAGAAAAAGTTCTTTTCTGATCTTAAATATCTCGTATGGGAAGATCCTTATTTGTTCAGAGTCTGTAAAGACGGGTTGCTTCGACGGTGTGTTCCTGAGCATGATCAGTGGGATATCCTAGAACAATGCCACAGCGGTCCAACTGGAGGTCACTATGGAACACCGAAGACTGTTGCAAAGATCCTTCAAGCTGGATTCTACTGGCCGACTCTGTTTAAAGATGCAGAAGCCTTTTGTAAAGGTTGTGATAGGTGCCAGAGAACTGGACGGCAGAGTAGTAGGATGGAAATGCCACTTAAGCCCATTCTTGAATGTGAAGTTTTCGACGTTTGGGGCATAGATTTTATGGGACCCTTTCCATCTTCGTGCGGTAATAAATATATCCTCGTCTGTGTCGACTATGTTTCCAAGTGGGTTGAAGCCATAGCTACCCAAACTAATGATCATAAAGTCGTGAAGAAATTCTTGCAAAAGAATATCTTCACCGATTCGGCTCGTCCGAGAGCACTCATTAGTGATGAGGGTACCCACTTTTGCAATGCGCCGCTTGATAAAATCCTTGAAAGATATGGTGTCAAACACAAAGTTGGTACACCATATCATCCCCAAACCAAAGGCCAAGTCGAGGTAAGCAACCGAGCTTGAAAAGCATTTTAGAGAAGACCGTGAACAATAATCGATCTAATTGGAGTCTTAAGTTGGATGACGCATTGTGGGCTTATCGTACTGCATTTAAAACCCCGATGGGCACGTCACCCTTCCAAATGGTCTATGGCAAAGCTTGTCATTTACCCGTCGAACTTGAACACGAGCTTTACGGGCAATTAAATTCTTGAATTTCGATAGCCAACTCTGTGGGGAGAAACGGTTGTTACAGTTGAACGAGCTCGACGAATTCAGACTCAGAGCATACGAGAATGCTAAGCTTAGCAAAGAAAGAACAAAGATACTCCATGACGCTAAGATCAAGGACCGAGAATTCAAAGTTGGTGAAATGGCTTTACTCTATAATACCAGACTTCACCTGTTTCCGGGTAAACTCAAGTCTAGATGGTCTGGTCCCTTTGAGATTCTCGAGGTTAATCCAAGTGGAGTAATTACTTTGAACGGGTATGGTAATCAAGCTTTTAAAGTGAATGGCCATCGAATTAAGAAATATTTTGGGCAACCAAAGGAGAAGCCTGAGACTCTTTATTTCCAAAGAAGAGATGAGAGTACAGATGTCCTGATTTGTGAAGAGATTCCATCTTATTTCTTTGAGTCAGATGATGACATTCCTACCTCTTACCTGTGAGGAACTTCTTCTAAGACTCCTGAGCATGTTAGCACACCTATGCCTATCATCCGCAAGAACAAGCAGAAGAGAGTCAGTGTAGTTTGGAGAGAAAAGTTTAATGACCTTATTGCGCACTTGACTTGTTGTTGTGGTGAAAATCATTTCCGTCCCAGTACTTCTGATTCCGATACTGAGGTGGCGGCTGTTAAACCAAAGTGGCCCGATCCGGGTTGATCTTTTGCAATCTGTGTCAAGCTATTGACATTAAAAGAGCGCTCCTAGGAGGCAGCCTAGTTTTCTTTGTATTTTCTTTTCTTAGGTTGTTTTGTTTTCTTGTTTTTAGAAATAGTACTCTAGTGGCGTGTTGATGGTTATTCCTTTTACTCTTGTTGTAAGTGTTTTGTGTTATGTGTTGCTCATATACCCCGTGTACCCCGAGATTATATGGTATGTCGAGTGTGGCAGATACTTTTGAGCAGGTTCGCAAGCTTTTATGTCCAGTGTTGTCTATTCGAGTTGTAGCGGTACGTTCATGCTCCGGCCTGACCTCTACCAACTTTCATCCGACAACCACTGTTGAAACCAGCTAAGTTTTCTTTTTCTTTTATTCTGCACATTCTGAGGACATAATGTGATTTAAGTGTGGGGGGGTAAATTGGGTATGTTTTCATGCTATATCTTTTGAAATATGAGTGAATGTTAAATTTCAACTAAATTTAAATTTTTTTGTGAATCTCGAGCATATGATTGAAACTAAATGCTTTCTAGTTGTAGTTTTCTAACGATGATAGTATGTGACTTAGTGAGATAATTATAGCATGTCTTTACTTTCATGAAGATAGTATTCATTTTTCACTCACGGAAGCCTTTAATGTTGAAGCAAGATTTTTGAACTATATCCTTTCATTGTTTTAGTGATTTATCTTAGGAAGGTCAGTATAGTAACACCTTAGTTAGACCGTGTACTGTGAATATCTGTAAGTTTGAATGTGATAAGTGAAACGTGATTAAGTCTTTGCAATAGTAATAAATTGTTTACTTGAGGTGTTATGCTCAGTGGTCTGTGCTACTAGAAAATAATCTTTTCCACTGCCAGCCAGAAATCTCTAAGTAAACATAATAGTAATTGTGTGTGTCAGAAGCTGGTTTATGATTTGGGTGAGGTAGGGTGTACCACGTATGTCCTATTCCACTATGATGACCAAAAGCTCACGACAGTCAGTTTATAGCTACCTTATGATTGGAGTAAGGTAGGGGATTATCTCGAAATGTCCTATTCCACTATGATGGGTAAAAGCTCATTCTGATATGCGTCAAATTTGGAAATTTTGGAAATGATGAGTAAAAATAAAGTGAAGTCTTTGTTATCATGGATCTTATACCCAGTAGAACCGCATGATATGCTGTAGGGATTATCCTACTGAGTGCGTGGGAAGGCTTTGAGTGGAGCTATTACTGCCTATGTCTAGGATAATCATTGGATTTTTGAGAGGATATTTCTTTGAAAGGCTTGTTAGATTTGAAAAGGGCTTGTCACACATACACTGAATCTATCTCTGTGATGGTATTGCTTGCTATAGTTGTTGTATCTTTTGTTACATGAGTTAGAGATCTATGTGGATTGCATGAAAGTTGAGCTATAGTTTTGATTGTTTTGTCCGAGGACGTACAAAAAGCTAAGTGTGGGGGTGTTGTTAAGGCCATATTTATATGATTATTAAGGGCGTATTTCATTATTATTTTCCCCACATTTGCATAATTTATATAAGAATTAAGGGTTTAAGTGCAATTATTTAGTAAGGATGGTTTTAGTGTGGTTATGTGAAAAATTGGTTATTTTAAGTATTGAATTGATTGATTTATTATGATTTGGACTTTATTACATTTTTGCAATGTTTATTTATCCTTTAGGAGGCTTAATTTCGAGTGCTATAAGTGGATAAATGAAGCTCAAGTCGAATTATTCAAGATAGAGTTGGAATTGGTTCAAAGAAATTGGATAAAGATGATGAAATCCGACCTCAAAGCAGTCCAGCCGAGCGTCTGCATCTCGTCCACCAGACGGGCGTCTGATTGCATGGACGAGCGTCCAGGAGAGGAAATCACATACAGAGAGTTTGGACGCAGCATGGACGGACGTCTAGAGCAAAGTCAAGATCCACCAGACGGGCGTCCACAAGACCAGACGGGCGTTCAAGGCCGACTTAAACCCTAACCGACTTAGAGCTCTATAAATAAAGCGGCAGCCCCAACCCTAAGGGGACACTCTTTACACATCATTGAGATCGCACTTTCACACCAAAAAGCTGCGGCCAGAACCCTAATTCCATAGAGATGAGTTTCTCCAACCCAACAATCATATTCAACATGATTGTTGGCTAGAAACCTTGCAGTGAGTCGACGGAGGAAGCCCATCATCAACACAACCAACTAGAGAATTCGATGCTTAAGTTTAGTGAGTTTAATTCATAGTTTTTCATTACTTTGGATCTGTTCTACATTGTTTATGTTTTGTTGAATTAAGATTCTATGAAACGACTTATTTATCTTTATGCTTGAATGATTATATGAGAGTATATTATTTAAGTTCTATTTCGTTCAAAGTAATGCATCTAATCATGTTGTAAGAAATTAAGAATGTTTAGTTGAGTAAAAAGTTTGGAAACGATCTTGTGATTGAGTTTTGATTGCATGTTTAGTTTGTTTGAAAAGATAAACGAAACCTTAGAAATTTGATTGAAGATATTTGATTGAATTCGTGAAAAATCACTACTAAAAACTATGTCTTTGTAATCACCGTCTAGTTGGATTGTTTGTTGATGGGTGGATTCGTTGCCTCGCTGTGTTTTCCTTTAATTGTTTGAATCAAATCGTTTAGATTAAGTTTAGTTTAAGTTCTAGTTTTATAAACCCTAATTTCCTGCTGTTTTCCTGCATTTTTCTGTTTATGTTCGTAGTTAGACGCTCGTCCGAAATATCGAACGAACGTCCATTAGGTTAAGCCTTCAGACGCTCGTTCACTTTAGTGAACGCTCGTCCATCTTTCTGTTTCTATTTTCTAAGCTGTTTTCATTCCTGTTTTAGTTTTAATTCTTAGGTTTAGGTTTTAGTTAGTTTCAGACTTAGTTTAGATAGATAATTGTGACATAATCGATATAAATCTATACTTGAATCCGATAAACATTCCACTCCCTTAGGACGACCCGTAAACACCCTATACTACGATCCTTATACTTGGGGTGTTTCGGTTTATAAATTTAAAACACGTTTTTACCGAACACTAGGTGCGCCCGCACCAAGCGCGGCAACTTCCAAAAACTCAGTTTTGTGACCTCTAATCGTTCTCAAACTTTTCCAACATCATAATACTCAGAAAAAGGCATAAAAACAAAACTTTTATCTATCATAACAACTATAGATTCTCAGGCAACATGAAGGTATCAATTCTAGCATATTAATCATCTCAATCCTAACATAAACCCTAATAAACCGTAATCAACTTATAGGAAGACCTCTTACAATTTATCAAGCTAATCAAATTCCAAATCTTCAGAAAAACAACAAAACCTGAATCTTCTTGCACGAAGCCTTAAGAAAACTCCAACTTTCTGGTGTTGAATCGACGTTCTCTTCGCGAAGATTCCGCTGCTCTACTTTGATCCGAAAATCGTTGAGATTCAACTTAGAAACTAATCGAAAACTCCCTCAGCCCTCAAAGCTCCATGCCGTTCCCTCTCTCAACGTTGGAAAATTATGATTTCTTTTAGGTTGTGGGAACTAATGGGATCTATTTTCTTTAAATAGACAAAATCTGAATAGTTAACCTAATCCCTTATTTTCCTTAATTACCCTTATTATTAAAAATCATATTTTCCCCAATATATATATATATATATATATATATATATATATATATATATATATATATATCAAAATATATATATACACATAAAATACTTTAATCTGTAAATCATAATATTCCGTTTTTCACAAAAAGACACGTCTGCCCTTTTTCGAAAAATCGGGATATTACATTCCTTCCCCCTTAAAAGGAGTTTTGTCCTTGAAACTCGAGCGTGCTCAAACCGTTGACCTTCCTTTGCACTCTCTCTTCAACCATACCAAACCGAAGCTTCACTTGTTTCCCACCGACAACAACTAACCGATTCTGATCTTGCTAGCCACCGAACAAAAACTTTACCGATTCCCAAACCGTTCAAACTTCGCACACTGAACCCAAAAATGTCCGACCATAACTTGAACCACTAAAACTGCACTAGACACTCTTCTACTCCATGTGTCCTTCACCGGAAGATACTTAATTATGTCTATAATCCAAGTATACAAAATTCTTGGATAGCCGACCTATACCAAGAATCACTTTTTGGTCTGTAAAATTCTAAATTGTAACTTTACTCTTGCCACGGTTGATTCCATCACAACCAACAACTTGTAGTAACTTAGCAACCTTGATTCGTCTATCCAAATGTCTTGTTATAACCAAAGGAATTCTTGAGGTTGTTCTTACTAAATCCGAGTTGGGGTACCTGATTTTGAAACCGATCAACTTGTTCCAACTGACTCACTACTGTCTTAAACCAATCCACTCACTTCTTGTTGATCCCTAGAACAACAACACCTAGTCTCTACCTACCAAACTTCTTATTCTAGGTAACAACTAGCTTAAGAATCGTATAAAACAAAACATTCCAATCTCCAATAACCTACCACACCATAACTTCCAAGGTGACAGAAAGGCTTCTATTCTTTCTTGACCAAAAGACTTAAATGGTTTTGAGAAATTCAGGTGCATACATGAGCCATGAAATAAATTGATTTGCTCAAAAGTCAAGCCATAGGTCGGTCAAAATAATTCTTTTCGTCAACTACTATAAGCTGTCAAAAAAATTCAGGACTTCACAAACTGAAGTGTGTTGCAGATTGTGCTCAAACAAAGACGAATTTTCACTTGGTTCCAAAACAGCAATTCCAGTACAGGATGTTGTCTACAATATATAAAAAATTCAAGTCATTTGGAGGTGTTTAGCTTATTCAAAACAGATTGATAAGTAAGAGTACCGCTGCAGAATTTTCTGAACAGAGTGCTCATCCTTGTCAAGATATTTATGAACAATCCAATTTGAAAACTGAGTTGATGTAAAGAGAGAAGTTTATATAAGACAACTTTCTGAGTGGCTGAGTACTTACGGAATTTTCGGTATTTCAGAAATGATATTACAAGGCATATAGAAATATGAACAAAGTCGTTTACTCATTTTGAATAACACCAAGTTACAAAAAGAATTGATTAGGGCAAAACGTAGCAAATAAAAAAAATATTTAAATCCCCCAAGAGAAAGAACATGTGAGGGAAGTCTGAAAGTTACAAAAGAAGAGAGGGATTCTATTAAGGATCCTAGAGGAACGAACTCGAGCGAATCACGTAAGAGATGTCTGCTTAGAACTCAACTTAACCTTCGCTTAGGGAGACTATTCACTTGGTCCAAGTGCAACATAACCACGGTTTAAGGATTCTTAATTATACTAGGATTTACCACTACGATCAAGAGAGATCAGAAAGGTTCAACAAGGTCTAAGGAAATCTCATCTTAGAGGAAAGGAAGCCTAGAAGACGTTTCTCGCTGATACCAACTGTAACGCCCCGCTCCCGGATACCGAGCCCTTATCCGGAAATGGAACGTTCGGCACGCATAATTTTAAATATATCCAATACTACACGTAATCCTCTGCTACGTCGTATCAAATAAAGCAAACGGAAGCAAAAGACTCGGGTAAAATTCTCCATACAACCCAGAATAGAACGAATAACTAAAGGGTAGAAATGTAACTTATTACAACAAGAGAAATCGAAATAAAACTTAAAATAAATACGAAATCCCCGAAACTATGAAAGACAAAGCCAACAAGTTCAACAAAAGAACTTGAATCCAAAACAGTGACAAAAGAATAATGAAAGACAATAAATAATAAACAGCTCCAACTTCGGCGTCCTCAAACGTCGTCATCGAAGTCCTCATCAAACTCATGGTCAACCTGTTCATCTACTCTCCCCAAACACATAGAAAAACAATGCATTTGAGGTAAGTACAAAGTACTCAATAAGAGGTAGAAGCTACAAATCAACTAAGGCTCCTCAACATTATTAAGTTAAATTATTATCCTTATGAGACCGACTCAATCTAGGGTTCACTTCATGTCCATCAACATGTCATCACTAAATGTTTCTAACTTACCTCATCTTTGTTACATATGCATTCTAGGGCACTACGCATGATGCTACTCACCACGAAGTATCTGGGTGCAACCTATTAGTGGATCACACCTATAGCCATGGGCTAGTCCCGATAGTATACGCGTTCGGTGAAGTCCCTCTACTCCTGGTGCCCTCTAATGGCCATCAAAGTTATCCATCCTTGAGTACCCTCTACTCCTGGTGCCTATAGAAAGGCCAGCAAGTTTACTCGTTTTATCCGAAAGCCTACACATTGTGATATAACCTTGTGCCTATCCAAGAATGATATAATGTTTAGTCTTTTACTAGTCAAGTATATAATCATCATAAGTTGTTAACTAGCCACCTAGTTGTTTTCAAGTAAGCCCCCTCACAACTCAACTCTCTTTCCTAGACCTCTAGACATGGAAAAGGCCTAGCGATTATACAGACATTGATGAACTCTAGATCACCAAAGCACAAGCCCTTTCATGCCTTTCCGACGGTCCCAGACTTCAACTCCCTTTAAGAGTACATCCGGTGCCGGAACCAAATGCATCAGAACTAAATCGGGGCTTGTTTATGATTAATTAATGTTATTAGATCAAGGATTAACATTTAGGACTCATATAACAGTTAAAAATCAACTTTTTCATCAAAAAGGAGGTCCAGTGCACCCACACTGGGTTCAGTGCACACGCACTAAGCCTTTGTACGTAAAGACTGGAATTCTGCTCATCTAGTGTGCTAGAACTGGGGCTGGTGCACACGCACCAGCTCTCTGTATGTAAAATTTCACTTTTCTGGTTCTCCAATGCATCCGCACTGGGCTTGGTGCGCCCGCACCAAGCACGGCAACTTCCAAAAACTCAGTTTTTGACCTCTAATTGATCCCTAATCGTTCTCAAACTTGTCCAAAATCATAATACTTAGAAAAAGGCATAAAAACACAACTTTTATCTATCATAACCACTATAGATTCTTAGGCAACATGAAGGTAGCAATTCTAGCATATTAATCATCTCAATCCTAACATAAACCCTTATAAACTGTAATTAACTTGTAGGAAGACCCTTTTACCTTTTATCAAGAAAATCCAATTCCAAATCCTCAAAAAAAAAAAAACAAAACCTGAAGCTTCTTGCATGAAGCCTTAAGAAAACTCTAACTTTCTTGTGTTGAATCGACGTTCTCTTCGCGACGATTCCGCTGCTCCACTCCGATCCGAAAACCGTTGAGATTCGACTTAGAAACTAATCGAAAACTCCCTCAGCCCTTAAACCTCCACGCCGTTCCCTCTCTCAACGTTGGTAAATTTTGATTTCTTTTAGGTTGTGGGAACTAATGGGATCTATTTTCTTTAAATAGACAAAATCCCAATAGTTAACCTAATCCATTATTTTCCTTAATTACCCATATTATTAAAAATCATATTTTCCCCAATATATATATATATATATATATATATATATATATATATATATATATATATATATATATATATATATATATAAAATATCCAAAATATATATATACATAAAATACTTTAATCTGTAAATCATAATATTCCGTTTTTCGCAAAAAGACACGTATGCCATTTTTCGAAAAATCAGGCTATTACAATATCCGCCCTCGACATCTTCTGCTCAATCAAACCCCATTCTCTGGCAGGCACTTCCACTGGCACTTCTACAAAAAGAATCCGTGAAATAGAAGCCGTAATTATCTAATTTGTGGAAAATCAAGGGATTAGATTTTTGGATATGGCATCCTCAATCTTCCTGGGCATTTCCGAAGAGAGCGACGATGAAGACGATGCCAGCGATAGGGAGGCGGGATATAGCGAGCCATGGGTGGGTATTTTCTTTTTCCTCCAACCGTGGAACAAATCGAAAAAGAAATAAATGGCCGATAGGGTTATTTATGTCCAATAAGTGCTAGTTTGTCCTTATAACCAATTATCTTTTAGTGGTGTCCTAAGTGCCTAATTAAATCTCCAAATTAGTCCTTATACAAAATACTCATAAGTTTAAAGAGAGAAAGACTGTTTAGAGGGTCAGAACTCCCAGCAGCCGAGCTAGATTAGCTCCGGTGCTATCCCCAGACTTTTTAGGTCAGCCAACGCTTAGGGCCGACCCCCGAGCGATGTAGGTACCAATACTATCCTGACTCCTATAGGTCGGCCAACACTTGTGCTCCAACTTACTCGCATCCGACCTAAAAGGTCAGCCCAGGCCCCCTTCAGACCAAACCCCTCGCACATGTTCTGGATCAGATAATTATGGGAGGAATCCCGGGCCATAAAAGCTCCAATATTTACCATTTAGTACTAATGTTTGAATATCACAATTATCTCCTAAAATCAAGGAGATCAACTAATCCTTATCTTTTCCATAGGGACCACAATCAGAGTCCATCGCATACACGCTACACGCTAACTCTAGGGCATAAGCCCCTTTATATAAGCAATCCCTAAGGAACTACGGAGAATTGATTCCAATCCCCGCATTGGATACGTAGGGAGCTTGATCATTATCAAGTGCAGTCTAAAACATCTCAAAACTACCCCCCATTTAGGAGCTTCCTTAAGTTATCAGTAAGAGTCAAAATACCCAGGATCCGTATAGACGATTTTTGGAATCGTCAATTTGCGCTAGAAAGAGGGCCTCTTTGTTTGATAATCTCAAGTAAAGCTCTAGAATTGACATGGTGACCACACGACAACAAGCCGCCAATGGTAGCAATGCCAACAATGCGATAGAATCAGATGCTAACAACCAGAACCAACAACACGAAGAAGTCTCTCTTGACACGACCCACCGGCCGTTGGTAGATCAACTGACGGCTCTGGATGACGCAACAAAATAGGCTGTCCTCAATGCCGTCTTGGCAGAGGAGGACGAGAAAGATGAAGACCTGGAAGATCTAGAGAAAGAGGAACCTCTTGATGAAAATTCACAGGATCTGGATCTATAGGAGGGAGATCCATCAGCAGAGAACTCCCAAGAACAAGATTTGGTGGAGGATGACCTCAATGATGGGACCTGACAGCAAACTCCTTCTCTTCCCAGATAAAAAAGAGCCAAGAGGGATGATCTGTCGACCTCTTCAATCTTGAGAAAGCAGCTAGTCGTCCTGCATGCGATAGAAGCAGCCCGGGCCGAGTTGGACGCCATAGTAGGAAGGAGAGCCGCACCATTGGCCTTGAGTCTCCTTTCTCCAAGCAAATTGACAGGTATCCTCGACCATCAAGGTTCAATATCCCAAAATCGGAGATCACTTGTTCCCCACATGACTCTCGATTGTTCCCCAGACGAGATGAAGTGCAAGGCATTTCCTGCACTGTTCACCGGCCGAGCTCGAGAATGGTTCAAGAAGATACCGGCCCAGAAAATCTATAGTTTGTATACTTTAGGAATGATGTTCCTAACGCTTTTATCACGGTGAAGCCATTTCAAAAGAATGCTACCCATTTGTTTTCTATTAAACAGAAGCGAGTTGAAACCGCGCTATAGTACCTTAAGAGGTTCACCGAAGAATCACTCCAAGTATGAGATGCCGATGATCATGTTCGGATCACGTCCTTTGCGGCAGGACTGCGTGAAGGGAGGCTAAATGCTAAGCTGAGCAGCAAGCTCCCTGCATCTATAGAAGAGTGCATGGAAATAGCATTCAAACACAACGAAGGAGAAGAAGCCAACCGACTAAAGTGAGAGTTGGAAAATTCGGAGTCCAAGAAAGAAAAGGCCGAAGATACTTCTGAGAAGAGAAGGAAGTCGCCTGGAAATTGCACGGTCGGCTCAGCCATGGGCCAATCCGAAAAGAAAAGTGCCTTGCAACCGTGAGACTTCCCAGTGTTAAACATGCCTCTCAAACAAGTGCTTGAGATCATGGAAAGAAATGGTTTAGTGCGAACTCCTACGCTGCTACGAAGTCCCCTAGACAGAAAGGACAAAAGAAAGTTTTGTACCTACCACCAAGACACTGGGCATGATCTCGATAATTGTAGGGATTTTCAAAGAGATGTGGACACAACAATTGCTAAGGGAAAGCTGGACGAGTTCGTGGAGCAACCTCAGTGTGGTGAACGACAGGGTCGGTGAGACTACCCATAGAGGAACTACAACCGAGAGCGCAATCGGCAGGGCGAGCCCCAACAGAATGAAGAGATCGGTGTCCAGAGGGAGATCAACAACATATGGACAACCGTCCAATTAATACCATCAACACTATTGTGGGTGGCCGGTCATGCATTCGGAGACAGCAGCAGCCTTAACGCCCGACTTGGGGGCATACAGATGAATAGAGGTTAGATTCCTTTTCCGGAGGTAGGTTATGGACCTAGGGACCCACTCCTGCTGGTCCCAAACTACAAAGGTCTAGTTATTGAAGTCATGGTGAATAAGAATTTGGTGAAGAGGGTTTGCGTTGACACTGGCAGTGCCGTCAACGTCATCTACCTTGTAGTTTTTCAGGCAATACGCCTTAAGGAGTCCGAGCTGACTCCGGTTTCAGCACCCTTGTTTGGATTTTCCGGTCCTCCTGTTCATCCTTTGGGGATGGTTCGGCTCACAACAACTTTTGGGAAAGTGTCGGTGGAAAGGACTCTTATGGGAAACTACGTTGTGGTCAAGTAGTCATCAGCATACAACATCATCTTAAGAAGGTCTGCTCTGATCGATCTTCTGGCCGTGATTTCCCCAACTCATATCATTTTAATGTTTCTGACCGCCCGCGGCTCGGTTGAAATCAAAGGAGATTTGGAGGTCGCCCGAAGTTCCTACGCGGCCACTATCAAGGACAAAGGAGTTGTCTTGGCTTGATCGGTTCAAAAAATCTTTATCATTTACTGCTTTCCGTAGTGTACTGTTCATTAACACACTTTCATTTTGTTTTTTATTTCACTGCTTCATTATCAGTGTTGGATATTTCTACTTCGTTGAATAAATTTTGCTCAGGGAGCAATTAATTTTCATGATTTACTTACTTATTTGCCTTGTTTTGTAAGTCCATAAGGACTAGCTAACCCATACACTCCGTGTACAAACTTCAAACGAGAAGTCAGTCCGACCTGGCCCTCCTCGCCATGCTTTTAAATGAGAAGTCAGCACTAGCCTGGCCTTGCTCGTCTTCAAACATCACGTGAGAAGTCAGTCCGACCTGGCCCTAGTCGCCGTGCTTTTAAACGAGAAGTCAGCACTAGCCTGGCCCTGCTCATCTTTAAACTTCACGCGAGAAGTCAGTCCGACCTGGCCCTGCTCGCCGTACTTTTAAACGAGAAGTCAGCACTAGCCTGGCCTTGCTCGTCATTAAACTTCACGCAAAAAGTCAGTCAGACCTGGCCCTGCTCACCGTACTTTTAAACGAGAAGTCAGCACTAGCCTGGCCCTGCTCGTCATGCTTTTAAACGAGAAGTCAGCACTAGCCTGGCCCTGCTCGTCTTTAAACTTGATGCGAGAAGTCAGTCCGACCTGGCCCTGCTCGCCGTGCTTTTAAATGAGAAGCGAGCACTAGCCTGGCCCTGCTCGCCTTTAAAATTCACATAAGAAGTCAGTCTGACCTGGCCCTACTCACTGTGATTTTAAATGAGAAGTCAGAATTAGCCTGGCCCTGCCCGTCTTTAAACTTCACACGAGAAGTCAGTCCGACCAGGCCCTGCTCGCCGTGCCTTTAAACGAAAAGTCAGCACTAGCCCGGCCCCGCTCGTCTTTAAACTTCACGTGAGAAGTCAGTCCGACCTGGCCATGCTCGCTGTGATAAACTTTATAAAAATCCATTTAACAGAGTCAAACGAACTTGTCGAATATATCTTAATTACAAACGCCCGAGCTCACGCGGCCTTACTAGGTACAAGTATGCCATCCAAAAACCTAGAATAAAGAATGGGAAACTGGGGGTACACCCCATGAACAATAAAAATAAACAAAAGATAAATCAATAACTCAAAAACCGGAAGTACTTTAATGGAACAACACATTAATGGAACAACTTCCTTTGTTATTAAACAAAATCATAGTACAAAAATTTTTCAAAAAATAAAACAACCCTAAACTTTAAGAGTCGGGAGTAGGATTTTTATGGGGCTCGGACGAAGGAGCCGAGCCGGAAGTAATAGCAGGTTGGAGAGCATACTTGGATACAATATCCACCCCAGCCTTAAAATCCTGTACGCGCTCAGTACATGCCGTACCCATCCTCTGCTTATAGTAAACCCTCTTAGGAAGGTCGTCCAGTACAATAGAATGATACTGAATCCTCGCCTCGTCTACTACCTGAGTATACCTATGATTTAGGACAGGGATCTGCAGCACCTTAAAGGCCTCGGCAAAATCTGCTGAAGACTTATACTCTTGAACGGCATCGGCACACCGAGCCGGGATCTATTGAAATAGTGTCCTAAACCCCATCGGGTTGGACAAGATCCGACCTGACGGATCATTTCTACTATTTCTTTATGTTTATACGTATATTAAATGGCTTTTTTGTTGTCATATATTTGTTCTCTTTAGGAACCAATAATGAATTGTTATATGATAATGTCCTTAGTATTACACTGTGATAGAGGAACCATGATAGGCGATTATGGTTGACGAGATCTCTAATCACTTTAATAAGTTTGATACTTAAATATCTCTAGGCTTATGTACTATTAAACAGGGCATTGATAGTACAAACAGACTAGCGCGTATTAGATGTCTTCTGTCTTTAAGGGCATGGATAGATCTCGTCTATCGAAGTGTAGAGACACTTGGACTGTACATGGACATGTATTAAAGAATGCGAACGTTAGACTGACCCACTTGCACTGTTAAATGTCACACTATGTGGCGGTTGTGTAACTATCCTTAGGACCGGAGTCTACATGGCATCACGGTATGGATTTTCATGCTTTGACACTATTGAGGTTTCTCTTAGCCATAGGGCGATCATGCGGTAGTGATTTGGTGTGATATTGAAGCATGTGTAGTATACATGTTTGGTCGTCTGGAAATCGCGTACCCTATCAGTAGGGTGAATATCCGAAAAGGGCCTTCTTATGAGGAATGTCTTACTCTCATGAATCATTGCAAAGTGGAAGTAAATGAGTTATTTCGAGAGAGCATGATATCCAGATTATAAGATACGGTCGTTAATGTTTGACACTCGACGTACGACCGTATGGATATTATTACAGCGATAGGATTGTAGGTTACACGGCAACTGTTTCACATGAAAGGTAGTAGTCATTGCATTTGACTCTTCCGATGAATGGGGGTCACGGTGTGTTTCTAGACGCTATCCCGTGATCGTTAGGTATGAAGGGCATTTTCGTAATTTGCACTTTGTGCCTATGTCCAACATATTCGGAAGCCTATCGGGTCACACATATATGAACATCTAGCCGGATTAAAATGTGGTTATAGTTGATAACCAAATAAGGAATGAATTTATCTCGTACTATAAAGATTATAGTGGTAAATTAATATGGTGGTATTTATTTATTATGAATAAATATAATACAAGATATTAATTATGTTGATTAATTAAATATACATATGATGTATATATGTATGTCGAAATTATATGTGGGGACCTTCATGGGTGCAGAATTTACCATCATGATGGCAATCCCAACTGAAGGACACTTGATTATGTTCAATCTGATTGTTGGGGACCTTCATGGGTGGAGTCACTGGGTGGTCACAGGTATTTTGTGTCTTTTATAGATGATTATTCAAGGATGGTTTAGGTGATTATGATGTAGCACAAGATTAAAGCATTCAAGCACTTGAAGGCATTGGTTGAGAATCAAAGAGGGAAGAAGATCAAGAGACTTAGATCTGATAATGGACTGGAAATCTATTGGTCTGATTTTGATGAAGTCTACAAGAATGAAGGCATTGCTAGGCACCATAATGTAAGAGACACTCCACAGCAGAATGGTGTTGGAATATGGATGAATCAAACTCTTCTGGAGAGGGCAAGGTGCATGCTCTCTAATTCTGGTCTGGCAAGAAGATTTTGGGTAGAGGCTGTTAGCACCATGTTCTCATGTAAGTCACTAACGTCGATATTACTAGCAAGAATACTAGGTACATCGTAGTATAGTTAATGCAAGTCAAGGTTGATCCCACAGATACAATGCAACTATAAGTATAAACGATTCTAACCTAATTAAGAAGCAACATAGAAGCGGTCATGGACCATCAATGAACATAAAATAACTTTTCTATTTCTCCCCCTCTACTCACCGATCTACTAACTTGGATTATTTAATCGTTATATTTACTTCCCTAAATAATTTCCTTAAATTAATCGAGTGAGCTTTCATTTTAGTTATCATTATCAGTTACGGGTGCAACTCCTACTCCTATCTACTTCGACAATGGTAGTAGACCATCTATACGCAAGCTACCCTCCTTAATTGGTCCGTAATAGCCCATACGCATAAAGAACTTGAATTTCCGATATCGAGCGCTAACTCATACTGCTTACAAGCCTAGATAGCTGTCGACATTGATCAGCACGTTCTTAGGGTCCATTCAAGACTATGTCCAAACTTAGCAGTTCACTATTTTTATTTCATGCCAGTTTACGATTACAATAAGAAGATTGGCCAGATCTAACCTACTGTTAATTAAACCTATAGATCAACATAGCTATCGTGAATCCCAGTTTTAGGTTTTTGAAATAATGCCTCGGTAAACCAGTATAGGCCGCCGGTTTACCGGGGTCAGCTTTTCCTATCCCTGGATCTACATTGCTCAATTACGATTATTCTAAGTAAATTATGGGGTCTTTAAACATGAGATTAACTAAAACACATAAATACGAACAGATTTACCATATTGAAGACAAAAAGGAACGTTCAAAGCTTCATACCTTCAACAATTGAGATCTAGCTCGATCTACTCAAGCTAGATATGGTGGAGAATGGGAGAAAACCATAAATAACTCCTCAAAAGCTTGGAATAACTTTATTTCATTATATTATATAATGTATTTGAAGATTTGATAATGAACTATGTAATAATCAGTATATGCAGCCTTATATATATACAATAGCTGACTTATGACTCTCTAAAACCTTAACCGACCTAGTAGAGGCGGTAGAATCGATTTCATGTTCAACAAGTCCTCGGTTTACCGGCCCTAGCCCTCGGCAAACCGGGCCGACTTTTCTCATTTTTCTTCACCAGACTACTTATGGGACTTTAATCACTTGGCCCAATATACTTCTTTCTGTCCAGATCCATTCTCTAATGCTCCAGATTCGGTACATCCAATAAAACACACAAAACAAGACAAAATAGTACCAAATCTTCGGGAAAATAACACAGATGCAGAATTACGATCGTAGAAACACGCACATAGCATTTAACATATATGCCACATAATAACGAGCCTATCTATCCTCTCTTGAGTAGAATTCAGGGTGAATAAGAGTATAATTATTGGTACCAATTAGAGCAATATCAACTAACCCCTACTTAGCTTTTGATCGTCCCGATCAAAAAGGCCAAAAGAAAACAACATTCTGATCGGTACGCAAGTTAATTAAAAAAAACTATGCCTCAAAAATTCGATATCAAGATGATGCCACTCATATTCATCAATAACACATTAAACACTATTCACGTCCTGAGCCAATGTGTGCGTGCAATAACTTTCACAACCACTTAGTAATGCAGACAATCTCACATTACGTCAACCCGCAGTCAAACTAACCGGTCTCAAACATCTCATTTATTAATTAATCGAACTGGCAAGGCGGATCAAGAACCGACTAGGTATTACTCTTAGGCTCATGTTTATCGGTCTATGCAAAAGTCGTGCATTTTACGCTCCATCGACTCAGATTTTGCCAAAGAGAATATAGATGTATATATTTCAATCCACTTCTCTTTCTTGGTGGGAACTCTCATTAATTTGGCTATCCTCATGGCCCCACTCGTGATAAACTACCGAATCAGAAATTAATTTGCCTTATAAGCGTTGGTGAAACATAATTCGGAATGAAGCCAGGGTCAACTCTAGTGAGAGCAATATGCTATCGACTACACACCAAGGGAAGTGAGTTATACGTGCTTAAAATGGTGGCTCATAACAGAATATGTGCTTAATACGCCACTACTTCAGAAGTGGGCTCTTTCTCTTACTTGTACAAAGTGAAACAAAGATGAAGTCAGTTAACTCGAAAAGATCAAAGATATCATATTTTTTGAAATTCTGTCGAAAGGAATCAAAGTCTAAGTGGTGAATCATGCATCAAAAATAGAATCCAGGTGATCACGCATTTCACGGAATATAGTGCTAAGAAGATAAGTGATGTTTCTTACCCCCCACAAAACGAAACATTGTCCCCAATGTGTAAGGTGAAAAATTAAAAATTAAAAGGAACTTAGCTCGGTTAAGGGTGGAACCATAGAAGAATCTGTGCTAAGTAACTCAAACAAACCAAGAAGAATAGAAGTGACAAGAAACCGTAGAATATTATGGCGGTAGTAAAAGAAAAAATAATTAACTCCAAAACAAATTAAGCCGTCAAAATCATCATATTAATAAAATTCTGCTACATCAACAAGATAGGAAAGAAAAATAAAAATTAAACAAGAAAATGGAAAATAACAACAACGAAAAGAAAGAAAAAACTAATCCTAATCAGAATAGCCCTCCCAGTCATCTCTAGGCTCAAAACCGGGAGGTGTACCAGAACTTGAGACAGCAGCGGCCGAAGATGAGGCTCGGTGATGTGGGGCAGTCCTAGGTGGTGGAGTCGATGGCGGTATGCCAAAGATGTCTATAATCCTATCCATCTTGCGATGCAGACTCGCAATCTCTCTTGAGTGCTCCTCTAGCAAGAATCTATGAGTCCGGGGTGCTCCGTTGACCGGAGTACGCTCCCTCCCAGCTCTCAGACCGACCCGTCTTGGTACTTTTTGAACCGACTGCGAACTGATCATCGGCTCAGGGTCTTCCCAATCATCACTGACGAAAATTTTCACCTCGTCCTCTAAAGAAAACATGTCAATCATCGGCCCGTATGGCAACAACTCGCGCTCAAATGTGGCTGCAGGCTCATGAATACGTCTATGCATCAGGAGACCGATGTTGACTGGAGATCCCTGCTCCAGATAGAACATCAACTCCACCTTCTTGGTGGTACATAGACCGTGTGCTTGGTCGGTAGAAGGCGGGCACAAACAAATCTGTTGACCATCTTCCGATCCCAGGATATTTAATTCTCTAGGAAGATGTTGGGGGCTCCAGAAGGATTTCGCTTCCATTGCACCCTGAAAAATTCAGCTATCATGTCATCCTCTCTAAATCATCAATGTTGCTCAAGGATGTGTACTCATCCGGGCCCACCAGTGGGTTGCGAACCTTATAATACTCGTTGATCCGCTTGATAGAAGAATGAATTTTAACACCGTGGACCATAGCATATTGGCTCCTGGGTTATGAAAAACATAAGCGTAGAATTCCCGTACCACCGTTGTGATGAACCGAGTCGGTGCGTCTGCCATGTCCAATATGTCTTGTTCTTGCAAAGTGATGTATGACTTTTATATGATTAAATTTACGTTATATTATTATGTTTTATTGACGAATTCTATGTAAAATATATGAAATTATGATATAATTAGTATGAAATATTAATCTTTATAGTTTAGTATAGTTAGTAGTAAAAGTTAGTATTTATAGTAAAAAGTTGTAGTTTTTGTACCGGTTTTTAGTGACCGGAGTGTTGTGTCTATTTTACACGGGTATTTTATGTTTATTTCATTGCAGAATCCTAAGATGAACTCGAAATCCCGAGTAGAGACACTTTTTGAAGTCAATTCAAGTCGTTGGAAGGAAGTTATAAAGCATCACTCAATTTAAATGGTCAAGTGGTTAATCGGTTATTAATAATGAAATCTCGAAAACGACACGTATTGGGAATGGCTCGTTAAAAAGACTTTTTCTGGGAAAATGTTCTGCATGAAAGATGAAGATCTTCATATGAGATTTCTAAAGCACTTTGAATCATGAAGATTAGAGGTCTACAACTCAAATGGTGGTCAAGTGGCTAATTCATTCGTACTATTGAAAAATCCCGAAAAGGACACGTAATACAAATGGCTCATCGAGAATACGTTTTCTGAAGAAGTGGCCTTGATGAAAGTTGTAAAGAATTCAACGAGCTTTTCAACGGAAGTTTGATTATGTCATTCTGATATCGAGAACTCAAGTTACGATTTTTAGAAGTTAGCTATGTAATTATATATAATTATATATATAATTACACAGCATCTGTGATGATTAAGGGTAACATGGGCTCACATGCTTATAACTAACTGTAATGATTGTCATCATTACACCGGACCGATCCGGCCAATTTTCAGGACCGGTCCGGGAAGGAGGAAAGTCTATAAAAGGGAGATCAGAGGCTCATTTCAAAGGGGTACCAATATATATATACAATATCCTATATATATTCTCTATCCCCTCTTTTCTTTAGTTTGTAAATAGGCCTTAAGCCGGGAATAAATTAGTAGTAGTAGTAGTATCGTGATAATGCTCGGGAAATTATCAGAAGTCCGGTGTTGCTAGAGTAGTTGTTATGTCCGGAAGAATACAACTTCGAATCAAGATTCGTAATCGGGTAACTTTTCTGAAGTATTTATGTTTATGTTTGTTATTTTCTTCTTTTTAGTTTTTATAATGTTATTAGGCTAGATCTAATAACTAGCCAAAGTTATGTAATCGTATTATTTCGATCTTTTCGTTAAAAGAATGATGTCTAAGTAAAAGTGATTAAAATTGAGTTAAAATGAATCTTTTTCTATTTCGCTACGTAAAGATAACATATTCGGAATGACGTAATCAACCATGATGAATACCACATATAACTCCGGCGATGAACCGACCGGAGAAGTCGGGATATGAGTAAAAATAGAAAAACCGGAGGGTAAAAATGGCCGTCGATTAACGGAATCCTATTTCCTACCCGGGGGCATTTGTCCTAGAAAAACAAATCTTATTAACTTTGTACTCGAGATCTTAATAATGTTAAAATCACAGTTTAATTGAAACTACACCGTTTGTGTTAAATCGATCCGCTTGACAACCGGAGCCTCTTGAATAACATCGGCCATCTGACAAATGGAATCACCTCTTTTATCCGGGGTAGATTTATACTCGGTACCTGTTTTGACTAACTAAGTTTAGCCTGGGGCGATTGTGGACATTGGATCGATGACAATTTGACATATGACAATTTCATACGCTCGTGTGAGGAGGAATTGTTGACAATAGGAGTACACCGTTTCATTTACTCAATTGGACCTAATAAAAAGGAAGATCGAGCACATTCTATTAATTGAAAAGATCGAATAAATTGATTACATATACTTTGGCTAGTCTAGTCTATAAACTATATATTGGTATCTATATATTTATATATATATATATATATATATATATATATTTTTATATTTATGTACATCTATATATATTTATATATCTATATATATTATATTAGAATAACTTTTAAATTACGCATTTATTTTATGTTGGTTAGAGTAGTAGTAATCTGTGTTATAAAATTGCGGTTTAGATCAAGTTAATAGCAGCTCTTTGGTGTTTAACCACACTTAAAAGAATTACCACTTTTTCCCTGAGGATTCGACACCTGATTCACCACTTTATCACTACAATTTGATCCGGTACACTGCCGATTAGGATCCGTCTAACCTAGAAAAGGTATGTCCCTTTCTTGACGCCGTTTCTAAGGTTTGGTTTTGGTGACGTTACAAGGCTAGGGGCAAGATTGATCCGCAATCGTCCAAATCTACCCCTTGTTCTTGAGCAACTGGTCTTGCGTTCCAATGCCCTCGGAACGACTCATAGATTTCCAACGAATGGTATTGCTCAGACCCATCTATCAAAAGGTTAGCATCTCCGTAGATACGTTGATAACCACTAGGACGAACAGCTGATCGGCTACGCTTGGGATCCATCCTGGATGATAACAGGACCTGATAGTGAAGATGTTTCTGAAAAAGGTACCTTGATTTACCGGCCAGATTTTTTTCTAATTTATTTCTGCACCGTGCCTCTGATGATAAAAGATGAAGAGCTGTAGCACCTCACTAGCACAGCAGCACTAGACAGCAACAGGGTGAAGAAAATTGGTGTTTTGGTTGGTGAAAATGGAAGAAAGGTTTGATTTTTTTGGAGGTTTTGTGGTGATAGTGGTGGTGATGGTGGCCGACTGAATTTGATTAGAAGAAGAAATGGGAGAAGATTGGTGATTTGAGGAGAAGATGGTAGATAAGAGTGATGATAATGGTGGTGAATGGGTGCTTTAAATAGGAGAAATGATGGAAGGTGAAAGGATTTTGTGGGATAGTGGGTATATGAGTAATTAGGGTGAGGGATTTGAGGGGGTGATTGATGGGATTGAAGTGGAGTTATGGTGGACTGGGGGAAAGGATGAAAAAATTTAAAAGAGGGGAAAATAGGACGGTTTCTGCTGACTGGGGGTGTCTGATGCAATGTGTGTCCTCCACGTGTCTCTAAAAATTCAGCTTTTCAATCTGACGTTCAGAAATCCGAAAATCCATGCTCGGTAACCGGGAGGTAATCCACGGTTTACCGGGGGTTATTTTTCCCCAGATTACACTGTCTACCTTTTCTGCACTCTTTAATCAACCTCTCTACTCAATTCTGACGTCAAATTGACTTGCCTCTTACTCTTTCTGTTGCTATTTCTGACTCAATCCTAACCCACTTCACTAGAATCCACAACGAGTAAAAAAAACCTTCCCAACAACCATCGGTTTCAAGCCTAAGGGTGCGGTAGGATGAAAAAAAGCTTCTCCTTTCATCTAGCTACTTTTTATTCAGTCCTATTCAACCTAAGGGTTTAAAGAAATAGTTCTGAGTTTATAGTCGCCAGCTCGACTTTCTTCAGATCTCCGATCATTCATGGTTTGGAACTTTAACTCGCCAAAATTTTGCTCCAGTGGGTTGTATCTTCACAGAACCTTTTTGAGCCTCTTCCTAGCACGCCTCTCTCTCTTTTAGCTTGCGCACTAGGTCTGCCTCTACGTCGAGATTTAAACTTTAGACCCAAGGATTCCACATTTTCCACTTTAGGCTCACATCGTTCACTACGCAATACAGAAGGACTAGCTTTCTGAGCATCTTGTTGTGGTCCTTCTTTTCTCTCTCTCTCAGCATTAGTCTCATGAATTTCTACTCAACGGTGTCTACTACAATCTCTTTATGCTTATGCCCTTCCTTTTCTATCTCCATAATTTCCACCATTCCTGAATCATACGTCATCCTGCAACTTTCCGGCCTATTTTCTAGGGGCTTTAAGATTTTGAAAGATACTGCATCATTACTCAACCTCAAAATAATCTCCCCATTATCAAAATCCATGACTGCTCTGCTTGTCGCTAAGAAAGGTCTTCCTAATAAAAATGGGGCACTTGGGTCCATTGGTACGTTTATAACCCTAAAATCAATTGGAAAAGTGAACCTTCCTGCCTTAACCGTGCACTTTCTAAGCATACCGGCAGGCATATCTTTAGTTCTTTTGATGAAAGTCATGGTTCAAGTTTGATTCATAACGACAGGAAGCTTAATCTTCTGGTAGAGGGAAAAAGGTAGAATGTTGCAACTCGAGCCAGAGTCGTAAAGACCTAATCCTACTGATATACCATTAAAAGAAAACGGGAGTCGGAACGTGCCAGGGTCACCGAACTTCATCATGGTGTCTGAGTCTGGGTAATCCTCAGGCTCAGAAAACATCGTGTCGGGATCCTCTTCAGGATCATCAGAATCATAATCTGAAGACGATATGTCAATTAACTCGAAATGGAACTCACCTGGACGATATGTGCTATACTCCTTTAAGTTCTCTTCAGGCTCTTGCTTGATTGCTTCTTTCTCTCTTTCCACCTACTTCTTATCAGCTTCATATTGCTCCCTGATGGCAGATCCAGGATACATAGAAATCGGTGTGACGTTCAATATTGTCCGAGGCATATTGCTTGACTTGTTTGCTCCTTTTCAACTCCGATTTGATCGAATCTCTGAAGTCTTCTGATCTTCCTGTGAAAAAGACAAAATAAAACAACGAAAAGGTTAGAAACTTTCGCTTCAGTTGGGTATGATCCCAACTGTTGCGGACCAACCAACTAAAATCAACAGGGAATAACACAAAATAACAGAGGCTGTTCAGAATTTGATTTTCTAGGCCTCGGTAAAATGGCGGTTACCCTCGGTAAACCGACCCTGTAATTTCTCCTTCTGGCAGTTTAACAAGTGTAGGTTTGATCCAGAACGACTCAAGACTAAAAAAAAAATTTAAAACGACTTCTTAATAAGAATTAAAACGTTTATATTTAAAATTGGCCATTGTCCCCGGCAACGGCACCAAAAATATTGATTGCGTGTAAGTCACTAAAATCGATATTACTAGGAAGAATACTATGTACATCTTAGTATAGTAAAAGAGAGTCAAGGTCGATCCCACAGAGACAATGCAACTATAAGTATAAATGATTCTAACCTAATTAAGAAACAACATAAATGTGGTCATGGACCAACAATGAACATAAAACAACTTTTGGTATTTCTCCCCCTCTTCTCACCGATCTACTAACTTGGATTAGTTAATCGTTATGTTTACTTCCCCACATAATTTCCTTAAATCAATCGAGCGAGCTTTCGTTTTAATAATCATTATCAGGTACGGGTGCAACTCCTACTCCTACCTACTCCGACAATAGTAGTAGACAATCTATACCCAAGCTACCCTCCTTAATTGGTCCGTAATAGTCCAACGCATAAAGAACTAGAATTACCGATATCGAGCGCTTACTCATACTGCTAACCCGCCTAGACAGCTGTCGACATTGATCAGCAAGTTCCTATGGTCCATTCAAGACTATGTCCAAACTTAGCACTTCACTATTCGTATTTCATGCCAGTTTACAATTAAAATAACCAGATTGGCCAGATCTAACCTACTGTTAATTAAACATGTCGATCAACGTAGCTGTAGTGAATTCCAGTTTTCGGTTTTCGAAATATTGCCTCGATAAACCAGTATAGACCGCCGGTTTACCGGGGTCAGTTTTTCCTATCCTTAGATCTACATTGTTCAATTACGATTATTCTAAGTAAATTATGGGGTCTTTAAACATGCAGATTAACTAAAACACATAAATACGAACATATCTACCATATTGAAAAAATGGAATGTTCAAAGCTTCATACCTTCCAAAATGGAGATTTAGCTCGATCTACTCAAGCTAGAGATGGTGGAGAATGGGAGAAAAGCATAAATAACTCTTCAAAAGCTTGGAATAACTTTATTTCATCAAATTACATAATGTATTTGAAGATTTGATAATGAACTATGTAATAATCAGTATATGCGGCCTTATATAGATACAATAGCCGACTTATGACTCTCTAAAACCCTAACCGACCTAGTAGAGGCGGCATAATCTATTTCGTCTTCAAAAAGTCCTCGGTTTACCGACTTTTCTCCTTTTTCTTCAGCAGACTTCTTTTTGGACTTTAATCACTTGGCCCAATATACTTCTTTCGATCCAGATCTATTCTCTAATTCTCTAAATTCGGTACATCTTATAAAATGCACAAAACGAGACCAAATAGTACCAAATCTTTTAGAAAATAACATAGATGCAGAATTATGATCCTAGAAACATGCACATAGCATTTAGCATATATTCCACAAAATAATGAGCCTATCTATCCTCTCTTGAGCAAATTTGGGGTGAATATGGGTATAATTATTGGTACTATTTAGAGCGTTATCACACCAGTTAAGGTTTGGTCAAGAAAGTCAGCAGACTACTATAGTCTAAGGGTCTTTGGAAGCACAGTCTACTATGATGTTAGTGAAGGTAAACTAGACCTAGGGCCAAGAAGGGAGTATTTGTTCGATATGGAGATGGAGTTAAGGGGTATAGAATATAGTCATCAGTTGAAAAAAAGGGTTATACTCAGTAGAAGTGTAGTTTTTGATGAAAACTCTATGCTTAACTCATGTGTGAGAGCCACATCTGAATCTAAAATAGGATCTGAAACTGAGATGGTTGACAAACATGTGGAACTTCAAATGGAATCTGCTGAAATTCAAAATTCAACAGAGGATGGTCAACACTTAGAAGATCCAGAATAGAATCCAAACCAGTCTGCTGGACAAGGGTCAACAGACTCTCAAACAGCTAATGTTGGTAAGCAGAGTTTAGCTCTCATTAGGGCTAGAAGGACCAATATTAGACCCCTCCCAAAGGTATGATTTTGAGGAGGATATGGTTGGTTATGCACTTAAGGTAGCTGAAGAAGTGGATGGTTTTGAGCCAAACATTTACAGGGAAGCTGTGACATATTTAGAGGTATCTCATTGGTTTACTTCCATGGGAGAAAAA